>OZ007561.1:66063004-66594022 GCA_963931875.1 Pollenia griseotomentosa
ACCCATTTTCCGCCGACCGATTTCAATGTTCAATCAACAGGAATGTGGCGAGAAACGGGTTAAAACACCTTTTTCTTGTTTTACGTCCTTTTTATATGTATGTGTTTTGTTATTTGTTTCTTCTAATACCTTCTCATATCGGTCTTTTAACAAAATTAACCGAAACAATTAGAAGTGTTAAACATTTTTAAAGATTAAAACAGGCCTCTAATGGCATAATGGAATATTCTATATGTTTAGAGAAATGCTTAAAAAGGACTCAGATATTAGATATTCATCTACGATAAGTGAAAGAATTTTTTCTGAGTCTAGTTTTGTCAAAACAAAAGAAAAGAATCGCTTTACTCCTAAACATTTAAACAAAATTACTTTTTTTAAGATTATTTTATAAGATCTCCTTTAACTATTGAAATAACTAATAAAATTATCTCAGTCTATTTTTTATAAATACATATTTGGGGGATTCACAAGGAAGTCATAAAGTTGTAAAGTCTTATGTCTTTAAATAATTACTAGAAATATATATCGCAGGATTAATATGCAAACCGGCTAAACCCACTTTTTATGTAAATTGAGATTTTGATGCCGTGTGGTAGAGAAAGATACGCCTCGTCGACCAACATATAGTTTTTCTTCTATTTAAGTCTTGAAGTGTGTAAAACCAATTGTATTTTTAATTTTCTATCAGGCTGCAAATAGAAAAAATAAAAAGTTTTTTGTATCTCCTGTAAAATGTGCTGTAAGAAAGTTAGCAGGTTTGCATATTAAGCCGACGATATGACTGTTGTGGGCTACCGCTTATAATTTATATTTCTACTGTGCAGTTATGACGAATCAATGAGCGCAGCATTAAAATTTTTATTTTGTTTGAAACACAACAATATTTATTTTAAGCAATTGTAAAATATTATTTAGGACATTATGACGATATGACTTGATAGTACACCTTGTGAATCCCCCAATTATGTATTAATTGAAAAATGCATATTACATAGTTATGAATTGTTTTTTTTTTTGTTTTCTCGTTTTAGTTCAAGAATTTTAATGTTGGGTATGTTATTGTTTTTTTTACTAATAAACTCTAAATAATAAATAATTAATGCATTTCTATATATTGAAATTACTTAATTTATGAAAAAACTTTATAAATCGGTTAACCGATCAAAAAAAAAAAATTAACCGATTATTGACCGATTAAACCAAAACCTCGGTTAATTAATCAAGCGATTAAAAGATTAAAGCAAAAGGTCGATTAAATGAATACCTTAATGGGTTCCATATATGATAAACTTTGGAAAATAAGTCTGTAAATAAGTGCTGTTCACCAGGGGTTTTTAAGGGGAAAAAGATCTTCATCTTCAAAAGATTGATCAATTAGCTATCGAAACTACTTGGGACAAATTTTGCTAACACCAATAGGTTATAAGTTACAAGGATGAAAAAGAACACCTGTATGGCCAAAATGTCAAACTTTGTCCCCCTCGAACTCAGAAACTTTTTGAAAATTTGTGCCTAAGCTACTTTCCAATAGGACTAACCTTGGTGCAAGTTTCATCCAAATTGGAAGACATCGATTTAAAAGTTGGGTCACTTGACATGAAATCCCCCATATGTATATATATGGGTTCTAGTTCAACATAAACTTTAAATCGTTGGAGAAAATTTAAAAATGACCGAAACACAATTTTTAAGATAATTTGTTTCCTTTATGAATTTCCAAAAATAATGTTTTTTATTTTTTTTTAGATAGGGAATACCTGGGATTCCGTGATATTACAAAAAACTTCTGCCACAAAGTGAGAAATTCTAGAAAAGAAATATTATTCACAATGTGTACAAGTTATTGGAAAATAATCAAGCTTACATTGACTGTAAACAATGGTTTTGAAATGAACTTCAAACATTTTTGATTTCAAATTTTTTAAAGAAATCTACAGACTAGAAAAACAGGAAAAAATGAACTGCCTTATGAATGCGGCCAAAAATGGGATAAACACATTTCTGACTAAAGTCTTTCTTGTTTGTTTTAAACTTCATACAAGTAATTACTACTTTAAAAACTGCTTTCCAAAATTGTTTCCCTAATTGTCCATTCTATCGTTTGCCAGTTTGTATGCATGTACATATCTCCCTACCCAAATTTATGAAAAATATCTCATAAATTTCATACATGTTAAAATGTTCAACAAACAAATTGTTATTAAATGAATTGATGTTAAAAGAAAGAAAAATTACATCGTTTTTTTTTTTTTTTTTTTTTTTGTTAGAATTTGAATTTCAAGGGGCTTTTAATAGAATATGGGTCAGTTTGTTAAGAGCTTTTCTAGGCATCTTTAAAATCCATCTCGTCTTCTTTTGGTACTTCATTTACATCTTTAGCAGCAGCAGTTTTTTGAAACAAAATAAAGTGCGTGTGGTCGTTTTGTAGTGTTAAGAATGAACAAAAGAAAAATTATAAAAGACAACGAATGACCAGTTTGTTGTTTTATCGATGCTGTTAATTTCTTTTTTTATTTATTTTATTTTTAATTTTCTGATCTTATTTACAATGTAATTTATTCCCTTTAAAGACAATATTTTGTCAGTTTTAAAAGTCTTGTTAGAAATTTCGTTTGTTAATTTAACTTTAAAAGCTTTTAAGATTATTTATGTTTAAAATTAGCACTTTTATCAATTTTAAATACCCACAATCTAATTCTTCCCATTAAGAATATAAACATTGTTGTGGTTATATTCTCTTAGTTTTTATTGTTTTTTGGGAGGAGGAGGATAAGTGGTGTTGATTTTATTTCTATTGTGTATATATATGGAAAAACCACTTAAGGTAAAGAGATATTTTTGTAGAAATTTTAAATGTTATGGTTTTAATTAAGCTTAAATTAAAAAAAGAAATTAGGTCGTGGCGATTTGGTTTGCTAAAATATTAGAAAGAAATTTTTAACAGGAGACAAAACTTAAATTTATTTAAATGTGGCTTAGCATATTTTCGTGAAATAAAGATACATTGTAATACATTGTAAAGTAAAATATAAAATACTAAAAATCTACAGTTGCACCAGGATACGAGGGCGGGTCAATAAGTCCGTTACTGAATTTCCCGCCGCTTAGCTGATAAGGCAATATAAGGTCAATGGGCATGTGGTAGTTGTCTCCTGTCAAAATATTAATAAGTATCATCATTCAGTTTGTTTTTGACAGTCATTAATAGCCGGCTACCTTTTAATTTGAGAAGAAAATGAAAAAAGTGAGTCTCGTGTGTTCATAAAGCAAAAATTTATGAATTGCCCTACAAATTGGTCCCTATTCTGCCCTATTCTCCGCACAGTGTCTATATTTTGTATACTCACCTGATGAAATGGCTATGATTATTTTGATGACCTGGCAAATGTTATTTTTTGAAGGGAATAAAAAAATTTTAGAACGTTCGATAAAGTTTATGTATGGAGCTCAAAGTAGACTCAAAAATATATTGATTTTTTTATCCAAAAACTTGTGTTTTATTCTATTATATTGACCAGCCCTCGTATTTATGTTCACATTTTATATCCTCTGCCAACACAATTTCTGAAAGGGGTATATAAAGTTTGTCATTCCGTCTGTAGAAAGTCATTCTGTTGGTAAAAAGTATAAGCTTTTAGCACCTAAGTAATTTTAAGTCGAGTTAGCCATGCTCTTCTGTTCACGCGGCGTTACAGGGATGGTAAGGTTGCTTCCACCGGCTTCCTTTTTCGATTCAATTTGTCTTTTTTCCTTTTTTTAAATTTTAACCACGCCCAACTTTCATCTATCATTCAACTTATATAATGCACGCCACGCAATGCTTAGAATAATTAAATATGTATCTACAGCTATGCAGCTTTTAATAATTTTAATCGCAGACCCTACCCACGCCAGATCAAAAGCAAACATTCTTTAAACAGATTCAACAGCCAAAAAGCCGCTTTGTTTCCAAATTTTAATTTTAAGCACTTTGGCACTGAATACCAACAACAACAAATTTCCGAAAATGAGACATAAAGCCATATTTTTAATAATGATTCATGGGGGGGGGGGGGGTGTGCTTTAATACCATGGTAGATAAGGCCATTATGGTTTTATCTCTCATTCAATAGGGAGATAAAGCCTTTTTTGTTTTTTTTTTTCTTTTGAATGGGAGATAAAGCCATCATGGTCTTAGCTCAAATTAGCAATATTAGAAAACGTTTTTATCTCTCATTTCAGTTCCGGAGACACTAAAGTTAAGTATTGAAATCTGGCTTCGCATACTAAAGTTTTTCGGCGTGGCGGCCTGCGGCCGCGCTTAGGGGTTTTTTCCTCCATTAGGACGCGGCAGGTGGCTTCGCTGAATTAATTTTTCCTGCGTGCGTCACAAGAATAAAAAAATGTTTTCCAATGATAACTAAGGATTTTTCCTTTCACAAAATGTTTTCCTAGAGCCTAGAAGTTTTGGATTTTTTTAAATCATTAATAGGCATATTTAGGGAAATAAAACAATTGTAACGCAAAACATCAAATGGGACATAAAACCATAATGGCTTTATGTCCCATTTCACTAAAATTGATATGAGACTTAAGGCCATATCAAAATGATGGCTTTATGTCCGTTTGGATTGAGACATAAAGCCATAATGGCTTTATGTGCTATGGCATTGTGACACCCCACCAATAATAACTTATGCTCTCAAATATAGACAAGCCCTATTTTGTATATGCATGATGCATCCTAGCGACAACGAATGTTTTTAACTCTTAGCGAACTTAAATAGAAAAATTTTAGGTAAACAAGTGTATAAACAAATTTTTTTGGGCACACTTGGTACCAGTGCGAGGGTTACTGATTCGATTCCCGGCTACAACGAGATGTAGGTCTACAATACAATTGCTTGGTTAAAATGTTTAAATGATGAATATAATATCTAACAATTACGGACAATTTGACCAAGTTCGGTTTTAATTAACTAACAGTTATAACTGTCAAAAACATATTTTAACCTGGAAGTTAAAGTAATAGTTAGTTTTACCTGAATTTGCTGAAATTGGCTGTTAATAAATAAAAAAAAAATATAGGATCTAGGAATTTAATTCTCATGGTGAGAACATTTTTATTATAAATTTTCATATTAATTCGAATGTGTATTCCAAGTCAAATTACAATCCATAAAGCCTTCATAATTTAATAGGTCCATTCCATAAATATCTTTCAGGAATATTTTTCTATGCACTATTAGAATTTTTTGTTTGTAAAGGGTTATCGATTTTGCGGTTTCAAAAGTAAACGTAAATAAAACACATATAAAATATTTTTTTTCATGATATTTCTTTTTTATTGTAAAGTTTGAACGTTGACATTATGTGTGAAACACTAAATCATTTAAATGACCACCACGCGAAGTGTTGCAAGCATTGATTCTTTTGAGGTAATTTTGGACCACTTTTTGACACATAAATACGTGGTTGGTAAGGGGATCTTAAAAATGCTTGATTAGGGGCTGACTTTTGCCTACAATACAGATTAAAGTTCGGCCTGCGGGCAGAAGTCCCTATGTGCTGTTACTATTGAACAGATGGTGATTTTGCAGTGCAATTTTTCAGCACCATGATCATAAAAATTTGACTTAATACCTTTACGGTTTTGAAAGATGAACAAACCCTCAATTACTAATAATTTTAGTGAAATTTTACTTACTGATAAATGCCAAGGTTTTCAGAAAAGTCCATAAAAAACTACTGATTAAAATGCATCTAACTTTATTAATGAACTGTTTATTAAAACAACAATTCGCCACATAAACACTTCATCATTATTAATCTTATTTTGTTTATTAGTCGAAATATTTGCATTTTTCCTTAAAAATAAAATGAATCACAAAATTAAGTAAATTAAGAATACATTTAAGGAAACTTCAAAATATTTGCTTAATACCAAAGGAGTGTAAAGAAGAAAATCATAGTGGTATTCACTTTATGGAGATTATATTTTTCAATTTAAATTCAATCTAAAATGTTTTATAACCCTTCTATTCATAAAATATATTTGGGTTTCTATCATTTATTTTGTTGGGGAGTGTTTGCATTTTAAGTGAAGTGAAAAATAGCCCCAACATCAATGAACGAAAAATGGCCCTAAATAAAATCACAATATTAAGTTTAGGGCTATTTTACATTAAATAATTTACTCAAAAGAAAAATCAATCCATCCGTACTCAAATCAATTCGAACAGGTATTAATTGTAGAGCGAGTACGGATTTTCTTGAATCAAGTACAGAATGATTGATTCAAGTACGGATTTTTCATTCCGAAATACTTAACTTACCCATATTCAATCCCGAATTCGTACTTAAAATAATCTGATAATGAGATTGATTTAAATAAAACTAAGATTGAATCAACCTCAAAATGCGCTTGATTCAAGAATTATAAAATTGTTTTAATCCGAATTTGTACTTAAAATAATCCGAAAATGAGATTGATTTAAGTAAAACTAAGATAGAATCAATCGCAAAATATGCTTGATTCAAGTATTTTAAAGTTGATTTAATCCCGAAATCGTACATGAAATAAACCAAAAGTGAAATTAGAAGAAGAATTTTATAATGATTGATTTAATTACCCGTTTTTTACCTTACAGAATTTCAATTATAAAACACCAGTAGCATTCCCGAAATGGTTTTTACTTTTAATACTTAATGTACACATTTAACTGAAAATATAAACTAAATGAGAAGCAAGAGTTTTAAAACATGAAAATAATGTGTTCTTGTCTTGTTCTGTTGTTTTTGTTGTTTCTACACACCACAAGCAAATCGCGTTTCAACTACTTGTGTGGTGTTGTTGTAGTGTCTGCAAGTTAAATTATATTTAGTTGCTCTCAGAGTGGCACTACCAACAAAAAGTTTAATCTTTTTTTACTTGGTTTAAGAATTTTGTGCTTATTTTAAGAAATTTTGCATTTAGGAATGTTTTAAGTAAATTTTAGTGTTATTCGTACTTGAACTTTTGAGTACGACTCGTACTTTCAGTTGGTATAAAAAACTTAATTTATCCCGAGTGTTTTCTCTCTGTGTATATAATGCTAATTTTAAGAAATAAAAAATGACTCCAAGCAATTTTATATAAGTTTTATAAAATTTTATATAAAAATTTTAAGCGATAGTATGAAAATCCCGAATTCTTGTAAAAATGAGGAAAAAAATACTTACCGGCAATGCAAAGATGCTCTTATTAGCGACCATAGAGGATGAAATCCTTTTGAAGGACGAAGGCCGGCTATGTAGAGAAGCTTTAGCTAGCCTAGCCAGTGTTCGTTATACAATAGAGGAGAATATTCTTGCGCCCGGCCGAAGTCGGCTCATAGCATATAAGAGAAAAGCGTTGCGCGCGGGCGAAGTCCGGTGATGAAGTGAAGCTTTAATTAGCGAAACAAGTGCTCATTATACCGTAGAGGAAACAATTCTTGCGCCCGATCGAAGGCCCAACAATGCTTTCTTTCGCGCGATTTTAATTATCAAAACTGTATAATTATTCGGTATATTGAAATTCAGGATTCTTAAATTCTGATTTTTCAACTTGGAATTCTGAAATTCGGGATGTTATATTTGGGATCTTAATTTTCGGGCATATAAACCAAGCCCAAACCTTTAATACAAAGAAAGTTATACTATAAGATAAAGTTTTTTTTTTTTAATTTTAACTTTTTTTGGGGTAAAAATTCAGAAAAAATTTCGAGGTTAAATTCGGAACAAATTTCGAGGTGATTTTTCTAAATGAAGGATTATCTTAAATTTAGGATCTGATTTCATTTTATTTTAAGCGCTATTTTAAATTTGTTTGGGGTAATTTCTCATCAAAAAAAAAAAAAAAAAAAAAAATAGCCATACATACATGTATCATGTTGTGGTCTTGACTGATTATACTTTTTTACTTGTTTTTTTTTTCATTAGTCCCAAGATTTGGAAATATTTTTTATAATTAGTTACTTTGCTTTTTAAAGTGATTACCCTTACTATTATTCAACTAATGACATGCATTTGTTAAATAAACAACAAAAACCATTTATTCAGTTCCTCGTAATGTTTTTGTTTCTTTTCGTTTTTTGTTTTATTTTGCCAAAAATAAAGGTGTCAATAATGTTTTGGAGCGTTAATCCCCTGGACAACATTGATTCATTTTGAATTATTTAATGACACACATTAATTAACGACTTTTGTATAAATTCGCAGCTTTGGGTTTCGGTAGACTTCATAAATAATTTCACTTCAGGTTGGTTTCGTTGTTTGTTTTTCTTCTTTCTTAATATTGGTTTGTTGTTTAACCCTTTCGCTACATCTTTTTATTTAAGAATTTTAAAAATACAATTTTTACAAATATTTAATAGTTTTAATCAATAAAACCAAAATACAAAAAAAAAAATTTTAAAAAATTCAGAAATTTGGATTTTCAGACTGTTGCCATATGGCAACTATTTTTTTTAATGTGTTAAAAATTTTTTTTTTTATGTTGTTTTAAAAATTTTTTTTGACTAGTTTAAACAATTTTTTTGGCATTTTAGTCATACTTTTCAAATAAACTTTAAAAAAAATAACTTAAATTTTTTTTTTTCATAACAGAAAAAGTAAAACTAATAAATATTTTTGAAAGTCAATCAATATTTTTTTCAGAAATCAATACAAAACTTTAAAAATAGTAAAATTCATTCAAAAGTAATTACAATACTTTATAAAATTATATTATTTGATAAAATTGTGGTATTCTCGAAAACAATTTCGGTCCTTGTTTGGTATACACAAATGCACATTGCATTTTGAACATTTATATCTGGAATATCCATGGCAGCCTTTATGCTTGCATCTGCTTTTATTTTCTATATATTCTGGCCAATGTTGATTTCCATCATATCGGACAGAAGTTGATGGTGCTGTTTCATATGTCTTTTTTGACGTCGATGGGCTGTCTAAGTCACCTACACCTGTAGACGTTTTAGGTCTTCCTCTTTTGCGGGAGCAAACATTTACATTTGATAGTGCCAAAAGTCCCTCCGCAATATCATTTCGAAAACGTAAGAGATCCATGTAATCTTTCGTTTTTCCATTGTTTACTTCGTAGTCTTTTCGATATTCTAGCCAGGAGTTACATATTGCTAAGTCAATAAAATGGTCAAATAATTTGAGGGTCCATTTTCGGAATCTTATAGAAATTCTATATAACGAAAGTAAAAAATCTAACTTATCAACTCCGCTAATACTTTTGTTATACGCTGAAATAAATTCTTCTGTGTAATATTCCAAAAAATATTTCACAGGAACTTTTTCGCGATGGGTAGAGTGCTCACAGCTAAATGGCGCTTCGGGTGTGGTCCATTCACATTTTCTCCATCGGAAGTCATTAAATTGTTTAGCAACATATTTAGATTTTGGATTTTCAACAGGTATTTCTTCGATTTCATTATTACTAACTGTAACTTCGTAGTTCTCCCCTTGTAATATTTCTTGCCTTAAAAAAGAATCATTTTGATCAAAAGTTTCTATTAAATCTTTTAAAACATTTGTTTCCTCTAATTCTTCTATATCTGAGTCTTCAAAATTTATCAAGATTTTTTCGATTTCACTATCTTTTATACGTCTTGTCATGTTGGCAAATAAAATATAAATGAAACCGCACACAAAATAAAGTAACGTTTTTTTTAGTAAATTGTATATACACAAAAATGTTTTGTTGCCATATGGCAACAAGCTTATTTGAAAAATTTGTTAAATTCTTATTCGTTATTAAAAAGCTTAGTTTTAGGCTTATATGCATAATCCAATGTGTTTTTGGTCTATTACTATTAATTTTTTTTTTTAATATTGCAAAATATTGTTAAACAACATATTTAAAAAAAAGCATTTTTTCAGAAAAAATGGTGAGGTCTATGAAAAGGTAGTTCAATATTAATTATTTTTCTGTGAGTTGTCTAACATATAAATATTTTGATATATTCTTGTTTTTAATGTATACAGATATTAAAAATAACTTTTAGATCATGAATTTATTAAAACATAATAAAGCTACAGGTCAAAAAACTTGATGTTGCCATATGGCAACAAAATAGCGAAAGGGTTAAAGTGGCTTCCTAATTTAAACTCTTTCGATTTTTTTTTTTTTTTTTTTTTTTGTTAAGTGTGACTTGTTAAGAATTTATGAGGTTGTCTTTGGTTTTTTTTATAGCAGTTAGTAGCTAAAATCAAAATGTTGTTCTTGTTATATTTATGAGGATTGATTTTAAGTAGAAATTCTTTGAAATTGTTAAAAGAAAACATTTTTTTTAATACACATGATTAAAGGTTTGATTAAGGGTTACGAGAATAAATGTGACACGTTTTTGTGGATTTAAAATTTATAATATTTATAAAAAAAATTATTTTGAAAAACAATAAAAATGTAGTTAGGGATTTTGACATTTTTAAAAAAAGCTAAAGCAACCACTTTTCTGTTGTTATAGATTTTCTGCTACCTAGTACATGAATTCGGCCTGGTAGCTGCTAATATAAAACTATTATTATAAATTAATTTTATTATATATTTTACTAAGATTGTTTTTGGGTACCGCGGCTATTTAATGAACATATTCTCAAACTGTTTAAAAGTTTTCATCCTCCGGTCAGTAACAGCCTATATAATAGCACGTTTGGTGGTGTAAATATAAAAGGCTTTAAGCGCATTTTTTTAGCAATCTCAATTAAAAATCTCTTCTCCCTAGATCATTGTAAAACATAATACAAAAAATATATATATTCTTGAATTTAATTGTCAGAAAATTAGCGCTTTAATACTTAAATTAATTACCCCATGTGTTGGGTGCTTACTGCAAACATTCATTATAGAATTTTTGTTTCACTTGAAGAATTTATCACTTATAAAAATCTTAACACAAGTCTGGAACGAAAATAAATTCACAAGAATTTGGCGTACCAACATCAAAAACCTTAACAAAAAAAAGTGCAGTTTGTTTTAAATTTATTTATTTTGTTTTTTTGTTTTTTGTTTAATTTTTTTTTTTTGTTTTGGGTGGAATTAATGAAGATTGTCTTAATTTGCAACAGCAGCAGAAGAAATGGCGAACAATTGATTAATATATGAGCTTTATAAACGAGTCAACGCCTTTGTAAAAATTTTCAACAGATTAAATTTAAAAGTATTTTCATGTAAACAAATTTTACTTGAATTTAAAAGAAAAAAAAGTTTTTTTTTTTTGGTGTCTGCTTGTTTGATGACCCATACAACCTGATGTGCAGAAAAAACTAACAGCTTCAAGTTTTTTTTTTTTTGAAATTTTTTGGGTTAATATATAAAAAATCTTATCTTAAAAAACAATGCAAATAACAATAAAATTTTTATGTTCGTTATAAAAAAATGTAATAAAAATACTTGGAAAAAAAAACTACTGAATTTGTTCAGAAATCACAGGGAGTTTGTTAATTACAGAGGTAAACACAAATTAATTAAGAATCAAGAGCAAAATATAAAATTAACGGATGCAATTTCTTCGAATAAAAAAAAACAAATATAATTAACTCTCACAACCGGGAATATCACATGCATTTTGTAAAATGTTTCCAAATGTTTCCAAATTTTCGAGAATTTGTATTTATTAGAGAAAATAATCCAGATTCTAGAAATTTTTAGTTAGCACAAAGACAAAAACCATGTATGTATTTTGATTCTTTAATATTTTCCAAGACGAAGGAAATAAGACAAAGAGTAGAAAAATGCATCTAGGAGAAACCTCAGAATTATTTTCTATAGTAATGCAAACGATTTAATTTGTTCTAAAGGTGCATGTAGCCGAAATGTTGTTTACATCTGACTTGTCAACTTTTCAAGTCACATGTAATTGTGCATGTCTGTCAAAATTGCTGTTTTACAGAAGGTTTATAATATTCGGTCACAAACGTACATGTAATTTGCTTCTGAGATTGTCTCTGTGTTTTAGCACAGTTATTGCAGAAACCAAAATGGTTCTCGGTTTCAAAATAGCTTGCTGCCGCCACTAAAATTTTTATTTGCGCCGTAAAATTATTTTATCAACTTAACATTTTTTTCTTTTACTTCAAAGATACCAATTAAGGATATTATAATAAAACGGTTTTTATATATACATATATTTACATAAATTCTATTCAATGGTAAGACTATCATACATATCTCGGTATTGTAAAATATTAACTTCAGTCGGCTAATGATTCCGTCAATAGTGGAGGCCACTGCCGGTTTTTTCCCGGCATTGATTTCTGATAGAAGAAAAATAGAGCACTCTCTAATTGAAATTTTGTGAGATGACTTTGCATCTGACTTTAACAGAAGCAATGTTATTAAGGGAACTCACGACATGTATGCTTTTTGCAGTGGGAAATTTGACAAGTCAGATGTAAAAAACAACCAAAGATAGACTCTTAAAATTATTTAGAGCAGGGATGTCAGCGTCATACACAATTGTGGAAATTAATTGACACACATTCTTCACACGCATTCTTACGCTCTTTTATTTAGTCCACGAGAGTACACAATTAGTTGTCAATTATCAAGCGACGGGCAGCGTTACCGTTGGTGCCACTAAAGTGGCAATTTGCCACTTTTTCGACTGCTTGGATACTACTTGGCCACTTTTACAAAATGCATCCAAATGTGGTACTTTTTGCGATTCTTGCCACTTTTTTGATACTTTTTACGCTAGGAAAATATACTTTTTTTCTTTCTGTTTTATTATTATAACCCACAGCTTTAATATATGTAAAACTTTTTTAATATATGGGCATTTCCCCAGAATGGTCTACCAGGATGAAAAAATAAAATGTTGACTGTCATCGTCTTTTATTGTTTATTATTATAAAAAAGATCTTTGTTGTAATAAAAGAATGGTTTCATAGCATATCTGACCTGTTTTACTTGAGGAAATTGCGCTGGAAACTGGAAAATTTTATATTTTCCTTTATTTTCTACTTCTAAAGACATTTTTATATACCTTTTTTACATGCAAAAAATATGTTATGTTTACACTCTTTCTTCATAATCTCTCCATTACAATCAATTGTAAAAGGAGTATTAAGTTTTTTGTTAAGGAAATTTTAAAATATTTATGGGAAAATGCATGGTGATAATAATAAAAAAACATATGGAAAAATCGTACGTTCGCGACCGGTGCATAAGCCAATTAAACAAAAACCAAGAGAGACATTTTATTTTGTAAATACTGGATGGAGACCTACATTAATACACTTTTAAAATAAATTAACACTTTTGAATATTCCGTTCCATTACGCAGATTTTTACATTTCACTACTGTCATCCAAAGTTGACTTCTATTTTGCGTACGTTCGTGACCACATGTTTATAACTATCATTATGAAAATTTAAACTCGAATAAATCGATCTTTTGCACTAAACAAAGAGCTATCCAAATACTATCGAATCGCAAAAAAAAAATTCTAGGAAAAGTTTCGTTTTCTATATTTGTTGCACACCAAAGCGCACGAACGTACGTTCGCGACCCCAGGAAATGCCCATATGTATATTTAAGCAAGTTTATATGAAATTTTTTTCTTGTCATACGTGGTTAGCGGAAAATCGGTTTAAAAAACTTTCAATTAACCTGTTTTATTTATTATGAATAAGGTAATAAAGATATCTCACATATCGATGGTTTCTTGCGCAACCTCGTAACTCAAAAACAGCTACTTTTCAGAAGACACAAAATACTTTTTTTTACCAAATATTTGAAACTTTTTACTCTATATTCTTTTATAAATCAAGAACTAGGAAAATTCCTATAAATATTTAAAAGAATATATAGCAAAAAGTTTTAAATATTTGGTAAAAAAAGAATTTTGGATTTCCTTAGAAGTCATGAAGCAGAAACCGAACTGTTGTGTACCGAAAACTTGTCTAAAATTTGTGTAATTGACATTAAAAGTAAAATCTAATTTTTTACCAAAAATTGTGTAATGAATTGATAATAAGAATGGATATAAAAAACAAAAAGCTCAATTTGTTGAAGTATTTAGACCAAATATTTAAAGTGTCTAATGAAGATATAAACTATTTCGAATTAGTTTCAGAGTTTATAGATATTATAACTGACTCAGATGCATTTATACATGAATTTAAATTTCTAGAGAGTTAAGTAAATGACACGAATTATGAACACAAGTTTAAAATTTCGAATGCTGAAGATTTTTGGCGTGAAATAGTATCTAATTTGTATTTTTCACGGAAGACGAATTATCTTATATGGTTATTTAGTTATATTTACAGCAACAAAATATATATAAAAAATTTAATAAATGTATTTTGTGGATTTCAATATAACTAAACAACCTGTTAACCAGACCTGCGTGAACAACCCAATTGTATTTCAAGATTTCAAATTTGTTCCATAAATTCATTATTTTATCGAATCACAATGTGGTGCAAAATTCTGTGGTTTTCACGAATAATCCCGTAAGTCGGTTTTTACCGAAATTGAGATAATGATGTCAAAGTGCTACATTTTGCATTAGGTTTTTATAAGTATTAAGCTTTTTAGAATATAATGTAGTATTATTAATTTTTTTCTGCTAAAAACAACTTAAGTTAACTGTTTAATAAAATATTTTGCTATTATAACGATTTATGTCGACATACATCGCCAAAAATTGTAAAATTGCTGAATATGTTTCCAAATAAAAAGCATATGTGATGTTATGTTGTTATTCGTGCAAAAAATATGAAAGTATTTTTTGAAAATTTTTCTATTAATAAAAACTTATATGTACAATGTACATTGTACATGTGCGTTTATTGTTGACTTCTTTAGTTGCAACAACAGCAGATGAGCGGTTGTTTGTAATTTTAAGTCCATACGTTGTGCTATAAGTATCAAAAACTCTGAATATATCGCCAACTTGTGTTCTAAAAATAACAACGTAAGTCGTGATTAAAATGTGATTAAAATGATAACATTTATTTTCACAAAAAATAACTTATGTGGAGATATGATGTTATATTGCACACACTTAATGAGTCAATCAAACATATGCATTTTTAATCCTTTTACAGATTGTGATCCTGTTAGGATTTTTTCATGAAAACTATGTATAATACGTAGAAAGTCACTGTTAAGAGGATAGTAAAGAAAAAAGTTTAAATAAGCATCTACAGAAGCCGCAATTGAAAAAAATAATTGTTTTTGCTCTCCTGAAAAGTTTGGTTTTATAACTTACGCGATTATTCGTGAAAACCACAGAATTATAGCATTCGATATCGATCGAACTTTCCATTTAAGCTGTATTATAATTTCGATCGATATCGAATGCCGTAATTTCGGCCCAGAATTATTTTGTTTTAGTTTATTTTTTTAATAATTAGTATTGTGGTTATTTTGTTGAACTATTTACGGTTTAAATCCGAATTTTTAATAATTTTAATCAGGCTTAAGTTCATTAAATTTAATTTTCATTAAATTATTTCTATGAAGAAAGGAATTTTATAACATGAAAATTAATTAAAATTGTTATTGATAATCTCTCATTCTTGACCGTGGCCGGGGCTCGAACCCGGGCCGGCAGGTTACCATGACATGTTTCGATCGCAACCACTCGATCTCCCCAGATGGATTTGCCGTTTTACACTCGCAGCCATCGACGACTGCTGACGTCAATAGTCAAATATCAATCCTTAAACCAAATTGTATTTTAACCTTTGGTAGATCGAAGTTTGCTTTTTTGAATGATTATCCATTTTTAATTGATTTTACATGTCCTTTCTTACTTCTGTTTTTTCGTACTTTTGTCAAGAATTTTTCCTGAAGTCCAAAGTACATTTTTTTTTTTTTTTTTTTTTTGTTCATTTGTCCTTCAAGTTGTGCTGAAAAAGGTCAACAGGAAAAAGGAATACAAAAAAATGAAAAAACAAAAAAATGTACTTTGGACTTCAAGAAAAATTCTTGACAAAAGTACGAAAAAACAGAAGTAAGAAAGAACATGTAAAATCAATTAAAAATGGATAATCATTCAAAAAAGCAAACTTCGATCTACCAAAGGTTAAAATACAATTTGGTTTAAGGATTGATGTTTGACTATTGACGTCAGCAGTCGTCGATGGCTGCGAGTGTAAAACAGCAAATCCATCTGGGGAGATCGAGTGGTTGCGATCGAAACATGGTAACCTGCCGGCCCGGGTTCGAGCCCCGGCCACGGTCAAGAATGAGAGATTATCAATAACAATTTTAATTAATTTTCATGTTGTAAAATTCCTTTCTTCATAGAAATAATTTAATCAAAAATAAATTTAATGAACTTAAGCCTGATTAAAATTATTAAAAAAAGTTTATTTTTTTATAAAACAAAAATATCAAACGGAAGTTATTATTTCACAGATTCCTAAGAAGCCTGAAGAAAGGGTTACATATAAGCAATACAGTAATAGGTATACATTAGGTAAGAATACACGTTTTCAAAAAAAAAAAAAACATGATGGAAGAGCATTTTGGAAGCGATGATAGTTTTAAATTCATAGAGACATGAACGAAGCGCTTACAGATAGATATCAGTTACTGGCAGCTGAATGTAACGAGTGACAACGCGCTTCATTTTTCAAAAGGTAATGCTTCTAAGTGGGAATTCGCCATATAAAAATCATGCCTTCCTGAAGCAATTTTGTAAGGGGGAAAATAGCTTTTCTCCCTTACAGACCTGCTTGCTTGTAAGCTCCAATTTTTTTACGAAAACAATAAAATGAAGCATTGGTTTTTTAATTTTTTTTTTCTTTTTACCCACTTAAAACTACAATTCGAGTCGGAAAAAGCCAACTAATTGTAGGGGAATGTAAGAAAATATAAACTCACTGCTTATTGTTGGTGTTTTTGCTTAAGCTCTGATATAGTTACAATTAAGACTTTGTGTGTTTATAATTCTTATTCGCTTTAAGGTTTTATTTGTATAATATTTTTAGCTCTTCTAAAATCTTTGGAAAATGTTTCCTGACCATCTAGCCTAAGCAACCAGTGAAATTCGCATAGAAGCTAGCTTTCCTTCAACAATAAATTTCAGTGTATTTATCAAATATGAAAAATTGGGAATTTAGCACGTCATACGGAAATCTTATTAATAATTTTGCTGGGTTCTTTTCTGATTTTGTTTTTTAAATGCACATCACGTGCTTTTTTTGACCGCTTATGCACATTATGAATGGGCCTTTAATGTAGACAGAGAAAAGTATTGAAAGTTTTTAAAATTTTCTCTAACTGTAGAAAATTATAAATATCGAAAAATGTATTTTCAAAGAGAAAACTATTTTGCAAACTCTTCTTTGAAAAGAAAGAAAATGTCAAAAACATATGCCAAAGTTTCTTTTAACAGCAAAAAAATTATCGAAAACTTTTTTTTAGCAGAGAAATACTTTATCTTATCAGAAAAATTGTTAAAAAGTTCTAAACAGGTTTTAAAAATTTTGCGTATTTAGATAAAGAAAATTTTTTAATATATCATAAAAATTTTCTCTAAACAGAGAAAATGTCGATAAATGAGAGAAAAGTCATCAAAAATTATTGCTGATTTTTTTATTTCAGAAAAAAATCTGTGTTCTCTAAAGAAAATTTTGACCTTTCAAAAAACGTTCGGCTAGTTAGAAATTCTCCAGAATCAAGAAAAGTTTTATTCGGAATAACATTTGGCTTATTGTCATTCATCTTAATTTATCATTATAAAATTTTAAGTTCGGTATAGATTTTTCTCTCGATATCAATTCAACAAATTAAAATTCATTCCTTTAACTCATGCTCTTATTTTTGGTAACAGAAACAAAAAATATCGTAATAAGAAGAAAATGTCACATAAACCTAATGTGTTGGCGCCAACAGAAGATATCTTATCAATGGCGTCACACAGCACCATCACTACCACCAGCGAGACGGCTAAAGTACCCTGCGACGAAAAGATGAAACATTTCAGAAAAAAAAAAGGCATCAAGAGTAAAATGTCAAGCAATCAACTGTTGTCTTCAGGAATCTGAGTGCTCAAATGAGTATGTGTGTGTAAGTTTTTGGAAGCAATTGTGATGAACAAAAACAAATGCACTTCAGTGACACTTGCAAGTACAAAAAAAAAGGAACGAAAGATTGCCATCGGTGTGTTGCTTTCGTTTTACTTAATATTGCATTATATGCAAGTAAGATCAAATACGTTGTATCCTTAAAAGGATATTGTTGTAAGGTTTGTTTTATTTTCATTGGATATGTGTTTAAGTGCCTTCCATTTCTTAAGTACACACTCCTGTGCAAAAGATGTATGTCAAAAGTTCAATTATTTAAAAGTAAAATGTAAATAAAACAACGAACCATAATGACATACGATTGGGTAAAAGATATTTTTTAGTATCAGTTTTTTTTTCAAATAACGTATGTTCTTGTAGTATATTTATATTGACCGACAATAGATCATTTAGTGTTACTAAGAGTTTTTAATATTTTGGTTTAAACATAAATTTAAATAAATTATTTTAAAAAACAAAAACTTCTTTTATAATTTATTTAAAATTTTAGTACAAAACAGTAAAAATTTTAAAATATGACACTAAAACATTAGCATAACATAATGACCCAGTAGGTGGTAGAACTTTTGAACCTCTGTCCCATGGCTATTTTTCTTCTTCTTAATATATTTCAAACTCGTTGTGAAGTTTAATAAAAAATTCCGTTGCTTTTATTAACACACTTTTGATATTAGATTTCTTACGTTTAACAAAATGTCATAAACAAGATCACTAAGATTTTATCATAAAAATATATTTAAAAAACCCTAATAAATATCAAATGATCCTGCTTGTAATAAAAATGACAACAAAAGAATTTTAAAATAGCACGGCTTAAAAAAAACATACACGGAAAAGGAAGTAAAAAGAACCGACAAAGGTAGCATTTGTTTTTTAATTTTATTATATTTTTTTATTGTACAACAAAAACATAGCTAATAAAAAATATATTTTTACAAACAAGAACAGCAAAAAATATTAAATACTCATAATATAAATTGAAATACTTAACAACAAGTCGCATTAGCATCATCATCAACAGCATTATCATTTCCAAAGTTTTTCAAAAATACTAAAAACCACCTGAGTTTTAAAGGAAAGAAAGAATAAAATTTAAAACAATGTAAAAGTAAATAAATTCATAGTAGAGGAAAACTAACGAGAGCAGTACGAAAAGTACTGAAAATATGAAAAAATAACCAGACGATACAATTAACAAATACAAAAGTATGGGAGATTTTTTTAAGCAAAATGACCCAAATCGCTTAAAGCAATGAGTGAAAAAGTCGGCCTTGTTCAAAGGTGTTCTCCTCTGTGCTATAACAAACACAGGTTTCGTTAACTAAAGAGAAACTTTGGTTAAGCGATTCGGGATTTCGAATTCGGAATTTTGAATTCGTGATTTTAATAATTAATCACAGAAAGAATTATCAGTAGTTTATTATCAATTAAAAAATTGTTTAAAATGTATTTTAATTTAATTAATGTAATAAGTGAATCAATTATTTTTGTGGAAAGAAAATTAAAAATATAATTTTGATTTATTTTGAAATAAAATTTGAATTAAAATATCAATTAAATAACAAAAATCTTAATTGATTTTTCCGTTTAAAATAAAATAATTTAAACTTGTAGAATTTAATCAAATCAAGTGACACATTGTTTGAAACGGCAAAGTTTTATGATAATTTTTATACCCACACCACAATAGTGGAGAGGGTATTATGCATTTGTGCTGTTGTGTGTAACGCCTTAAAATAGTTGTCCTAGACCCACCTTAAAGTATACCGATCTACTCAGAATCACTTTCTGAGTCGAACTAACGATGTCCGTCCGGCTGGCTGGCTGGCTGGCTGTCCATGTAACCTTGTGCGCAAAGTACAGGTCGCAACTTTGGAGATAACTTGATAAAATTTGTGTCATAGGTTCTCATTGGCACAAGGACCAAGACTATTGAAAATTGGCCAAATCGTAGGACCACGAGGGAAGATAGGGGGAAATTTCTTCCTCTCAGAAACTATCAAACCGATTGTAATGAAATTTAAAACATGGATAGATCCATATCTATATGGACACATAAGCTATACAGTTTTTCAAAAATAGGACCACAAGGGGATGTAGGGGGCAATTTCTGCCTCTCACAAACTTTTAAACCGATTTTAATGAAGTTTTTAAACATAGAGAAATCCATATTTATATGGACACATAAGCATTATGTGTTTTTAAGTACTGTGGTGCTGGGTATTATATGGTCGGGCTTGACCGACTATACTTTCTTACTTGTTTTAATTAAAATTAAAAATATCATCTATTAAAAAAAAGAATTATTCAAATTTATATATTTTTACAATTTTTAGTCATCAATTCATTCTCATTTCAAATTGTTTGCTTGATTTTATGAATTTGGTAATTAGAGACAATTTTCAATATTTTCTGTGATAATATATCAGTTACTGAAAACAAAATTTGTTTTACTAGATCTTAAAACCGTTTTTTTTTCTCATTGAAGAATTTGTCCAAATAAGAAAACGAAATATCGTCCGAAAAATGTTATTGAGCTATGGCAAACGAGATTTAGGCCCTAATTTTGTAAAACACAACGCACGCCAAAGTATTATATTAAAAGCAAAAACAAATTCATAAATATTTTGTAATTTTGTTGTTGCTTTGTACAGAAATTTATGTACCGTTTTTAAATGTTCAACGCCACAAGCAATGAGGCGTATGAAATCTTAAAAACTAATGTGAATTTCTGTTAAAGGCAATAACAAAATTACAAAATATTAATTTGTTTTTGCTTTCAATGTAATTCTTTGTCGTTGCATTGTGTTTTACAAAATTAGGGCCTTATTATCATCTCATTATTTAAATTTTTTTAATGGTTTTAATCTGTACTACATATCTTAAGTTTGGTTAAACTAAAGGGCGTCTCAGTGAGAGTGCGCTTTTTAAATTTAGTGCAATTTTTTTTGTGCAAGTGACAACTCTGAAACTTGGCAGCAGTATTTTATTTTTTTATTCCGATTATGAAACATTGGGCCCTTTATGAAAGAACACGTCATAATTGTGAAAAAATACGTTAAAATGAAAAAGTGCATTCGTTCTGAGACACCCTTTAACTGAATTACAAATTTAGAAAAATCAGGTATAGTAACAACATAAAATTATTGTTCTTATTTTTTGTTTTTTAAATAAAATAAATAGGGTCCGGTTTGGTTCACTAAATGAAGATATGTTGTTCTTTGATATAAGCAGAAATTTAGGGACAATTTTCTAAAAAAAATTTCTCCGATAGTCTCGCTATCGACAAGAAACCATGGATAGTCCAATGGAAACAAAACTATCGATAGTAAAATCGATTGTTTGCCGGCTCTAATAAAATATCGATTGCTGAATTTCATTGCATTGTATTTCGATAGCTTAATAGCGTTGTTTAATTGTGAATCTACAGTGCACTCGGGAAAACGTCAACTAATTAAAACCGCGGGTATTGACGTTTAACAAATTGTTGACGTTTACAAATGTAAAATTTTTAAATAAAAAACATATCGATAATGTGCTTTTAAAGGTTTTTATTGATTATAAACTAAAACCAAACTTAAACAAATTCAAAACGGAAACAAAAAAGTCATTCAACCTGACTAGAACTATTTTATAAAATAAGTGTGTATGTGTACAAATGTGTGTATTTTAACTGCTTCTAAATTCAAAATTTTGTTTTATTCAGAGTTGACGCTTTAGAGCTTTGTGGTTGGGTTGACGTTTTAGAGTAGGCAATGTAAAAAATAAAGGGTTCACGTTTTGGGATGTTGACGTAAACGAGCGTTGACGTTTTCCCGAGTGCACTGTATTCATGATGATTTGTCAGGGATCCAATCCCGAAATAACGATTCGTGATTCCGTCAATTCCGAAATTGTTTACTAATTTTATTTGTTCAACCTTATTTTATATAAACAAATGCATCATGACTTTCTTTTTATGAGAGTACAGAGAACAGAATATCAATATTTAATATTTATTTCATTAACCCTGTAAATAGTGTCATTGAAAACAAAAGAAATAAATTTAACTTTGTTATTCTTTTCAAGCGCGTCAGAAACGATATCTAATTTTTTAGTGTTTTTGTATACAAACGCAACCCTTAATACCGTTCGAAACTATTTTCAAGAATGTAGCGAACATTATATAGTGTTCCGTTCTTCGTTTTAAACAAGAACAATTATAGCGTTTGTTTAATATTTTTTCGTTGACTTTACGTGTTTTTTTCGAATTTGTATTTTATTGTTGTGCTAAAAATAATTAAAGAAGAAAATTAATTGAAGAACAAAATGTGTTTTTAAATGCATAAAACAAGAAGCCAAATTAAAAGTTCCGTATGGCTTTATTTTTTAATTGATTTCACTAGTGCACCAAATGCAAACTTTGCTTGTTTCGGATTAAGGCGTATTAAAATGATTTCCGAAAATGGGCTTTAGACCTACGGCAAATTTTGAAGCGATTTCACTAAATTAAGTAGTGTAATTAATACAATACATATTTTCCACCACTAGCGGTGGTGGGCGTTTTTGTTTAAATACGATATTGTTGATTAATTTTGAATTTAAATTTCAGTTATTCGTTTTAATTCATTAAGAAATAAATTACTTGTTTTCTCAATTCAATTACTATATTTTTTTTTTATTTATTTTGAATCAACTGAGGTAATTGAATAAAATACAGATCATGTAATTATTATTTTAATTTATTAATTAAAAAAATGCAATTTTTCAATTTCCACAAATTTTAGTAATCAATATAATCATTATGGTGAATAATGCAAAATCAACAAATTTGTTGCTTAATTCTACGAATTTGGTGATTCAAACACCGAAAAAATTCTCCAAAATTGTTCACCAATTAAAAATATAATCAGTTTTAATTAAAAATTTAATCAAGTGAATTAAACTTTTAATCAAGTGAATTAAACGTTTAATTAATACTATTAACTGGTTTAATTGATACTATTAATTTGTTTACTGGTACAAATTTAATTAATTCTTTAATTAATAACACAAATTTTTTAATTGAAATCAATTTTTATTTTTTTCTGTGAATCGATTTTATATTTTTTTCTGTAAATTAAATATTTATTGTTATATTCCGATATATTAACATTCGTTTATGTATAAAATGTAGAATTAAATTTTATTGAACTTTAAATGCATTATAAAACCGAAAAAACCCTGATATCGCGAAAAACACTGGGACTTGATTTTTTGATTTGCGAAAACCAATACCAATTGGCATCCCTAGTATAGATTAGTCCGGCTTGGATGACATTATTCTTTCTTTTAATTTATTTTGTTGATCTTATTATGTACAGTGTCTTAATTATTTATTCTACCCACAAACAAAACTGTTCCAACTGCCCTCGCATGAACCTGTTATTATTGTTTTAGCATTTCAAGAGGATCACATTTCACATTTTCAGGTGTCAACGATAAGAAATCTTAATACTTTGAAATCTACCAATGCTGAGTTGTTTAGAGTACAAGTACTACACTGTAGCGGTACGGGCACAAGTTTTATTATTTCTTCTTCTTCCTCTTCAGTTTTATTTTATTTTCCTGTTTGTTTGTATTTTAAGAGTTTTATATGAATTTCACTGTAGTACAAGTCCAAAAGGTATGAAAGAACTAAGACAGCACTCGGTGTGGTCTGTGTATCAATCCAAGTCTTATGGTTTATTTGTTGGTCTTCGTTTGTTTTCTTTGCCTTTTTTTAAAGGTTGGAGTATTTAATTCATTATTAAGAAATTTCACATAAACACTATAATCCCGCATTGATATGCGTACTTAGACGTAGATAGACAGACAGAGAGACCAAGCGACCGCACGACCGACAAGCAGAGAGATGAATTGAATTCGAATAAAATGCTTATCAATAATAAATATATTTTATTTACGTGTAGAGTACATTTTCTTGTTGTTTGTAAGGAAATAATTGATAAAACTTTTGAGGTTTTTTTTTAAAATTAGTAGTTTTAAAGCAGACTTATTGAAGAGTTTCTAAATATATGTTAAATTTGTTTTGTTTTGTAATTAAATGTAAGTTTGTCAAATATTCTAATAATAATAAGTAATAAAAAAGCAGTTAAGAGCGTCTAGCCCGACAGATTGATACACCATTATAGTGGTAAAGAAGAAAACTTTAAAAAGTATACCCAACCTGGAACCCATGGGTAATAATGGACTTACCAGATAAAAACTATTTCAAATGGTTAAAAAGTCTTTTAATGTTATTGTCAAATATGGAGCGATGCAATAACATATTTTTCAGATAGTTATATTTGATCTTACTACCACTATTATTAGATTCGTTAATGGATACACAGTAGGGGTATAACCAAAATAAGAACCTATCATTACGGTATGGGCAATGTTAAACTGATATTAAAAATCGATATCAGGGGTCATTTCGGTCCAAAAACCTTCGGCACCGAATGCAATTTCTAAAACACCAAACATTTTTTTTTAATTGTAATATAAATTTTTATGGTGGGTATCCTTCCCTTGTACCGTTTTTTTGGTTTCTTTTTTTGGAATGCAAGGAATCGCCATTTCATAAAAAAAAACACGAAATGCAAAGACCAGCATGGCTTTCGACGTTAGAATTATGGATTTCCTGTAAAACTGAAAAAAATTATAAGCTAAAACTTCATCGCGATCGGTGCCGAACCTTTTTGAACGCTCGCGAAAAAAGGAAGGCACATTTCTTCATATTTTTGTATGCACTATCTCACTACGATAGGTCCTTTTTGATATTTGCAAAAAAATGCAAATGGTTATATCCCTAATACACAGGCTTTATTTCGGAAAGAAGGTCGTATAAAGATTCAGAGAACTTATGAACGGATTGTGCATAGAAAATATTCCAGGTAAATATTGAACGAGTAAGACTATTAAAGTATGAAAGCTTCATAAATTGTAATTTGACTTAGAATACACATTCGAATTAATATGAACATTTATTTGAATATAATTCATATAATATTCAGAATTTCTCGATCGCATCAGGTATTCGCGCTATCTTCACTTCACAGTCGGTATAATTACGCGAATTAACCTTTTTTTATAAAACCTGATAAAGTTTTAATTCGATTATAAAGGGTGTTTTTTTAAGCCCAATAGAACTTGAAATTTTAAAATATAACACAAAAAATTAAATTGTAATCAAAATTTTTTTTTATTCGAAAGATCAATACGGGACATTAACATTTGAAAATGATTTCGGGCATATGGGCACCGCGGCTGTTCTTGACGAAGCGCATTCTGGACGTCCAATTTTGGGCCACTTTTTCGAGCACTGCTGGCCGTATGTCACGAATAACACGAACAATGCTGGCCTCCAAGGCGTCAATTGTTGCTGGTTTATCAGCATAAACCAGTGACTTCACGTAGCCCCACAGGAAATAATCGAGAGGTGTCAAATCGCACGACCTTGGAGGCCAATTGACAGGTCCATTTCTCGAAATCAACTTATCGCCAAATTTTGATTTCAATAAGTCGATGGTTGCGTTCGCCGTATGGCACGTAGCGCCATCCTGTTGAAACCACATCTCCTCCGGATCAATGTCATCCATATTTTCAAACAAAAAATCATTGATCATGGTGCGGTAACGATCTCCATTGACCGTAACGCGAGCTCCGGCCTCATTTTTGAAGAAATAAGGTCCGATGATGCCACCAGCGTGAAAACCGCACCAAACGGTGCATTTTTCTGGATGTAATGGAGTCTGTAGGGTCTCTTGTGGATTGGTCTCGCTCCATATGCGGCAATTTTGCTTATTAACAAACCCGTTAAGCCAAAAATGCGCCTCATCGCTGAACACAATTTTGCGATTTAAATTTGGATTAAATTTTAAAATTTTTCAAAGTAAATTTGGATAATTTCGTAGCGTTGTTCAAGCGTGAGTCTATTCATGATGATTTGTCAGAGTATACTGAAACGATAAAAAAAAATATTTCATCAAAATTTAATTTTTTTGTGTTACTTTTTACAATTTAAAGTTCTATCTAGCTTAAAAAAAACCCTTTATATGAAGAGGTTCCTTGTTAAACGTTGATCCAAATGAATCTCAAAATACTTTACAGGATTATTTTCTGACATAAAAAATTGGAATACCTGGATAACTTTTTATTCTTATTATAAATGCATTTCTGTAAATTATTTTTTTTTAGCTAATTTAGCGGTTATATATATTTAGCTTATTACTTAATCTCTGTTAATACTTGCAGCAGCGGTTTTATATTCAAAATGTGAAAAATAAATCGATCTACTCATGGGTATGTCAACCTTATCGGAATATAAAGAAGATACCCCAGGGTAATACTCTCAGACATATCTTCTGAAACGTAAAATCTTAATATAAAAACTAGAAACAACATGGAACAAATTTGGATGCCAGATGAAAACGATTTCTTCTACAAACAAAAAATAATTAAAATTTTCAATGTTCCTAATTAATGATTTTTCTTCTCCAAACTGACAGACACATGTCATGCTCCAATTTCCTTTTCAACTTTAACAAGATTTTTCATGGAGCACATGTCCTTGTTATCCCACATCTGTGCTCAAAACTATAAGTCCTTTGGCCTTTTTAAAACACATTAACTAAGAAACCAAAAATATTTTGAAAATTAACGCGCGCATGTGTAGAGTTTTTTCTTTAATGGAAAAAATAAATATTGACTTAAACCAATGACTGACAAGTAAAAAAAAAGTATATTTTAGAAATAAAATATTCTTATACATTTTAAAAACAAATAACTTACACAAGAAATATTTATCTTGAGCAAAGATTGAAAAAAGTACTCGAAAGAACGTCGATAAATGTTCAAGTGGTACAACAAAATAAACATGCAACACCGCGAAAAAATTGGAAAACATTAGAAAATATTTGTTGGTTTTTTTCTTTAAATTTTCAAACATAGAAAACCGCTACAGCGTATCCTTTTATACGCACACCACCATAGTAAAGAGGGTATAATGCGTTTGTGCTAATGTATGTTACATATTTAAATGTTGGACCTAAAGTCATATTTTAGTACGTCGAAAGTGATTCCTTATTTAAATTTTGTTCAAATTTTATTGCAATATAAATTATCTAACCAAAATGTTTTGACCATAGCTTTAATACAAATACCACTCACGAAAATAGCTTTAAATGCCATGATTTTCCAATAAATTTTATATATAAATTTACGACAATATCTTCTACAACAGCTACTATATCGCACTAATTTTGTGTTCGTGGTCCAGAATTGACAATATGTCCCATATAATGCCGATCGGTTAAATCGCTTTCAGATGAACAAAATCTCATGTAGATGTAGATTTCATAACACACAAATTTTGTTTTGGCGGGTTGATGATTGCCTATCGGTCCCAAATAGAGTACCTTTTCGATAATTTGTCTGTTTACACTGTGCTGTGGGAAAGCATATGGTCGGGCTGGACTGACTATATTTTCTTAACTGTTTAGGTCAGGATTTTTTTAAAATTCTAAGATCCTAGATGATTAAAGTAAATAACATTTTATTTAGTAAGCGACATTTTTATACACAGAAAGAAAAACACTCCAAATAAAAAAAGTTTTTGATACTTACTTTAAGTACGAGTCGTACTCAAAAATTCAAGTACGAATAACACTAAAACGTACTCAAAACAATCCTAAGTCGGATAACTTTCGGAAATCAATCCCGTAATTTCTTAAAATAAGTACAAAATTCTTAAACCAATTAAAAAAAAAAGATTAAACTTTTCTTTCTTAGTGCCACTCTGAGAGTAAAATTACAAAGTCAGCGTTTTAATCTCATTAAACTTATCTTAGTTTGTTGCAGACACTACAACAACACCACACAAGTAGCTAAAAAACGATTTGCTTGTTGTGAGTAGAAACAACAAAAACAACAGAAAAAGACGAAAACTCATTATTTTCATGTTTAAAAAGAAGAATTAAGAATTCTTGCTTCTCATTTAGTTTATATTAAATTTTAAAGTAAAAACCATATCGGGAATGATGCTGGTGTTTTATAATTCATCATAATAAAATTCTTCTTCTAATTTCACTTTTGGTTTATTTCAAGTACGAATTCGGAATTGAATCAAATTTATAATACTTGAATCAAGCGCATCTTGTGATTGGTGCATTCTTAGTCTTACTTAAATCAATCTCATTTTCGGATTAGTTAAAGTACGATTTCGGGATTGCATATGGATAATTTTAGTATTTCACGATTGAAAATCCGTACTTGAATCAATCTGTACTTACTTCAAGAAAATCCGTACTCACCGTACTTTTAATACCGCTTCGAATTGACTGGATCACGGATGTACTGATTTTTCTTTTGAGTGTTTAAGTTTGTCATTCCGTTTGTAATTTCTACAAAATTGATCTAAGACCCTATAAAGTATACATATTCTGGGTCCCAATGAGTACCGAGATTAATTTAACGATGTTCGTCTGACCGTCTGTTCATCTGTCTATTGAAATGGGTATGTAGAAGACCCCATTTATGATGGGTTGTTATACATTTCCGTACCATCTGCTCCTAATAATTTTGCTATTGAAATTTTGCTAGGTCTGTTCATAAATGGCAGAGATATGAGCAAAAAACTAGGATTGCCTCTAATTGTTTTCATAAAATCTCATGTTGCTGTTGTTTTTTTTATACTTTCACCGAAAGTAATAAGGCATAAGCTCGTTTTCTATAAGTAAATTTTATATAAGTTGGCTTTTTTATTATTTTTAATGTCTAGATTTTTTTTTTTGCCTTTTTTTACATATAAAAAAATTCATATTTGTATAGCGCAGTTGATTTAACGATGTCCGTCTGTTTTACTGTATATCTGGAAAACGGAAAGAGCATCTTGGATATCAATACACAACATCCGACAAAATGTGGGCGATACTGGCAAAGTGGGCGTGATAGAAAATTGATTTCCTTATATCTAAGGAACGGCAGTTATAGAAATAACTTTCTGTTCTAATTTTACCATAGTGAAGTGTATACCAAATTCGCCATAGCCGAATATAGCAAACACTCTTACTGCTTTTTAAATGAAATGTATAAAACTCTATTATCCTCAGCTCATTTTTTAGACAGATGTTTAATTTTTAGTTTTCTATAATTTTGCAGCGAATTAATAGAAAAAATTTTATAACTGTTTTTCTTGTAATTTGCTTTATTTCAGTAGAGTGAATTATTTTACGACATTTTTTTTGTTATTTTCTCTTTGTTTTGAACCCAAAAACCATTGATTATAAATGTTGTGGAAAAACTTTGATCCTTTGGAAACATGCATGTTTTGAACATGTTTTCAAAAATAATGATGATCTTTTTCAGCCTCTTTTGATTTAGAGAAGGGCAGTTTTTGTTACAATTTTTATAGCTGTTTTTAGATAGATGGCTTTAGCATTTGCACAATACCATGCAATTCTTATATCCATGTACTATATGTCAAGAGATTTGTGCAAGAATACAACTAAAACAATTGTTCATTATTAATTTGATAAACATTCAAGGACTCTAGCCAAGCGTGTATTTGGGCGATAATTTACAATCAACACTTACATTAATTTAGGGGTTTCCTTTACTTTGTCATTAATATTTGTTTCGTTTTTTTTTGTATTTTCTAGTATTAAGTGTCATCATATAGGAAATTCAATTGAAATGCGATTTAATTTTTCGCACCACTTTTAAGAAGATTATTTCAGGTAACAAAAATTTTAACATTTTTAGAAACATTTCTAACAGAGTAGCTGAAATTTGCAACCTAATAGTTTATTTGGACAAAGCTGCTTTGCTGCCTGCACACATTTACCCTGGATTATATTTCGCAAAAGTGCGTGATACAAAATTTAATAGAATACCCTAAAATTTATTTCATCTTCGGTGTCTTTGATTTATTTTTTTTTTTTGTAGCCTTTTGTTTTTTAGGAAGTTCGAACAAATCAGTTGCTGATATAAAAAATTTAAGATAAAAATCAATTTTTCAACAATAATAAAATATTTTTAGAGTTTTCAAAGAGGAAGTAGATCTTCTACTAGATAATTTAGCAAAGGTTTAACCTTAAACTAACAATTTTAGTAATTTATGGCACAAATTTCCTGGCATCACAAAATTTGACTCTTTTCTCATCCAATTAAAATTTTTAATAAGTCATACATCCAACATATTTAATTTTATTTTCTACTAAATGAAATAAAAGAAAAAAACATTGTTGCAAAGCTGAGTTTTATAGAAAAATCAGTTTTTTATAAAAATAAAAATAAAAAAAACATAACCAGTAACATAGTATATAAAAAATAAGAAGACACTGTTTGTTCCTAGTTTTGTAATCACAAAATTATTTTTTAAAGAATTTTTTAGAACTGATTTATATGGGAGATAGAAATTAACATCAATAATAAGTCATATCATAAAGGATTTGGTACTATAATTTATACGTAGAGAAAAAAAATCTCTTCTTGCAAATTTCATAAAAATAATTGCCGCATTTACAAAAAGATTCCTTGTATGGTTGTGTTGATTGCATGTTGTCATAATATACATACTTTACTTATTTTTTTATACAACACTAGCTTAACCCGGTGTGCTTTGCTACCCCCATCGAAATAAAATTAGTAAAAATTCAAAAAGTTATCTTTGGAAATACACAATTTTAAACTAAGAAGATTTTGTTTGTCGTGCTTAATTCCCAATTTTTATTCCGGATAAAAATACTGAAACTTATTTTTGATGGTTGCTTAGGCCAGATCATCAGGAAACTTCAGCCAAAGATTTAAGAAAAACTAAAGATATTATACAAATAAAACTGTTAGCGAATACGAATTATAAGCACCAGTTTAACTTGTAACAATATCAAAACTTAAACAAAAACAACAACAATAAACAGTGAGTTTATATTTTCTTACACTCCCCACTACAATTGGTTGGAATTCTCCCAACATTAAGTAATCTTTGGGAATACAAAAGCACGAAAAACAAAATCTTGTTAGTTGAAAATTGTGTAGTCCCAAAGATTACTTTCATAATAACCAGGCAAGTGCACGGCCTAACAAGACTGAACGGTCAACTTGCTTTATTTTTTTGATTTTCTTGCAAAAACAATAAAGCAAGTTGTTTTTGTTTTTATTTTATTTTTCTTAACCTACTTACAACTACAATTAATGTTGGAAGAATTCCAACCAATTGTAGTGGGGAATGTAAGAAAAGATAAACTCACTGTTTATAATTGATGTTTTTGTTTAAGCTTTGATATGGTTACAAGTAAAACTGGGGTTTATAATTCTTATTCGCTCAACAGTTTTATTTGTATAAAATCTTTAGTTTTACTTAAATCTTTGGATTAAGTTTCCTGATGATCTGGCCTAAGCAACTAGTGATGTGCATAGGAATAGCCTATCCCTTCAACAATATATATTTTAGTGTTTTTATAAAGAATAAAAATTGGGAATTATGCACGAAAAACAAAATCTTGTTAATTGAAAATATTGTATTCCCAAAAATAACTTTGATAATATTGATTTTTAACAGTTTAACAGTAAAATTAGAAAAAACTTTTGTCCTTAACAAATTTGAAATGTATTCGCTGCAGTGGATTGAATGAAGTATTTCATCTGCCGGCCATAAATTGAAAAATATAAACGAAATGCACTAGGGGCATTCAAAGAATCTCTGAGAAATCTTCCCGTTTTGCTTATTAAATTGAACCAAAAAGTGTTAAAGTTATTATCGAAAAGCGTTTATTGAAATAATTTTCGTTGACTCAATAAGTTTTCCGTTAATATAATGAAACATAAATATAATCCAGGTACTAAAATCTTCGCACCCTTTATTGACTCAATGAACGTGCATTTTTTAAATGTTTCGGTTACACGGATTAATAATGAATAAACTACAATTCGTTGTAATAATGAATGTACTCAAAAATTAATAAAACTTTTATTTGGAAAAGGAATAATGCATTGAAATTAACATAATCAAATGTAGCCTCAATTAAAATGTACGCTAAAGCAAATCAAATGTTTGTTGAACTAACGAATCATTTATTAAGTCTTATTAGCACAAAATCGCGTAAATTGTATATACTATTCGTTGTCCCACGAAACTCGTAGGTAAGAACTTATAAAGTGTTTGTTGGGCTAACGAGGGACTTTACAAGTGTTTTTAACATGAACGAGCGTAAATTCTAAGATCTGTTTGCTGTCATACCTAACCCGTACTTTAAAATGAATAAAGTTTTCGTTCAGTTAAATTAACCGTCATTAAAAATTATTCCCACGCATAAAATTTACAATTGATATGATGGTTAAACGAACTCGTACAAAAAAGTAAAAACGTTTCCTGGGGGTTGCGTAACGTTTGTTAAGTTGGTTCTTAAAACAGTGTGAGTTTACCATTTTTGACATTTCTTGTTATAATTTTGTTTAATCTGTTTCTTTCTAAAATACAATTTAAATAAATGCGAAAGTGCAGTGTTAAATTAAAAATATTGTTGCGTCTATTACAAACACTTTCTCAAGTTAAATAAAAGTGATGAAGCGCACTTGTAAGTTAATGAGATGATTTGCCATCTGTAAAATAAAATTTTTAATTTCTTTGTATCTATTTCAGAGGAAGAAATCGATAAAGAAGCATTAAAAGTTATTGTAAGGCATCACTTGAGCAGACCTTTTGATTTTTGAACACAAATAAATTTGTGAGTACCGTTTAAACGAATGAAGAGAAATCATTGGAGAACAATCACAATATTATGATACATTCCGTTTGCAATTATAATACTGATTTTATCTATCTATCTATATATATAAAATAGGATGTGTGTATGTATGTATGTGTGTATGTAACGTATGGACTCCAAAACCGCTGGGCCGATTTTGATGAAATTTTCAGGAAATCTTCAGAATATTCAGGCTTTTTTCGAATTACCTAAAATCAGAAAACGGCTCCATCGATTTGACAAATTTTTCTTTCAAATGTTCGTATTAATCCATTTTAAGTTTTCATCGAAAGAAAAATTTACCACGCCTACTTTTACGCCCACTTTTTCTATTAAGCGCATAACTTGGGAACGGCTTGACCGATTTGGACGATTTTTTCTTTAAAACGATTGCCATGGTCCAACTTAGGTTTTTATGGAAAGAACATTTTGCCCCGCCCACTTTTTTCGATTTACCTAAAATCAAAAAACGGCTCCATCGGTTTGACTAATTTTTCTTTTAAATGTTTGTTTAATCCATTTTACATTTTCATCGAAAGAAAAATGTACCACGCCTACTTTTACGCCCACTTTTTCTATTAAGCGCATAACTTGAAAACGGCTTGACCGATTTGTTCGATTTTTTCTATAAAATTATCGCCATGGTCCAACTTAGATTTATACGAAAATATTAATCCATTTTAAGTTTTCATCGAAAGAAAAATATACCACGCTTCTTTTTCTATTTATCTAAAATCGGAAAACAGTTGCACCGATTTTGCAAAGCCCTAAGGGAATAAGTTCGAACAAAATTTCCACTGTTGAATCGACAACCAAAATAGGCATACGAAATCCTAATGAAAGCTGTGAAAGATGAAACTGGAGGGAAAACTTTTTTAAGTTAGCTGAATATTGATCTTCACAACTAAAATGTAAATAGAACACTATAAGATAGGTATTCCATGGATTTTTATATAAAGACAGTAAATTTCGTTTAAAGCTCAATTTAAATCGTCTGGTAATACAACACTAATGTTTGCTTAGGGCCAGCAACGCGGACCGGGTCAGCTAGTACCTTATAAAGTATATATATTCTGGGTCCTTATGAGTAGCGAAGCTGATGAAACGATGTACATCTGTCTGCCAGATCTGTCCATAAATGATTGAGATATGATTTTTGTAAAATCCCCGTTGTTTTTTTTTTATTTTTTACGAATAACCAGTGTTCGAAAATTAAAACTTTATATCGCTCCTTACTGTTCTGTTCGGTAGATTTGTGAAAGACACAAACGCTAATAGTGTTTGTGCAGAAAATCATTAAAAAAATTACGTTTTTCTGCTTGTCATCTTTCGAACACAAAAATAATACTGTTTTTATCCAACTCAACAAAAGATGAGAACATTTAATTCCGTTCGGTTTTTTTTTTAAATCCACAAACTACATTGTGTTCGGTTCGGCTCATTTATGATCGTCCCTTTTGGCTCGTAAAAAAACCAAACATTTTTAACAAAAACAAAATACACATACGAAAAAAAAAACAAAAAGCCAGCAAAATAATTTTACACAAACAAAACATACACACACAACTTGTTCGTGCTGCGGTCATTGCTAAAATTTTTAGTTGGATCATTTATTTATCAATGTAAAAAAAGGAACACTATAGAACATTAAAAAAAAATGTTTGCCTACAGTAACACTACAATTGTTCTGTTTTTTAACGAAGAACATAACACTAAATAATGCTCGGCTCTTTCTTGAAAATAGTTACGAATGGTATTAAGGGTTGTGTACGTCTACACAAACACTTACAAAATAGATATCGTTCCTGGGTGTGTGAGCCGAACGCGAAATAATGTTCTGTTTATTTTCGAACACTGCGCAGAACAAATATATACATGAATTGCGCTTAAATAGAGAAATGAGTTTTAAAAGAAAAAAATTTACTCAACATATTTTATTATTTTTTTTTTTAATTCTGTTTTATAATGTGTATTAGTGGGTGAGTGGTATATGACGCTGCATTACGTAAGGTAAAATGAAATTTAATTATGATATTCAAACAAATTCACAAACTTATATTTAGTTTTGTGGTAATTAATCATTTTAGAAATAAGTATATTTTTTTTGTTGAGGAATGCATTCCTAAAACTTGTAAAAAAGTTTATTTATGTATGTATGTATATTAAATGCACCTACAAAAGTTATTTTTGTAGACAATAAAAAAAATCTAAAACTTTTGGTAAAATTTTATTTGTTTATTTTATTTAGCTTTATTTAACTAATAGAAAATAGGTTACTTTTGACACCCAAATTTAGCCCCATCATGGTAGAGTTGTTTATTATTCCTAGATTATTTGTACTGGGGTAGGAGACTTGTAAACATTGTAAATTTTTCTCTACAATCCATATCAAGTGACAGTTTGCTTTTTTTCTGTTTTGTTTTGTTTTGTTTATATCTCAGCAAAGATAAATAAAACAAAAACTATATGACAAAAAAAAAATTTGTAAATTACAAATAAAAACAATTGTTGCAACAACAAAGAACTATTAGTTTTATTTTAAATAAAACACAAACGAAAATGTAAATAAACATTATTTGACAGAGAATTTCAAAGAGAATTAAAGTTATGACAAGTGTTTAAATAGAAGGAAATCTTTTAATGTCGATATTTTAATTTTTGACACTTGCATACATATATAAATATTTTAGCCGGAAATATCCATATCGTTGGCTAAAACGCAAAAAGCCCTATCTAACATTTTTTTAAATTTTACAGGAGAAGAAAAAACTATTTAATATGATAAATTGCATTAAACTATTTGTAATTAACAAAGCTATTTCTGGGAATACAAAATTTATTATTAATAAGATTACTGTATGACGTGCTAAATTCCCAATTTTTCATATTTGATAAATACACTGAAATTTATTATCTAGGGAAAGCTAGCTTCTATGCGCATTTGACTGGTCGCTTAGGCCAGATCGTCAGGAGACCTTTTCCAAAGATTTTAGAAGAGCTAAAAATATTATACAAATAATACCTTAAAGCGAACAAGAATTATAAACACTCCAAGTTTTACTTACTCACTGTTTATTGTTGGTATTTTTTTAAGTTTTGATATTGTTGCAAGTAAGACTTTGAGTGTTTATAATTCTTGTTCGCTTTAAGGTTTTATTTTTAGTGCCGTGTTTTTAGGTCAATAAAAAAGCTAATGGTGGTCGAAAAATTCCAAAATTTTTTGTGAACATTTGTGTTGATGCAATACATTAGGTTTAATGAAAAAGTCGACTTGTAACTTTTTGTTGGTTAGGGTCTTTTGCGTTTAAGATTACGAAATGTACATATGTATGCATGTAAAGAATAAAAATATACACATATCATACTTGATCATTAAGGGGGTATTGACTCAAAATTTAAAATTTTTAGTAGAAGAAAACCAATTTTTAATTTGACATAAAAGGCATATAAATAAGAATTTTTCAACCCTCGTTTCATTACCAGAAAGTAGATAAAATAGCTCGATATGTTTACAGAGGGTATTTAACAATGTTACGTGTAAATTCTTTAAAAAAGTGAAAAAATAAAAGTTTTGAGTTAATACCCTCTTTATGGTCAAGTGCGACATGTATATTTTTTTGGAATGAAATACCCAGGCAGCAAAATACTCTGACCGAATTCACACAGATGACAACTGGCATCAAGTTGAAAATAATTTTAATTTTTTTTATTGTTTAAAGAGCAAAAAATTAAAAAAATGGTACGTACTCACCTTATATGGGCGAAAAAAAAGTTAAAGTTGTGGTTAGATTTTGAACATGTTTTAATGCAGAATCGAAGAATTCCTAAATATCTATTATATTGGGATAAAAAAATGTTAAAACAAAAAAAAACTGACATAAACATTTCTCTATCTCGAGCCTGTGGTTAGCTTTAAAATAAAATGTTTGGATGCAAAAAATTCTTAAATATCGATTATATTTGACCAATTTCATATTATCGCTAGAGCCAAAATATTTTGGAAATCTTCATGAAACATCCCAATAAAAAATTGTGCGTCAAACGAAGCAGGTTTGTAAGGGAGAAATGTTAAAGTTTTGCTTACCATCTCGCTTACGGAAGGCATGCATTTTATATGGTGAGTTCTCACTTTGAAGCAATACATTTTTGACACAAACTGCGCTTTATTCAACACATTTAAAAACTGGTGAATGTTTTTTACAGTTATTTCTTAGCATTCTCCCTTTCAAACCTGCTTCGTAGTAAGGGAATGCCGTGGCACTTGAAATTTTATTTTTTTTATAAAACTTGTTAAGAATTCGTTCACTTACTTTAGTGCATCCAAGGTATATTTATAGCAGGTAGTCTCGGAAAGCCAGCTGTTTATTTTTTATTTGCTTGTTTTGTGGTACGAACTGTCAAATGTTGTATAGTAAACATGTAAACAAGTTTTTTGTCTCTATCTTTTGTCTTTTTTGTCTCTTATCAACCCCTTTGCCTTTTGACAGTTCGTACCACATAACAACAATAAAAAGCCCTGTTGTTTGTTTTATTGTACATTTGTTGTAATCTCGCGGCTACCTGCTATAAATATACCTTGAGTGCATATTTGTATGGCTTATTGCGTAGCGCATAATTGTGCGCTTATTTTTTTAAATGTACAATTAGTGCTTCGCAAAATGATAAAATTTTTTATTGGGATGTTTAAGTTAGTTTTAAAGCGGTATACTTTTTTTTTTGAGTCTGTATAATGTACATACTTTTTTTTTCATTAAAATTATTAAAACTTATTCTTTCATCTATCTGTCAAATAACAACAAGAATGTCGGGTAACACATCAGAATTTTCCATGGCTTTTTCATTAGATTTCTGTCAGATATCTATCAGAAATTCCCCCAAAAAACCCGGAATTTCCCACGAAATGTCTGCGAAAATTCGGTCCAACCACTTCATACGTTTTCCGCTCTGAAAATTTACAGAAGTCGTAGACGATTTCGACTTTTTTGTCAACTATTCAAGAAGATATAAATTCAAGCCTTTACGAATGTTATGTAATCTACCTCGCCAAATTTAAACAACGAAATATAATATTTTAATTGTCCGATGTAAATCATTAGTAATTTCATTGAAAAGCTAAACTATTTGCGATATTGTATCATCATGTTTCATATGCTTTAATACCCTCTTACCCTTATTATTTGCTGAAAAATTAACAATTGAGTTAGGAAAGTTAAATTTAATAAAATTTCGTAAAAATAATAAAATAGATTTTACCGAAAAGTCTCAGAATCAAAACGAGGTAGGTCGCAAAGGTCATTATCTGTTAAGAAATTTTTCAATTGGCTTTTATCAAGAATTTTGTCAAAAGAACATAAAAAACATAATTTTTGTTATTAAAAACAAAAAATAAAATCAAACTACAAAACACACAGATAACAACATCCAACAAATACAATGCGCTGAATGAAATGCGGTATGTATAATAAATTATGGAATTTTGTAAAATAAACAAACTAAATTTTATTCTTGTTTAAATATATTTTGAGGATGTAGTTTTTTTACATGCAACAAGTATTGTTTTGTCTGTGCAACAGAAATATGAACTGTCAAGCTTATCTGAACAAAACCAAGCAACCAACTTGAAATTGTGTTAAATAAATGTTGTACTAAAATCTTTTTTTATTTTACACCAAACTCCATGACAACACCACAGTGCTGAGTGAAAAAGGTTAAATCTTGACAAAACCATAAAGTCTGACGGTTTTATTTTATTAAAAAAAAAAAAAAAAAAAAACGAAAAAGAAGATTCCAAAAATATTAAAATTATAAACAATTTTTTAGGATTTGTTTTAATAAAAACCATCACTAAAAAATTCCTTTGAGACTCACAGTTGAAAATAAAAAAAATTTCGCTTTTATTTATTTATTTATTTTTTTTTTAAAGAGAATTCATTCAACATTATTGTCCTCATCAGTGACATTGCCAGCAGCATCACACAATGATTTGGTTTGTAATCTTGTTGTTGTTGCTGTTGTTGCATCATCTGTTGGAGTTTTAAAATAAACAAGTCATGTGAATGGTGTGGATTAAACGACACCCCATGGTTTTATCGATGATGATTTCGATGATCTTTTGCTACACAACAAAAAACAAATTTAAAACATACAACAACTTTTATTTTCCTTCATTTTCAATGGTATCAAAAAAAAAAAAAAAAAATACAAAAACTTCACAAGAAAGTCATCCTCATTTGCAGTATTGATGGTGAATATTAGTTTTAGCACAAGAAACAAAAAAGAAAAATAAAACTGCACTGGAAATAGTTACAGATAAAATGCGTATCCTTTGAATTTGTAGTTTTATTAAAGTATTCTGTGCATTTTCAAGTAAATCTTTTAGTCGTTTTTTTTTCTCTGTCATATTTCAATGTTAATATTTATTTTTTTTATATGCTTTACGTTGGCAATTGGGCTTGGTATCGTTTTGACCTTTTGTGCTATGGAAATCTCATGGATGTTTGAATAAAAAAATAATAGTCTTCATACTGGTGACAATAATAATAGTTTTATGAGAAGTCATTCTGGGTAATAAAACTACTTAAAAGAAGATGAACCATTGAAAAATATAAAGAAAATAGTAAAAAAAGAACTGTTGGAAACCATGACAAATACAACCATGTTATGCCTGATTATGTTCTATTATTAAAGGTTCCTTTTTTTTATTCAACTTCATAGAGGATGGTCTATTAAAGAGATTATCATAAAATTCAGGATAGGGAATGTTAAGAGTAATTTGAATTTATTATTTGTGTATAAATGTTTATTGGTAATATTACAAAAAGAAACTACAGAAACTACTTACAAAATGTAATATGATTTAAAAACAACTGTTATACTAAAAATACTTAAAATAATATAGTACACAAAAATATTTAATTTGGTTCCTAAATATGAAATGTTTCTAAAGTTTTATAAAATGTTAAAAAAAAAAATTATAAAATTTTGATCGTCGAATACTACAGATATTTCGTATTCGATATTCTACTACAATGATACCATGTGATTCTCACAACCCAAAGTATTTAATGGGATCAGGCTTTCATATGAGAGCTCTAAAAACAATAACACTGTCCCACAAAAAAATAGGTAGAACAAAACTGCCTTCAATTTTTCTTTAAACACACTGATCAGTTTTAAGGACCTTTCTTGTTTTGCCCTCTTTAAAAAGCTTTTTCTCCACTATTTCACTAAAATATAGAGAGACAATCAGCAGGCTCGCTAGCTGGACCGACAGACATTTTAATACTATCCCAAATTATGCAGTGCAACAAAATTCGGCAAATCTGGAAAGGGTTTTCGAAATTTCGGCCCCTAAAATCTTAAATTTTTTGAAAAAGCGTTTGTCGCAATTCAAAAAATATATACTAAATGTACTTATGAGATAAAAAATAATTTCAGATGTCTACAGAAAAATTGTAAGTCGATTCTTTTTTTAGGATATATTAACCCTCTTAATCTTATTTGAATGATAAATTTTCGTCCTTATTTCCAACTTCTGCACAAAAGTATACTTAAACGGCACTTTAAAGGCTTGAAATGTTCCACAAATATTTTCTGCACTAAATTTTACTAGGGGTCTTCTAAGACCAAAAATTTGTTCCATGTATGTAAAACGCTTAATAAAGGAAAATTGTAAGGCAGCTTATATTTTTATTTTTATCAAAAGTGGTACAAAAATTCCGTTTAAAATGAGAGTTATAGGGTTTAATATTCTAAGAAAACCATCGCCTTAGAATTTAACTGAAGTTATCTGAAACAATCTAGTATATTTTTTTGACTAGTGACAAACGCCTTTTCAAAAATTTTAAAACTTTAGGGGTCGAACCCAACCCAAGCTTACTTTTCAAAACCGATTGGCAAATTTGTTCAACCAGTGGTCTAGTTTTATTTCACATTGGTACTATTGAGGCTGGTGTTTTTTTTTTTTTTTTTTTTTTTTGTTGCACAGTGTTATTAATTTGTAATTTTGTTAAATCTTTCGCCCCAGAGCTTGAAAATAATGGAACCAACAACTAATTGATTATAACCCACCAAAAAGTGAGTGGAGCCCAAACTTCGCCCCAAGTTTGCACTTTATATCCGTTTAGGCTGTGCGATGATGAATCAGTCAGTCGGTCAGTAACGTTACAAATTTATCTAAACATAATGATTTAAAAAATACAATAATTTTGGTTTAAAATGTAATTTTAAACAAAAATGTTCATTCAAATTTTTCTTAAAACACATGATAAACATAAATAAATTTTTTATAAAAACTGCTGGTAATGTTCTAATTAAGAACCATGGCGTATGCTTAATTCTTCTTTGAGACGGTATTATTTAAAGTATGGTAATGGAAAATAAAATTTAAAATCACTATGGCACGCTATTCCCGGCTATATGTAATATAAACCAAGCCCTAATCACAACTGGGGCCATCGGAAAATCTATTTAAACATACTCACGGACAGACAGACAGACAGACTTCGCTTTGGCCAAGGCCAAAGTTAAACCACAAAGAGTTATCTTAAATTTCTTCAAATTCTTTATAAATTACATCATTATTCATACTTTTCGATTAAATTTTTTGAGTAAACAAATTTTCTTTAAGCCCACAAGCAACTGTATTTGACAAGCAAAATTTTTTTTGACGTACTATTATTATATAAATAACAAAACCGCTTTGGCAGAATAAGTCCGGTTCTCAAAGGGTTAAGGACACTGAGTATATATACTTCATAGGGGTCTAAGCTTAATATTGTAGAAATAACAAATGGAATTACAAACGTATATATACTAGGGTGGTCGTTACCTGTATGAAGCAAAATTTTTTTGATAAAAAACGACACCCAAAAAAGTTTTAGGACAATCGGCTTAGGCTTAACCGTCCCTCACGTCCGCCAAAGTTTGAGAAAAATCGTTAAGTTCGACTTTTATGCCTCATAACTTGGAAAATATTAATTTTACATAAACATTGTTTACAAAGAAGATGTTATTAGTGAAGTTTCCAACAACTTTTGTCTGAACAAGTTTTCTCTAAATCTCATATTTAACAAAAAGTAACCAAAAAAAGAGCAAACAGCAGCATTAATGCAAATTTTTTCTTTAGAACAATTTTTTCTTACACACGTCAATTCAACTTCAATATTTGCGTTTGTGTGCGTTTGCTTACAAAAAAAAAAAAACAAAAGTCAAACGCATATCATTTGTTTCTACCATACCTACCCGCTTTCTCCATATCTTAACGCGGCTGCCATACAAAATTTTCAATACATACTAGAAATATATTGAAGAAAAAGGCCCATAACCGCCAAGGGATATAAAATGTATGACGGACCTTCTTAAGTTTTTTGTGCATAACATTTTCTTAAAAAATACTTGCCATATATGTATCTCCAGCCCTTAGGGGGGCTCCTTTCGTTTGGGGGCTCCTTTACAAATATGGCGGTTAAATGAAAATCTTAAATTTGGCCCCTGCAGCCTCTAGGATGCCCCTAGAAGAGTTAAATGTATGACCGATCCCACTTTATTTTTTATCCCCATCATTTGTTTTTAACATACCTAACAGCTATCTCTATTTCTTAAGGGGGCTCACATACAAAATTTTCAATACAGACTAGGAATATATTCAAGAAAAAGCCCCGTAACTGCCAACAAGAATAAAATATATGACCGACCTCCATTAGTTTTTGTTTTTAACATTTTCCAGTTGTGAACAGATTTTAATCACTAATGGCTTTTTTTTGTTTGCAAATTTCGTTTTTCATATGTATAAAAAAATTAGAAGCACAGCTGCAATTCCATTTTTTTATGATTTTTGAAAGAACAAAAATTTTGAAATTTTGATAAAAAATTATTTATTTTTTGCTAAAAAAAATAAAGTTTCTAAAATAACTGCGCATATAAGAAAAACCTTAAGGCTTTTTTTAAAGGTATTGCGGAATTTCGGTTTTTTTAGTTTATTCAATAAACTAAACCGTTTTTGAGTAACGCGATTATATGTTGTGCAACCTCCTCCATTTTCGAAATAACGGTATATCTCCAAAACAAAAGCTAACCTAAAAAATGGATACCACCACTGGATTCAGCGTTCCCGAATTAGGTTAAAACACCAGGTGCCCGGCTGGTCTTTTTTTTTTAAAATAAGTAATAAAAATGGTTTTCAACAAAATTAAAGATATGTGATTCATAGAAAATGCGTTTCTTTAATATATTATAAATTTTATTTTTTATAGAGGCCTATTCGATATTTTTCAGTTTATTTTGTTTAATAAGAGATTAAGGAAAAACTTGTTAAGAACTATTCTACAAAATTAATATTTAATAAGTTTTGAAACATAAAAGTCAGATTTCATGTAAAATATAATTTTTCTCAAACTTTGGTGGGCGTGAGGAACGGCTTAGCCTTCGCCGATCGTCCTAAAATTTTTTTTTGCGTTGTTTTTTTATCAATACGGGTGAGACCTAAAGAAATCCATTTTTTTGAGTTTAACGGTCACCCTAATATATACCCTTTCCTCCTGTGGTTAAGGGTATAAAAAGCTAAAGCCGTAACAACGAATTATCAGACTTTAAGTGCATTTATAACCGTAAATTACAAAAACTGACTAACAAAGGTTTTAATTTTCTTTTAAAAAGCTTTAAAACAAAGTTTTTAATCGCTTGACTTATTTCAAAAATATAATCATATTCACCGATAAAGACAAATAATCACTTGAAATTCCCCGAACAACCCCATACAAATTAATAATAAACTTATTAAATTTAAATTACATGTACATTTAGTTATTTATGATTCACTCTTATTCTTTTAACTTTCCAAGTTTAATTATTTCAAATATTAATTTAATCAGATGGTTTTATATTAAATATGCAGACATCTGCCGGCGATTAACTTCGAATTAAAATCGATCGTAAAAATATTAATTCTTTAATATTGGACAATAAAATAAAACTTAAACGTGTTAAGCCACCGAATGATCTCATTTACATATTTACTGAACAAAAGAGATATCGTAACATCGTCAAGGAAAAGATACGCACAACAATATTAATTAAGTTTAATTAATTTGGTAATAAAAAACGAAAAGTTGCGAAAGAAATCGTTAAATTTTACAAAAAGTCATAAATGTTACGAATAATTAAAGGGAATTTTTGTCGTTAAGAAAATAATACAGAAGTTTTACATGTAAAGTTCGTTAGGGAATTTATGGAGTTTAAGGTAAAATTAATTTTATTAATTTAAAATATCACTGATGTAACTTAAGAATTTTTTTTTTTTTTTTTGACGCCGAATTCTTTGCTGTTTGGCAAAAAGGTCTTAAGTCAAAAACATGCATTTTGTGTCTTTGATTGGCTTTAATTAATTTTTTTCGCTTTCGTTTGGTATCAATAACTAAAGTCTACTTAAACTGCTTCTAATCATAATCAGTTGCTCTTTAGGAAAAAAGTCTATGAAGTACTCAAAATAAAAAATGTTCAAATTAAAATTACATAAAACTTCAGTTTCTGACTTAAGACCTTTTTGCTTAACGTCAAAGATTTATAGGGTTTTGTTTAACATATTTGGCCTGAAGTTTTATATGTTTTAAAATATGAATAATCACATCTGATTTAAGACCTTAGAACAAGTTTCTTCAAATTCTTACTAATTACATAATTTAGTTTGCTTAAAACCATTTTCCTCATTTGATGACGATGCATCTCTTTGAACTAAATTTTTAATTAAATTAATCATTTTATTGTTTGTTTCTTCTTTAAAGAACTTTGTGAATCATCCGCACATTTTCACTCTCTAATTCATGCCAACAAAATACATAGAAAATTTTATGTAAATTTTAAGTAAAAGTAAAACAAACTCTAGGAAAACTATTTAAATAAACTACAAAATAGTATTAAAAGTGCAAGTGCAAAATAACTTAAGCGTGCAACAAGTAGACAGATGAACGGACAGACGGCTAAATATGCAAACAACAAAATCTACAAATCCCCAAAGAAAACTAAAGAAAGGCAGCCAATTTACTACAAAGAGCATTGTGTCATTTTGTGAGGCTATATTTTCTACTCGAGTGAAAAGTGACTGTGGTTCTTTTGAATGGTACTTAAAATAAAACAAAATAAATATTTACATGCAACATGGGCAAGAAGAGGAAAAAAAATAAAGTGCATAAACAAATAAAATAATTGGCAGTATTTATGTTAGAAATAGCAAAATATATTCGTTAATATGTACGAGTTGGATGTGCAACAACAATGTGCTAAACTATTTTAAAATGATAATCATTCGCTTGCCTATATGCCACAAAAAAGTGAATAGTGAAGAGATACAACATTAAATCTTTTCATGACGTTAGAAATATGGGCAGTTTATCTGAAGAATATGTTTGTTTTTAATTTTAAATATTTTAATTAGAGCGCCACTAATTGTTGAAAAAAAAAAACGTTGCACTGCATTCCCCAGGCGTATTTTATTTCACTATTGGAAAATTTTTATTATTTAAGAGGAAAATATTTTATTAATGTAGTTTTTGTTTTAATAAATTTTTCTTGTAAATTTTAAGCTTCTTTACTAGCAAAAGGGTGTTTTTTTTAAGCCTGATAGAACTCATGAGAGGGTTAGATGCCAAACGAACTGTCATAGTTTGCTAACTATTCGACATTCATTTATGATTAGTATACTCTAAAAAAATCATCATAACTAGACTTACGCTTGATCAGTCATTGCTTCGCGCAACTTAAAGACGAAAAATTATAATCAGCGATGAGGCTAATTTTTGGCTTAAAGCAGTTGTTAAAAAACAAAAGTTTCGCAAACCCACAACACACCCTAAAGACTCCAGTACATCCAGAAAAATGCTTCAGTTGGTCCGGCTTACACCCTGGTGGCATTATCGCCAGTCAAAAGAGATCGTTGTTTTAAACACTAAGAAGGCACCTGGTATTGATAAAATCAGTAATAAAATGCTTTTAGAGCTACCTCGCAAAGCAAAGAAAAAAAAATATTGCTCAGCACTCTTCATCGATGTTTCGCAAGCTTTTGATAAAGTCTGGCATGAAGGCTTATTACATAAATTGAAACAAAATTTACCTGCAAACGCACACAAGCTGTTAGAAAGCTATTTCAACTAGAAATATGGTTAATACAATGGAGGATAATGGTCAATGAGCAAAAATGCGTACATATCACATTTACCTTGCGTCGGGAATAATGCCTCCCTATTAAAATCAATAATCAAATAATCCCTCAACATTCGCATGTAAAATATCTCGTTATACATCTGGATCGGCGATTAACGTGGAAATTACATAAAGAGGAAAAATTAACTCACATTAAACTAAAAGCCATACAAATTCATTGGCTTATTGGAAGAAATTCTGTCCTTAGTCTCGATTGCAAACTTCTACTTTACAACTCCATCTTAAAGCCTCTCTGGTGCTACGGTAGTCAACTATGGGGCACTGCCTCGGCCTCTTATATCGAAAAAATTCAAAGGCGCCAAAATAAACTTCTTCGAATAATCACAGCCGCTCCCTGGTATGTCAAAAACTCAAACATTCATAAGAAGCTCAATGTGCCATTAGTAAAAACTATGATTACAAAATATGCAGTAAAGTATTTCAAAAGGTTTGAACAACTCCCAAATCCACTAGCTCGAAATATTTTAAATCATGGCGGCCAACTCGCTTAAGAAGAAGAGACACTGAAGCACTTACCCAATTAGATGAGCAATAAACTCCTTTATATGTGAACAGAACCCGTGATGAAGAAAATTTTTGTCTGTCACTGGCAGGACATAAAAAAAGTATTAAGATAAGATTTGATTAATTATTATTAGTTCATATTTAATATATGCAGATTCAATAAATAAATAATGATAAAAAAAGAGATCGTTACCGCACGATTAACAATGATTTTTTTGTTTAAAAATATGGTTGAAATTGATTGGATGAGATGTGATATACCGTGTACACAATATGGTCCCAAGGCTGAGTGATTTGACATCTTTGGGATATTTTAGGTGGGACTACGTGAAGTCAATGCCCAAAAATTATGAAACAAAGAAAGCAAGATAGTGCATTAAAATTGTTCAAACAAAATATTTCTGCGCGTCTACGTCACAATAGAAAATGGACACAGACACCATCACACAGAAACACGTGATGTGGTATGCTGAATGTTTGTTTACATTTAAATCTATTTGCTACAGTGACGTCAAAATCGGAGTACAAAGTAAACGGACCTGCGCAATGCGCTATTCTATTTTTTTTTATTTCATGATAAAACTTTTTTATCATCTTGCGAGGCACACATGGTACACTTAAAAAATGAGGGCACAATTATGCTCTACGCAATAAGACTTAAGAAAGTGAAAGAAGACTAAACAACTTTTATACAAAACAAAAAATAACATTTCAAGTGCCACAGCACTCCCTTACTACGAAGCACATTTGTAAGAGAGAATACTAAAAAATAACTGTAACAAAACATTCAGTGTGTAAAGCTGATCGTTACATCCAACAATTTTTATATGCGCTGAAAAAAGCGCTTTATGTGTCAAAAGTGTATTACTTCAAAGTGGGAACTCGCCATATTAAATTCATGTCTTCAGTAAGCGCAATGGTAAGCGAAACCCTTATGTTTCTCCCTTACAAACCTGCTTCGTTGGGAGCTCGATTTTTTATTGGGTGGCTTATGCTGATAAACCAGAAACAATTGACGTCTTGGCGGCCAATGATCAAACAAGTCGATCAAAATTGGACGTCCAGAATGCGCTTCGTTAAGAGCAGCCGTGGTGCCCATGTGCTCGAAATCTTCTTAAAATGTCATTGCCATGTATTGATTTTTCTAATACAAAAATATATTTGATTAAAAATAATTTTTTTTTTAACGGAAGAAACTGAGGAATGTAAAGGATTTCCACACTTCGCGTCTTCGCCTCCACGCATTGCACGTGCGTTCTATGTTTCAAGTCACATGCAACGCTTTTTAAGCGGCATCGCCAAAAGTAAAAATTAAATTTCATTTGTCAAAATCAGCTGGTTTGGTCGATCGCTGCTTGTGACGCTTACAAAAGTCTCAATGCATCCAACGCTTTTGTGCATATAACTTGTTATAGATGACTATACAGATACTTCTTTTTGACAACGGCGTAGACAGCAAAAAGGAGAGTAACGCGTGGTGTAGGCCTTAAGCTTAAGCATAAAGGCCCAACCAGAATGTAAATAACGTTGCTTAAGCAACTGAGTGTATGTAAATGTAAATCATATGTGTCAAACCATATTGAACTTAAGGCAACTTTTTATTAAGTTTTATGAAACTGTCATTTGCTTAAGCAAAGTGCGATACTGATCGCATATTCCGTACAGAATCAAATGTTTTTTTATTTTGTTTTTGTTTTTTTTAATGAAAATTCAAAAAGAGTGTACCATTCTTAAATTATTTTGAAAATGTGTAATTTTAAACTTCTCTCCACCCAACAAATTTTAAGTCCGGTCCTTTAGTGGGTTTTCCATAACTGCTATTTTTTCGATATTTTTATTTATTAAAATTTTTAAATATCGAAAAAATAGTAGTAATGGAAGGCCCACTTGTCGACAAAAAACTAAAAAGAGTGTCTTTTGAATGATTAATCAAAAAAATTTCAAAATATAACAAAATTGGGGATTTCCAAAAAAAAAAAAAACATTTTTAAACCATCCGGTTAAATTTAAATTGAATGCTAAATTTAAATATATATCTGTGGCCGTATGGAAAAACTAGTTAACTCCACTTTTTGGGAAAATTGAGATAACACAAAAATAGAAAGCGTGTTTTATTTGCTATCACTCTGTCAGATCGAAATTTTGATATTGTATCTCATTTAAAAGTTATTTGAAAAACAAAAATCAGAAAAATACCAAATTTTTTTAAAAAACTAGATAACTCCAAGCATTTTTTGAAAAAACAAGTTAACTCCAAAATGTCTTAAAAAACAGAGAAATAAGAAGTTTAAAACGACGTTGTTTCGAAAACTAAAAGAAAAAGAGCGAAATAGAACAAATTCGGGTCACAAGCTCTTTGGGTCAAAATTTTGAATCCAAAAATTACAACTCCCGATAATATAAAGAATGCATTCTTTATATACATATTATATCAATTCTGAAGATCTTGATTTATAGAATACGACTGCCAAACACCCGAAATCTTTTTGAGTAATAGTATTGAACCCACATGGATCTACCGTACCATGTGTGGCACAGTAACTTTGAGAAAGGTTTCAACTTACCCATTAATATTTTTTTTTTTTTTTTTGTTTCCGTTGCAAAGATTATATTAAGGTGTTTTTACGTACAAAAATAATAAAAACTTTTTTATCCAGTTTTTTTCTTGGAATAAATCTGGAAGGCAAACATTTATTAAAAAAATGGAGTTACATAGTTTTTATATACGGCCACAGATTTCTTTAAATAAAAACAAATTAACTGCCCGGTCCACGATGTCGACAAGAACATATCTTTTGTATATTTATATTGAAAACATAAAAATTTCAGTTTTTTATTATTGTTTTCAATATAAATATGTATGCGAAATGTTCTTGTCGACATTGAGGGCTTCGCAGTAAATTTCTTTATTTTTAAATTAAGCTAAGAACATATTCATATTCTCAACACAATACGATATTTAATACTAATACAATTTTAATATTATAAAATTATTTTTCTGGAACCTTGACGATCTTCTCAATGTTAAATGCTCATCAACCGGAGACACATTTAGGCTTTTGCCGAATTCCTGATTAAAACTTGTATTGAGCTTTTTCCGGCTTGATTTGATTTTGTTTTCTATTATTATTTCGAAATAAACCACAAACTCAATAGCTGTTTTTAATTTCAACCTATGTTAAACCGAGTATAACGTTAATCCACGTCCTAAAAACTTGCCTATGAATTTCATAAAATCAAGAAGGGTAAACTTTTTAATTAAGTATTTGCATAAAAACAGAGAAAAACTCGGCTTATTTTTTGATATATAAGCATAAAAAGAAAAAAAATAATTTTTGGAAAAACTGGATAACTCCATCTTTTCTTAAAAAAACGGGTAAATTAACGTGCTGAGCCAAATAGTTAATGTTTTTCCACAAATCATTACTTAAGTTGCCTTAATTCCGTAAAATATTAATATAATTTGAGAAAAAAAAAATTTTTCGAAAAAACTAGACAACTCCACTTTTCGAAAAAACAAGATAACTGACACTGATTTTCGGTTTTAATGTCCAAAAATTAGTTTAATGGAACCAGAAATCTTTAACATTATTTAAAATTATGTTTTGTTAAGTGCGCGTGCATAATAACATAAATTCATATGAAATAATTAGCGAACTATGTTTAAAACTTAAAGTGTGTTTTTCTCGTGTTTTAAAAAAATGGAGTTATCTAGTTTTTCCATACGGCCACAGATATAAACAATTGTTTTTATATTGTTAAACAACATATTTCCTTGAAACTATTTATGAACTTTTATTTGTATTAACCTTAACCCATGTAGACCACAAATTTACCCTTTTCTTGCCATTGGAGCTGTTCTCGGATCAATTAAATTTGAATTTATGCCGTACAATTCAAAAATTATCGTTATATGTTTTTAAAAATGATTGAACAAAACTAATGTCGTTTTTCTTCTTAATTTCGGAGTAAAAATAAATTTTTGTCCCCATTGGCTTGAATTTGAAAGAGATTTATTGAAAAACCCCCATCTTTATGAGAAAAACATTTCAAAAATACTATCTGTTTTTTTTTTTTTGAAAAGTGCCAAAATTACGAACAGAAATACTAGACATGTTAAGAGGAAAATAAAATGATTGATAAATATATTTAAGAACAATACCCCACTAATTTATGTTTAAATACCTCAACTTGCACACACTTAATCAGCGCAGATTAACTCATTACTCAACACCACTTTTCTTTTACGACGAACATCAACATCGCGATGTTAAAGATTTTTGGGCTGCTGCTAATGACGACGATTTTTGTTGCTGTTGTTTGTTTGTATGAGGAGATTGATAATAATTATGACGATTATATCAGCGGCCACATTTTGAGCATACATTTAATACTTTTTCTAGCATATGCTTTAAAATGTTTTACAATAACTATAAATTTTTACTCAATCAGAAAACTTATAATTGAAAACAGCGAAATAACTTTTTAAAGCTAAACGACGGATGTGTGAAAAGTTCTTGAACAAATAATTAAATAATATCTGTATGTTCCCAGAAAAACCAATTCCTTTAAATGCCCTTCGTTTTTTTAATTTTAATTTGTATTATCATTCCACATCTCTAAAGATTAGGGCACCAATTTCTAATCTGATCTGATCTGGATCTGAGATTTAATAGTACTTAATAAAAATATTTAAATATTTTATACATACTATTATGAAAATTTTTAATTGAATGAGAGTAGAGTTAGAGTAGAGTTAGAGTAGAGTTAGAGTAGAGTTAGAGTAGAGTTAGAGTAGAGTTAGAGTAGAGTTAGAGTAGAGTTAGAGTAGAGTTAGAGTAGAGTTAGAGTAGAGTTAGAGTAGAGTTAGAGTAGAGTTAGAGTAGAGTTAGAGTAGAGTTAGAGTAGAGTTAGAGTAGAGTTAGAGTAGAGTTAGAGTAGAGTTAGAGTAGAGTTAGAGTAGAGTTAGAGTAGAGTTAGAGTAGAGTTAGAGTAGAGTTAGAGTAGAGTTAGAGTAGAGTTAGAGTAGAGTTAGAGTAGAGTTAGAGTAGAGTTAGAGTAGAGTTAGAGTAGAGTTAGAGTAGAGTTAGAGTAGAGTTAGAGTAGAGTTAGAGTAGAGTTAGAGTAGAGTTAGAGTAGAGTTAGAGTAGAGTTAGAGTAGAGTTAGAGTAGAGTTAGAGTAGAGTTAGAGTAGAGTTAGAGTAGAGTTAGAGTAGAGTTAGAGTAGAGTTAGAGTAGAGTAAGAGTAGAGTTAGAGTAGAGTTAGAGTAGAGTTAGAGTAGAGTTAGAGTAGAGTTAGAGTAGAGTTAGAGTAGAGTTAGAGTAGAGTTAGAGTAGAGTTAGAGTAGAGTTAGAGTAGAGTTAGAGTAGAGTTAGAGTAGAGTTAGAGTAGAGTTAGAGTAGAGTTAGAGTAGAGTTAGAGTAGAGTTCGAGTAGAGTTAGAGCAGAATTAGTGTAGAGTTAGTGTAGAGTTAGGGTTGAGCAAGAGTAGAGCTAGAGTAGAGCTAGGGTAGAGACTTAGAATGAGAAAAGAGCTAGACCAGAGTTAAAGTAAGAAAAGAGTTCGAGAGCAATTAGGGTAGAGCTAGAGTAGAGTAGGTGTATACCTAGAGCAGACTTAGAGTGAGAGTAGAGTTTAAGTAGACATAGAGTAAGAGTTCGAGAAGAGTATAGCTAGAGCAGATCTAGAGCAGAGCTAGAGCAGATTAAGAATGGAGTAAAGTTTGATTAAGAGTAGGTTGGAGTAAAAGTACAGTAAGAGTGGCACTAAAGGAGAATATGAGTGACACTAGACATGATTAAGAGTAGGAAGACAAATGTAGAAGCTATAAATATAACTAAAAATTCAAAAACTTAAAAAAAAATTAGTTCACCTTTAGGGAAATTTGTGTGATGGTAAAATATTAAAATTTTTATTTGATATGTCGAACTACTTTATTTAAGCCCCCCGCATTTAAGTTAAATAACTAAATAGAATAAGATATATTTTTTTAGTAGAAATTGTTTTTTCTTTAACAACTTTAAAATCAAAATATTTATAAAATCAAGGCAGTTTTCTGACGAATGTGTCATTAGTGTCTAAATATTTTAAAACTAGCAAAAGATGACAGCCATCCAAAAACGCAATTTTTGATTTCTTCATCTTCATATTGTGGTTTCTATACTTAAGTTTGCATGTCTTAAGTTAATAAATAAATACAAACATTTTCCCCGAGATTCAAGAAAAAATAAATCCACATTATAAGTTTTTTTTTCAGATTTTGTTAACATTTTGGTGTCAAAACTATTTATTCATTGTTAAGGAAAGGCGGCAGTTTTTAAACAAAATTTTTGTTTTTCTAGTTGATGCGTAATCGTTCAAACATAAATTCACAAGATGCTGCTGATGAGTTGTGGTGTATAAATAAAATAAAATTAAGTACATTAAAGAAGTATGTATGTACATGGGTATGAATGTTGGAATATTTGTATGTACAATACAAAATATTTTTATAAATAAATGAAGAAAACATAAAACGGAAACTGGTAGTGAAGACTACTACTAATAATATAATTTTACATTTTCCTCACTTCTCTGTCGTCGTTGAAAGTGTCTAGTGATTTGCGGTTGACGCCACGATCTTTCAGTTCGAATTTTATCTAAATTTTTTTACGTTTCAGCTGTCTAAAATTTAGCACTCAACATGTATTAACATTTTGATACTTGAAATGTCGGTTTTTATTTGGTCTTCGTTTTTTGTTTTTGGCGCTTTGGTCAACCAATATTTTATTTGGGTAAATATTTTTATTTTGTTTTTAAAACAAATAAAATTGCTTTTGGAGTAAAATTTTTTTGTTTTATCTTTGAAGATAAAAAGTTTATTCAGCATCGAATAAATAAAAGTTACCATGGGAAAAGATCAAATAATAATATTTTCTCTTAACTTCAAAACATATTTAAGAAGATAAACAAAAATTAAAAAAGTAACTCGAAATTGATGATTTCAATTTTGCACCACAATAAAATAATATAACTAGAATCTAAGGATTAATATAAAATCTTTATTTCTCTAAAAAGTCTATAAACTTTAAAAATATATTTCCATCTGCCATTCATAAATATCGAAAGTAATTTTTGGAATATATAATAAACCTCTTTTCTCTATGGTCGACTATAAACCTTCGATCTCAGAATTTTGGAGCAAAGTTTTGACGTGCGTAAAATTAACGTAAGAACCTGCTGTTGTCGGTCTAACCCCACAGTGCTTTTTAAACCATGAGAAAAAAGTGTTTCTAAGCAAACATCGCTAAACTTGATGTTACACAAGTATTTGACTTTGACTGCAAGTATTATAATGTCTTGCAACTCAGGCTAAACCCTTTAATAGACAACAGGGAAAACTCAGCCCACAAAATTTAAAAATTTCTTCCCTACAAATTCGAATTTAAGCTACATCCACCACGTGATCTTTGAATTTGCCTCAACATTGACCAGTTTTATCGCCCCAGGAAATATTTAAGCTTGAGATTTTGACAGCACCTATTTTTCGATAGGTGGTAATTCTTAGCAAAATATGAGAACCGCCTGGAGGAAGCGAAGCCCGATAGTAGGCCGAAATTCTACCAAAATCAGTCTAAACCTCCCTTTAATTTTAGTACAAAGAAAAATCACAATGTGATTAATAACTAACGTTATCCATAACCTGACTATGTGGTTCATTTTGGATTCTAAATATACGGTTATAATTATTTATATACCAATTTTACAGGTATTGACTGCGCCTGGGTTTCCCAGTATTCTGGGGATTCTTACAAAAATACGATTGGATTTAAGAACTAACCTTCCTTGACAAAAACTTGTGGTAAGATTTAGGCTTGAAAAGAAAAGTTAATATCAAACGTTTGTTTGCAAACATTATTCAATTCGGTGTTCGGTATTCAGTAAGAAATTTCTATTCTTATTCCATTTCTTAGTAGACAAATATAAATATGAAACTCTTTTGAAAACTCAAGGTTACTTTAACATCTGCTGCAATCAAATTAATTCATGACTATAAAAATTAACACAATTTTATATTCGAAAAACATCAGCCATCAACATTTCAACAACCACACAAAATATAATTTTTTTTTATCAATTATATTACCTCGTGCATATCAACAAGATATTATTAGAAATTTTATATGTATTTAGATTAAAAACAGAAAATGAATTGATCTTCATTAATAATACGATACGAAAAGTTCATACCATCATATTTAAAGGAAAGTGGCTAAGGTTAGATTCAATACTTAATGTGGCAGGCTACACACTTAATACAAAGAAAAACTAATTATTTTTTTACACAAATTCTTTTATTAGATGTAATAAATCGCCTTAATATAATGTTTAATTAATTTCAATACAATAGATCGACAAAAAAATATTAAAATTTTATGAAGGAAAAAAAGACATAAACACAAAGAGCTTTTTTCTGTGTAAAAAATGTATAGAAACATAAAATTATAAGAAACTGAAAATATGTTTGTTGTACTTTTTAGCTTATAAAGCACAATGGGACTGACTTAATGCTTATAACAGAAAAAAAAGATCTTAAATAAATTTCGATTGATTTTTTATTTAAAATTGTTAACTTAAATTGAAAAGTTAATGTGGGAATTTTTTTTAATAAATTATTTTATTATTTCAACATTTTTTGAATGTGCATGTCTGTAGCTTAAATGTAACCTAAGGTTGCGATAAGCAAAAGGTATGTGAAATATTGAGGGAATAGGACTATCGCAAGAAAGCTTCATCAATTGAAATTTCACTAAGAGAAGCCCATTCGAAAAAATGTTTAAATATTAAGTTTAAGGTTTCAAAAGGGCGCTGCAAAATATGACCCCAAAAAATATATGAAAATTGACCCCAAATTTAGCGCTATTTTTCATAATAAAACATGACCCCATTTTTTTTAATAAAAATTACCCCAAAAAATGAAAAATAATCCTAAAAATTAAATATGACCCTAAATTTGGGGTTATTCTTCATTATGAAAAATCACCTCAAAATTTATAATAAATTTTAACCCCAAAAAAGAACACAAAGAAAAATATATTAAAAATTTTGGGTGGAGTTCATATGCCCGAAACTAAAAATTCCAAATTTAGAATCCTTGATATTGGTGTCATTTTTCATTCCACTTAAAATGCAAAAACAGCCTAACGAAAAAATGAAAAATAACCCCAAAAAAACAAAAAAAATACCCCAAAATTGCGTGTTGTTGTATCTCATGTAAATTTTGGGGCCGTTTTGCTTTTGGGGTCATATTTCCCGGGGTCATATTGCGCACTGCCGTTTCAAAAGCTTATGAGCGGATCCCTAATTCGTAAGACCGTGGTACAACGGCAGAAAAAAATTTTTTTTCGGTACGAAACAAATAGTTCTCTATTTATACCCTACATCTTCCATTTAAAGTCCACCGCCGAAAAACAATTAAATACGGCTCAAATCAAACCAAATGTTGATGTTGTGGTGAAATTTGTTCAAATTTAGATTTATTTATATTAAAATATGCACGCAGAGAAAACATATTTTCATTTATGGTCATCTCTAACAAAACTATTTTTAACGAAAATATATTAAACATATTTTGGTTTCTTTAACCATGTTACTGTACCCGACAAGCATATTATAATTAAATTATTCCTACATTATGATGCCACAACCATTCTAAGGTAAATCATAACAATAATATTTTATATAATATTTAAATAAGTGTTTGTACAGATGACCACTTATACAAAGCTTCTTCTAGTTTGGCTGTGGGTTTGGAGTCGGAATTAACAAGTTTGCCAATCTTTGAGAAGGGTGACCGATTACAATTGCTCTCGCATAATTGTAACCAGTGACAAAATGTGTAAAAGAAAGTGGAGAGGGGTAAAAACTTTCTTTTACGAGGGGGTTGAATTACATATGCTTACCTTTTGAATTAATAAATTGAGCGCTGGGTATTAAGATTAAGATGACTATTTATTTTCCATAGGTAGGTCACAAGGAGAATGGTGTATACTTATCTATAACAAGTTAAGTTCAAGCAACTTGGTAGTTTAATCAAATACAAGAGTTAGTATGACCAGGGGTTGTTTGTGCAGAAGTGCTCGACTGGGTAGGTTGAATTCTTACAAGCAAGTGTTTTTTGTATATATTTAAAAAATGCGCAACTTCATTTTTTGTGGAAAACTACATCCCGATAAAAGTGACATTTAAAATCTTCAACGAGTACAAAATAAATTCAGGGATGGAAACTTATTTTAAGTTTAAGTAAAATAAAATCATATTCTGCAACTTTATATGAATATAAATAAGGTGTTTAATCTTCATTAAACACGATTAAATGATGGTTATTTTTCAATCATAACATGTTGCTCTTGGAAAGGAGGAAAAGATAATTATATTATTTGTGGTAACCAAGTTCTTGTCATATTTAACCATAACATGCTTAGAAGCAACACTACTGTGATTGTGACTTCTTGATGAAGGACTAGTTTAACCATAATATGATTGCCAGGGATAATATCGTGATTAAAATAAACATAACATGTTTAAAAACTTATAATAGTTTTGTCGAAGGTGACCATATATAGCAAGTAAGAAAGCATAGTCAACCTTTTGAGAGTGCACCCTATTTGGGACCCATGGGCAATCATGGCCCCCCTTAAAAAACATATGTGTTATGTTTGTAACATATAATAAATAACAAAATCTGTTGGTTTTTTAATTACTAATTCTTTATTTGCTGCTGTTAACTTCAAATGCAAGAAAACGAGTGAGTTCTAAATATGAATACATACTACACATTGTATTGTTGGAGTTTATCTTATTATCATACGATTATGAGTACTTTTTAATAACGGTGCTATTATAAACTACAATACAGTGAATGACAAAAGTACGTATACTAATTTTTATTATACAACCTTACAATATGTAACTTTGAGGTTAATATTCATATAAAAGTTGTTTATACAGAATATTATTTAGATAAATTCATCCACATGAGATTTGTTGACCTTTAAGTGATTTTTGGAGGGTTATTTAAATGGGACCTAGCAGCACAATGTTTTGTCATGACACAGCAGCTATCGTTAAATTAGCTTGGACCAAATTAAATCTAAATACAATAGAATCTCACAAATTCGAACCGTCCAAAAATTAGAACCGGTCATTTCAATGTATTGGACGCTCTGGTTCTAATTTCTGGAAGAATTTTTTTTTTTTTTTTTGTATTTTCACTACAAATTATTTTTGTTTGCCTCATTAAAGTAAAAATAAAACGGGGAATCACCGACTTATTGGTGGTGTGTACAATTCGGCCAGATGCGTACGAAATTTGATATGATTGTACAAATTTGGGTCAGTTGATAACTGAAGGTCAAAGTGAAGTGTTCATACGTGTGAAAGATAAAAAAAATGACAAACAGACGTTAAAAAATACCTTATCTTTAGATACTAATTTAATATGTTCAATTAATTAATTAATGTTCAATTATTAAATAAAAACTATTTTGAGTTTAAATAAAGCTTACACAACTATTCATTATCTATCACTATTTCATTAAAATTTTATAATTTTCTGCAAAAAAATGTCCAGAAATTCGAACTTTTCAGAAATTCGAACTTCCCGGTGCACAAAGTGGTTCTAATTTGTGAGATTCTACTGTACCAACATAATAATATGTCTAATAGGCAAAAAGATTCTATTCCGAAAAGAAGCTTGAAAATGGGGCTATGTGAAATTATGGACCGATTCAGCCCATTGTCAATAGGACAGGTCCTAATGACACTTGGACCAAATTTCATCAAACTATCTCCAAAACACCTATACATGAACAGCCGGCCAGTCGGCCGAAGAGACGGACATGAAGACGGATTACAAGTCGATCGGTATACTTAAATTTGGGTCTAGGTCCGATATTTAAATGTCTTACAAACATCAGCATAATACCCTATCCACTATAATGGTATATTCCTAAAACTTTAACGAATGATAATATTTTAAAGAAATTTTCCAAATATTAAATCCCAAATAAAGTTCTCTACCAAAAAATTGCATGTCAAAGATTTCGAACAGCTGAATTCTTTTCCTTTTTAAGGTGATCGCGAACCTTAAAAGGGAACTCGAGTTGCATCAGCTTCTCAAGCTTATCGAAATATAAAGTTGGCCGATCTTTAATTAATCGCTGCTGACTAACGGCGAAAATGAGTACACCCAGACAAATAGCATTTGCGGATTATGCCAAAATTCGAGGAGCAAATTCTGTACCCCTAATCTAAAGTAATGCTTGGCATGTTAACTGGTCTCCTTGTGTGCTATTGTTATTCAACAGAAACTTTTGTAGCAGATGGCAGTCATTTGCTAGTGATAGTCTTGTATTGGATGTTTTGTAAGCTGCGTGAGATATTTTGATATCGATTCTTTTGGGTTGACAGCTAATGCCATGTTTCCACGACGATTTGAATCACCTGCTTCGCTCTCTGAATCATGTTAATGAATCATGGTGTTTACACGACGTATCTACTTGCTTCGAATTGACAGTTGTCTTTAATAAGCAAATCAATGTTGTTAACTTTGCATTTTCAAAACGCACCAAAATGGAGAAAAAAACGCAGCAAATTTAGAATTTCTTTTTTATTCATTTTGTGTAAAACTTTTATTAAAATTGATTACAAAGTATGTATACTTCTGTTGTTTTAATTAGAGTTGTAATGGTTGTAGCGACGAGTTTACCTTGTTGAATTCGACTCGATATTCATATATACTAGATACATATTTTTTAATTACATTAAATATATACAAATTTTTTTTATAAAGAGATCAACTATACATAAATATCTAGTAAAGCTTCGTACAGACGGTGGTCAGATCTTAAGGCCAGTTTACACGGTAATACAATGTATTACGACTTTGTAGAATCAAAATATTATGAAATTCTCTCCGTGTTTAAAAGAAAAAAATAAAAATCTTTTGTAAGTATAATTCATGTTTACACGGATGGTATAAGTAAAATAAAAAAAAATAACAAAAAAACAGATGGTTGCAGTTTTAAATTTTTACAAAAACAACATGAAAATTTCCTGAGTTGATTTTAGTTGTTATTGTAATTGTATAAAAATGCTACCACCTTCAATATACTCCGTTAAAATACACCTCTGGTGTGATGAGAATACATAAGTTTCTAAAATGGTTTAGAAAAAAAGTATTTACCGACCGCTTGTCAGATTTTGTATTCGTATTCTCTCTTACTCAATACATTTTGCTTTTACATGATAAGATTTTTCTCATTCTACATAATTTTTTGCAATGTCGTAATACAATGTATTACCGTGTAAACTGGCCTTTACAATGTTGTCATTTTTCAATGGCACCATTGTCAGATGAATTAATTTTACACATCTGCCAAATGAAAATGAGCTTACAATGTTCAAACAGTTGCAAGACATTTTTAGGCAAATTTAATGACAACATTGTAAGATCTGACCATCGTCTGTACGAAGCTTAAGGATTCAAAATTAACAATAGTTCAAAATGTATCGTATTTTACATACTTAAAAAAGAAAAACCAAAAACTTTATAAAAAAATTAAACAAATTTCTACATAAATACAAACCCCCATATTCACAAAAAATATTTTGGGGTTATGACAGGTTTATTAAACAAATTTTCATAGAAAATTCGTTTTATAAACCTTTTATTAATCAAAAATATTTTTTATGAATATGGGGGATAGTATTTATGTTTGCATTCATTTGAACGAGATGATACATTTTTGTAAATTAATTTAATAAATTCTGCGTAAAACATTTTAAAAAGAGATCAAAAATTTATTATAATAAATCCAAATTAATAAAGTTAATATTTTCATCATTATTGTTATCGCAGAAATAATTTAAAAAAGCACCAAAAATGGTGCGAAACGCACCGAGTTGACAACTCTGAAACAATCGATTTTTACAGCTAGTTCAGATAAACTTGCGATAAAAATTGGAGAAGAGAGTAATTTTTCGTGCTTCGCAAGTAGATTCAATATGAATCTACTTGCTTCGCTCTCAAAATTTTGTATGGCGAAGCAGTTGCTTTGTTCATGATTGGCATGCGAAGCATGAATAGAGAGCGAATCACGTACCGTGGAAACATGGCATAAGTATGTCAAACAGTGTTGACATTTCTGCTTAGAAAAATTTGGCAAGTCATCATGAATCGTTTAACGCTAGAACAACGCTTCCAAATTTTAGAAATATACTTTGAAAAAAGTAAATCTGTTTGCGAAGTTCATGGAACATTTCGTGCATTTTACGAATTTTTTTTAAGCTAAATGACTACGTCAATAAGCAAAACTGCTGCATTTGGAGCGAAAATAATCCTAAAGCCTTTAACGAATGACCATTACATCCATTTAAATTTACTGTTTAGTGCAGCTTACACATTCTTTCGAAATGAGAAAAAAGCTGCCGTTACGGTGAATTATGAGAGAGTAATCGAGCTATGCCGACTCAATTTTCGTTTCCAAAAACAATCAGTTAAATATCAACGAAATTTGATTACAACAACACAAGGAAACTTGCTTAACAATCGATTTATTGCAAAACCAATTTGTTGACAAGTGTTCCTATTAATTAGCCCCCTCATTCGGGGCCATGTTAAGTCATTAACTTGTGCCGACAAACCAGCAATTCCTTAAGCAATGGAAGTTTTATTGAAAAAATTAGTCAAAAATTAGAGTGATCGAATGGAACATCTAAGTGCCCATTTACATTATACGATTTTTGTCGTTTCGATTATTGTCGTTTCTTCTTTGAAGTCGCTCTTATATTTCCACTGTTCGATTTTTGTCGTTACAACTTTTTCTGTGCCACCGAACTTAAATACATTTTTCGTATCATGAGAAAACGAATAGCGAACAAAACGAAAAGAAGAGTCCATCGCTTGTGTTCCCCTTTTAAGTCTCTCGCCTATAAGGTAAAAGATAAATGGGCACTAAGTCGTAGCCGCTGCGGAATAATGCCGGAAATTATATAAAAAAAAAATAAATGCCATGAAATTATCATTCCAACAACATTTCTGTCTTGTATTATCATTTTTAGTTCTCATACAGCTTAAAAAACACCCTATTTATGCATTACTAAGAATTCATTTTATCAGCTGAACAGTATCACATTTTTAATATAAACTTATCCCATTGTGCAACAAATTATATATTAAATTTTTTTGTTAATTTTTTTCTTTTTACTTCATTAACGTATTAAAAAATATTAATAAAAATTTTTTGTTTGTATTAATATATAAAAATTTTCTGTTTTCCCTGTTGTTTTTGTTGTTTTTGTTGTCTAACAGAGGCGTTGATAATGACAGCAGGCGGTCGCAAAAGCTTCAAAGTTATCTTTTTCTTAAGATCAATAAATAAATTCAAATAAAAATTTGTTTGGTTGTAGAGTTTTTTGTTTTTTTGTTTTTAACACAAAATTATTCATATTCATGAACTTGTGGTGGCTTATGAAGTATGAAATAATAAAAAAAACCCAAAGTAAAAAAAAAAAATCTTTACAAACATACGGATTTTCAATAATTCTTAAAATATTAGTACGCTTATTGTAGGAACAAAAAAAAAATATCAAAATAGTTTTTGAATGCAAAATTATAGTTTTGTAAAGCTTTTTGTTTGAGTTTTTTTGCTTCGTTTCTTTGAAAGAAAACAAAGTCAATCCATTGAATAAAAAAAGTTTAAATCATTACGAAGCAGAACTAAAGAGTTTATAGCAAAGCAAAAATTACTGCTAGTATGAAAATATAAAAAAAAAATATTCCTCAACGCCTCCTGTTCTTTTCAGAGTGGAATGAAGTAGTGGTTTTTCTTAAATTTTATTATGCATATTATAGTTTTTATATGCATATTACACTATTTTAGGTATGTTGAATTGTATTAACGTTTGGACTTTCTTAAAGTGTCATTTAGTTTCTAAATCTTTTTGAATATTCTCGACTTATTTTAAAAATATAAATTATTTCATTTTTTATGGTATGTTTTTATTTTCCTAACAAGAAAAGTTTTATATGTGGTCTTACGAACCGAATATAATATTTAGCTCATGATAAATTTTGAGACAAAAATTTAAAAAAGAGTTCGTAGAAATCTAAAGTAAAAATAGCGTCTTTGAAAAATCTACTTGAACAAGTTTTACCCTCAGATACATTTTTTAAGTTTGTAGGACTAATTCAAATTTGCATATATGTTGGTCCTTCGGACTATGTTTGCTTTATATTTATTAACTTATTTTCCATTAAGGAAATTTATATTACTATGATTCTGAAATAGGGTACTGTAACTGCATTCACATTTAGTTTTTAGTACTTTTGTCTTTTAGTAAACAAAAAACTTAAGTCATCTGTTTTCATTTACAGAAGTAGGATATTTGAGTGTATGCTTCACTTTAACTGTCAATCATTGCATATTCTTGACATTTAGAATTTAGCGGGCTTTCATAACATTTGAATAACATATTTTTTATGTAAAAAAATTCTTTTATTTGTAGGGGAGATAAAAACAATCTATGGCCCCCCCAAAAAGATTTAGTTTTTTATGGTCTTTGTTTCGTACGATTGATAGCCGGGAGAATAAACACTCTAAAGCTGCAATTTTTTACCACCATTTAGTCCGAGAACTTTCGTGTCGTTCTAAGTGGTTGGCATTAATTTTAAGAAAATGTTGTTGAGATAAATTTAAGAGATTCATTGTTATATGAAAACTATTTCTTAAATTATGTGGTATTTTGACAAAACTTTTAAGTCGAGATAAGATAGCAAAAGAGTTTTTAAAAAAAGCTCGGGGAAAAAAATAATTTTCATTAAATAATAAAATAAACCAAAATTAAAGAAAAATTTCGTTTATAATAGATTCATCTTGAAAACGTACACACAAAATTTTTTTGGAATGAAAATTCGTATAGTTAACGAAATTTTTTTAATTTTTTTTAAATTTGACTTAAGATGTTTTGTCAAAATGGCACAGAATTAATCTCCGATAATTTGATCTATTTTTAATACCGATTTCATCTACTAGTGTCTACAAAAAGGGGTTAAGAAGAAGCTAAAAACGCAATTCCAGAATATCGATTTGGTAAATAAGCTTTTTGAGCTCTTAGGGGAGAAAAAAAGATGTTTGTTTCAAAGTCCTTTGTCTCGTGAGCACTCTTTGTACTTTTCTTCGATATTATATACACAAAGGTGGCTGAAGGTAATTCTTTTCCTTTCTTTTTCTCAGTGATTCGCTGTGAATAAATTTTTGTTTTTTTGAAGTATATGTAATCGAAAAAAGTTGAAATAGATTGCTGCATGCATGTTGCAACTTAAAACTAGAATTGAAAAGAAATCGATCAAGTAAAAGTTAAAGTGTGTGAACCCTGATATGCGTTCTTTAGACGGATAAATTTAGAAAAACTATTTTTTAACGAAAATAAATTCATAAGCACACAAATATAAGAATTACAGTTGGTTTTCCGTGGTTTTATACTTTTAGTATTTCGATTACTTTTTTAATCTAACGATCTTCGTCCATCCGGCTAGCTAATTGTCTATCCAAGTAAGCCTAGTTTTAGGCCTATGTAGCTCATTGGAGTAATCACTCCGACATGGCAGAAAGCCTCTAAATAGAATTGACAGAATATGCAAAGGCATTTCTCAAAACAAATATAAATAGGACGAAGTAATGAAAGTGAACGCAATATCCAACAGACCATTCTCTATTCAAGGTATTCAACTACAGGAAGTGCACCACTTTTGCTGCTTGGGTACACTGAAAGAATTATGCTTCATAAGTCTAATGAAGCAATTTCATTAAATTTGTATCCTTTAATCCAATGAAAAGTTTCATTACGGGCATGAAATTTTACAAAAATAATGAAGCAATTTCATTACCACTACGAAATTGAGTATCGTAATTTGGTACAATTTTTCATTAAATTAATGACAACTTAATATCTCATTCAAAAGAAAAATTTAACTAATTGTTATACATTATTTCAATAGGTTTTTTAAAATTAAAATGAACTATTAATTAATGTATTTTAATATTTTTCAGTTAATGAAAAAAAGTGTAACTTCATATTTTCCATGAAAAATGTCACGAAATTAATGAAAACAAGATAATCTCTAACTTCAAAATACTTATAACTAGAAAGTATTTTCTTCCTATAACTACTGTAAAAACGTATTTTTAATTCCACTTTAAGCGGTAGGCATGAAAATATATGAAAAAAATTGTAAATTTCAATGTTTCATAACATCAATGAAAAAGTTCATAACGATAACGAAACACTGAATTTAGCTAAATGTTAGTAATAGGTTCAAAAACATACAGCGAGAAAGAAAAAACAAGAGCAAACAATTCTCACATTCTTTTTTCTTTAATTGTTAATTTAAATACACAAAATTTACGAAGTAGTACAAGCCAGCAAAATGGAAAGAAGCCAGATGAAGGTCGTCCCGGGCTGGAAAATTAATTAAATACAATTTACTAAAAGGTAAGCTTATACAAGTAGAACATAACATTATGTAACAGAAATATATAAACGAAATAAAATTAATATAACTTGATGATTTGAAACGGGAATAAAAAAAAATAAAATTCACAACAACTCAAAGCGCACATTGAAATGGCTGAAATAAATAAACATTAATATATATATGATCATAAAAATGACCAAATTTAATCAGAAATTTAATGAATTTATGTCATTAAACAAATTAAAATTTTTATCAATTTTATGGAACATTTCATTAACGGGAGGCTAATGTAACATTCTTCATTAATTCAATGAAACGTTACATAGGTTGAATTTTAATGTAATTTTTCATTGGATTAATGCCAAAATCCATTGGATCTGTGAAGAAAATTCTTTCAGTAAAGTATAACAACATCGAGAGGAGGTTAATCTGATTATGTCTCAAACTGCAATTCAACTACAGTGTGAAATCACCATCAATCTCCCTCCGCACAAAAGCTAATATCACTAATTCGTGTGTGAAAGCTGTGCTCCTTTATGGATGTCAGATTTGGTTTATGGCTGCCAAAGACGTGAACGTTTTTTTCATTAGCAAGTAACTTATAGTAACTTAGCAAGTAACTTATAGTGGCCCAACAGTATATCGAACGAACAAACCCAAAAACATTCCGAAATATTGAGAGGGAAATGGCGATGGATTAGCCACGTATTTCGAAGACTCCATGTCATCTATAATCCTTTTGACTTAAACCCGCAAAGTAGCAGAAGGAGAGGACAGCTTACCCCCACTTGGCGAAGGCAGTTGGATTAAGAAGCTTCGCGAGCAAGAAAAAGTTGGAAAGAAATTAACTATCTAGGATGTTATAGAAACCACTGGAAAAATGACGTTGAGGCCCTTGGAACAAATGGAGCAATATATATCGCACTTGATCAACAAAAGGATATTTACTAAAAATTTAAATTTTGTTCACTTTTTTGGCAAAATCGACACGTAATATTCATATCTATCCGCTGTATAAGTATCGTGCTGTTTTGTATACTTTTTTTTCATGAAATGGAGGATTTTAAAATTTTTTTTTCATATGCCGTTAATATTAAATTCAAAATTGTTTTGTTTCTTCTGAAAATTTTAAAATTTCGAGTCAATACCCTTTTGTTGATTAAGAGCGATATGTATAACAACGTTCGAGTAAAGTTTAGTTTACACAGAGAAAAAATATTTTTCGATATGGTCACCTCCAACAAAACTATTTCCACGAAATTTTTAAACAAATTATGGGTTATTTGACCATATGATAGTCACCGGTATTTTTTATCTCTACGTATTTTTAAAAGTCTAACCTTACATTTTGATTTCTTGCAAATTTCAAAAATTCCCGTCATTTTAGAGTTCTTCAATTTCACAACTGGCTACAAAAAGCTGCAAACAAATACAAACATATTTCTTATTCACGTTTATTAGCTTTAAAGCAACTATAATAATTATAGTTCTCTCGGATTGTACTTAAGATTTGAAAAACTCCTACTCTTATTAAGCTTACAGTTAAATTTATTTATTCCCTTGTCTTTTGGGGGCTTGTGACATCTTAGCTTGCTAGCTAGACTTATCTAAAGGATCTTTATATGACACAAGTCACAACCCAAGTGCAAGTTAGTCAATGAGCTTTTGTACCCAAAACGATACGGATAAAATTGGTGGCACTCTCGCCCACCTTCATTGACAAGGTTAGACACTTCGCATATGTTACGCACATTCAGTTTTGTTAAATTGATTTTTTTTCTCAAGCTTACCATAGTGTTGTTGTTGTGATTTTTGTTTAGTATGATGAAGAAAAAAATTGTATATTTATTCACTTATACTTCCAAAGCAACCAAACCCATTTGAGTAGGCTGTCAAATTGTGGCTGGTTTTGTTGCGTTACGTATACGTTAATATGGGTACCTAAGCCGCCGAAACTTGCATACTTAGAGGTATGTGTATAGGAAGGTGGTCTAAAAAGTTAATTAAAGATAAAATTGTATTTATCATAGCTTTTCAAATACAAGATGAATCAACTAAGACTGACCGGTTAGTATTTTCTAGCTGTTTTTGCCTGGAAACATAATGAACTGCATTTGAAATCGGTAAGACAAAGTTGACTCACCCTGTATATTTATTTTGATAATTAAAAAGGAATTCAGTCCTTCTTTAAAATCTGTCAAAAAACCTAAAAAAGCACTAAATATTGATTTACTGTTAAATTTATATCAAACTTTTTTTTTTAATTTTAAAGGTCCTTTTTAATCTGTTCTTAAATATTAGAGTACTTTTTTTTAAACATCACAAACAGGCCTCTAAAATTTATATAAATTGTATGTCTTGTGCTACACATTTCAATTGAATTTGTTAAATAATAAAAACTGAAAATCTAAAAAAAAAAAGTATTCCACAAAAAAAAAAAAATTTATATATAGGGAAAGGAATCAAATAAGTGTGTCTGTGTATGCGTTCCTAACTTGGGACAGGTACAAAATTCTAGGTGTGTACCCCATGAGGTCTATACAGATACCAGTTACACACACTCTAAGAATGGTTGACTGGCTGGCTGACTGACACTTTACTAATAGTAAAAGTAAGCAATTGAATTTGTTTTCAACTACTCGTTCGAACATAAATTTATAGGTTTTTGTATCTCGTTTTTTGTGTATTTATTTAACTTTATTGTCATTTTAACGATATTTTTCACTAGCATGTCTAACTGACTTTCTGAAGAACAAAGAAATGGATGAATAGATGCAACAAAAACAAAATAAAAAAAAAAAAAATGTTTAGAAAAACTAAAAACGTCTAGTTGTTGGTTGATTGTATGAAGTGATGATTTGGCATAATTTTTCTCTGTATGACTTACAAAATGCATATGTTTGTTGCCGGTTACATAAAAAAAAAATTATTTTTAACAATAGGAAAAATATTCTTCGTTATCATATTGGTTTTAGTCTATGATAAATTTTCCTATCACTTTTAAATTTTCAATTTGTTTTACATTTTTCTTCGGTAGGGATAGAAGTAATTTCGTTATTACAGTTTAAGCCATTGGATACTAGCTTGGTATCTTCCCAATAACAATGTTTCTTGTTTTGCGGAGCCCTAATAGTAAATTCAAAAAGTAAGCGCGCATTTCTGCGCTACGCAATATGATATACCGAGATGCAATAAGGTAAGTGAAAGAATTCTTAACAAATTCCAAAGAAATATTACATTTGAAGAGCACCGACATTCCCTTACTACGAAGCAGGATTGTAAGGGAGCATATTAAAGAATAACGGTAACAACAAAAATCTCAATGTGTAAAGCTAGTCGTGACATTCTCCACTTTTTATATGCGCCTACTGAAGCGCTTTCTGTGTCAAAGATATATTGCTTCAAAGTTGGTACGAGATGGTAAGCGAAACTTTTAGGTTTCTGCTTTACAAACCTGCTTCGTTGGAAGCCCCATTTTTTATTGGCTCCTTTTATTTATTTGGAACTTATTTATTACAAGTCCAGATGTTAAATTTTTTAGGAAATATTTTCAAATCCTTAAGAATTTTATTATGTGAAATTTTGAAACGTTTTTTTTCAAAGTCTTTGATTAAGAATACTATGCGACAGTTAAAATCGGGATGGGATGAAATCAACGGGAAATGTTATATCGGTAAAAAAGAAGTTATACGTGTCCCGGCGTTTCGCTTAAGTAAAATTAACATATCCAAATGAGAAAAGTTGCACTTGTTCGAATTTGCATTAATAAATCTCGAAATAGGATATAAGTAGTTATACATTTTTTTTTTTATTAATTAAATGTGATTGTTTCCCTGTGAAAATATGCTTTACCAAAGTCTTTCCATGAAATTATAATTTTTTGTTTTAGTGGACCTATCGGTGGATCAAATCTTTTAATTTCTCGTCCCATAATCGTTAGATAATCTAAAACAACAGCTTTTATTTAGAATTTTTAAAGCTTCTGATTGAATGTAGAAACAAAAACGATGCAACAACAACGAAAATGCGAAATGTGCGATCATGTTCTAGATCATGTTCTAAATATTGAATTCGAGTAAAATTTAAATCAAAGACGATTTTAATTTTAATTGTCAATTAAATTAAAGGAGATCTTCAATTCCAAGCTTTGCGCGAATTGAATTTCGCCATAAATTTGATTTCCAAGCAACGCCGAAGAGTTTAAGAATGTTAAAACAATTGTAACGATTATATCTTAAAAATAATTAAGAAAATTCTGTTGTATTTATTCTATGACTTTTGGGATAATAAAGTACAAAACAAATTACCCTTGAGCCTTAAAATGTTTCTAGTAGTGCCCAATTGGACTCTAGTGGACTCCAGACGTTAAAGCGTACAAAGAAAAGTTTATAAATATTCGAAAAATAATTAATCCTTTACCCAATATTTAGTACACTACATACGAGTATGTACGTATGAATGTATGTATATTGACTTTCATATGATCTTCAAAGAAAATTATAGAGAAAAAAAATAATATTATATAAATAATATTTTATTGATATGTTAACAATTGCATTTGTTACACCCAGTATTCCTTGCATTAAAGACAATATTATTCGACTTGATATGGGTTTGATATTTGTATTTATTAAAATTCTGATGATTCACCTTAAACGTCTGGCAACTTACGAGTATTTGGGTTGGAGTAGAAACAATTTTGTTTCCATTTCCAATGATTTTTCTATATGTTGTTACTTTTTCTCAACATATTGTGGGCAGTTTTAATAGTAATAATTGTATTAATTTCAATTTGTTTGAAATTGTAAATTAAATTCGTTTCATTCTAGTCAGCATGTGGGGGAAGAAAAATGTTGTGGTTGTTTTTTTAGATTTTTTTTTTCATTTACCTACAATATAAAATTTATAAGAAATAAATATTAACGTAAAAAACGCAATCAACGAAGTTAAAATTATTTCTTTTGTTTTTTGGTTTTTGATCTTAAAAAGAAGTCATAAATCATAATAAAAAGGAACCGTATATAATAAATTAGAATATAAGTATGTTAGAAATGGAGAAAATACAATTTTTGATTTGTTTAATTAACTATTATAGATGGTTAGTTATTCCTGGACTATTTTTCTTTAATTTACCGGGAGTTTTAAAAAATGTTTTTTTTTTTTTAATTTTAAAGCCTTTAATTGTGCTTAGTAATTAAAAAATTTAAATTCCTGGAAACTCCCGCACAAATTTCTCGGGATTTTTTCCCCGAAAAATGTGTCGAAATTTTTTTTACTGTTGCATATTTGTATAGGCGCTAGGTAAAACAATAAAAAAAAATTTCAAATATAGAGAATATCGATTTTTTCAATTCTCAATGAGCCCTATTGTACTGAAACACTTAATTCGGGAGGACACTTGTATGAGGGCCAGGTTAAAAATATACCGATTCGCTAATCTTTAATATTTAATACGCTTGAAATCTCAGCTATTTATGCACCGATCTGGCTGAATTTCAGCTGGAGAGACGGGTGTCGTTAAATCAACTTCTCTACTTAGATGGACCTTAATATTGTGAAAATTACAAACGGAATGACAAACTTATCTGATACATAGTATATGTTTACTATTTCAACCTGGGGTGGTAGGTATCAAAAAAAAAAAAAAAAAACAAAAAAATTAACTTAAAATTTTCAAATATCTTAATTTAATTTTTATTAAAAAAAAACTCACAAACAGATTTGGAAAGTTTTACAAAAAAATTAATTTCTTCTATTAAATTTTGCAAACTTGTTTAACCTTTGCAAAGGTTTATTAAACTTCTCTAATCCTCTTGTATTAAATTTACTATAACGAAATAGAAAATTAAGCTTTGTGTTTGTAAATATTGTTTCGGAATCTAGATGTATTTGAATTGAGTAGATGCCTGACATGACATTTGTAATTAACATGGGTTTAGTCGTAGGCAAATGACATTAAAGAGTTTCAAAGTCTCAATTGGAAATTTTTGTAAACACAGGCAATTACACAGAATTACAAGTGGTTCAGGAAAAAAATGAGAAACACAAATTAATTTTACTAGTGTTTATTATCAAAACGTAAATACAAAAAAATATATATGTATATTTTTGCTTGATATCACTATATAAAAAATAGCACTTCCTTTAGCTTGTAGGAGTTTAATTAACGAACTCCCGGAGTAAGCATATTAAGTTTGTGATCCTGATTAAGTTTGTTGCATATGGGCATTTCCATGTCATCTAACATATCGCATATCGTACGTGACATAAAACGGAAGTGATTTTGGAGTGAATGTAAAAAATACGAAAATCTGCGACTTGTGGAAGGTGTTTCTTCTTTTTTTTATTGTTTACATTAAACTACATATTTTTCATTTATAAACCGTCATTGAAAAAAAGTGGATGGTTTTATAATGAACAAAATGTAATATGGTTCGTGACATACCGTACGTGAAAGATTTTTCTTTTACAGTATTGACAAGGTAGGTATGAAATATATTTGTTGTATATAAATGTATACTAAAACCTAAAACAAACAAGTATGAAATTATAGTCGGTCAAGCCCGACCATTCGATACCCTACACCATTACGGCCCGTTTTCACAACTTACTGATAGCTTAAACTAGACTTTAACCGGCCTTATAAAAAGTGTTCCATTATTAAAACTTTACTTTAACCTAAAGTGAGCGATAAAGTAAAAAAAGCTTCATCCTACCTGGCAGGTTAAAATAAAGTTGTAAAAATAGAACACTTTTTATACGTCCGATAAAATCCTACCTTTAGCTATCGGTAAGTTGTGAAAACGGGTTATATGTTAAAAAAAAATTTGTTGAGCTTCTGTTATTTTTTTTTTAAATAACATAAAATGGAGATCATATATTGAGTTGAAAGAACTGAAATTAAGTACACAAGCCTATAAGATCGTACACTTCCGCCTCATCGATTTCGTTACTGGTGTTTTGACCTGCATATATATTATTAGAATAAAATAGTGACTTAATATAAAATTTACTAAAAAATAGCAATCTTTCAGTCACATCCCTGCAAATAATATTGGACTACTTGATACATTTTGATCAAATGGACTACTCCCTGGACGGGTCCAATGTAATGAAAGCATGGACCATTTTATTGTTAAAAAGTGTTTGTAGTGAAACGACATGTTTTCGTTTTCTATCGACATGTTTTCGTAATTAAACTAATCTACTCTAACTAATCTAAGTTTTTAAACTAGCTAATCCTCTGAAGTATACCGTGGAGTAGTTTTAAGACCACTCCTTTGTAATGCAAAGCTGGGTTATATGGTCCTGCCCTAGGACATCGTAATGTTAAATAAATTAGGTTGTTATCATACATTGGGGTTACCTTTGGACTAGTCATAGTCCCTTATGTTCTACATTTTACATGCGTGAATGGACTAGTCGCATTATTTGCAGGGATATACTATGTTTTGTATGTATTAGTGTTTTGTACATTCATCCCTACAAACATTTTTGAAATTTTTGGGCGATTGCTTGTTTGGCGATGATAACGCGATCCTTCTCAGGAAATACGAATCGCTAACAATCGCCTACGCCATACAACTAGGCGATGAATAAGCGAGCGCACACAAGTAGCGGCAACCCAGCTAGCCAAGAGCTTTTTAATAGACGATTGTGACTAAAATACAATTCCCAAACGAAACTCCTGATGATTATTTGACGAGTTACAATAACATTACAATAAAATTTTCTTGCAATTAACCGTTAGGATTTTTATTTTTTCTTCTTTTGTCATTAATTAAATGTGTTTGTTAATTAATTTTTTGTTTTCTTTATTAATTTTTTTCGTTTCATGACATATTCTATGTTAATTTTTTTTATAAAGTACTTTATATGACTCATATAATAATAACATGAAGAGCAGTTCAGAAGTTGTAAAATAATCTCTGTATGAGCCTCAGGCGATTCTTCATGTTCTTAATAAAAGTTTTGTAAGATTATCTGTAAATAAATTTTCAATGATTCTATCTACGATTAATACAAGTGTCTTTCGCTGCGTTGTGGAAGACTCTCGCAGACGAATCATCTACATGTAACAGTTTCTCCCGTACGCTGTATCTTCCACGATTAAAAAATGCGCTCGTCGACGATTAAAAACGCTCTTCATAAGATTCGCAGTAGACTCTTCAGCGATTGAAAAGGCTAGCTGGGAATCATCAGTGTTTTTTTATAACTTTCGATAGAATTTTTTTTGTATTGTTGTTTTGTTAAGGTAGCGGGAAAATAAATATTTGGTTTCAATGGCGGTGCACGATGTTCACGCGAATCGCGGTACACGAATCGCGGTACACGAATCGCGTGGTTGACACATGCGAACGTTTTCGCGATTCGCCAGAGGATCGCATTTAGCTTCCACGCGATGCATCGCAGCGAAGTTAGACAACTTGCCGGCGATTCGCGGGCGATGATTCGGCGATGTAAATTGTTTGCAGGAATTTTTTTTGAAATTGTGCATGTATTGGTTTTCTGCTGCTGTTTGCTTTTTGCATAAAGTACAGGTCTCAATTTAAAAAATAATTAAACAGAAGCTTTTTTTATTCCCCATATTTTTCTTGCACGAAACAGCCCGGTCTTTTTCTCTGTGCAATTTGTGTATATTATCAAACAGCTGTAAAGGACAACAAAAATTGAAAAGACAAACAAGTAAGTGGTGTTCATTAAGAGCACTTTAAAAAAGAGCTTTAAGAAGATAGTAGATAAATTTAATAAAATAAAAACTTTTGAGTTAGAAAACACATCAAAACATGTTGACGTTCTATTTTGTGTTAATAATTTCGTTTTTTGTGTTCCCGTGCTTTTGTCTTTTTATTGAAGAAATTTTTTAAAATCGAGATCTGCCCCTACAGCTGAATATTATTTTGGACAAAATTTCACTAATTTTCTGTTATGTCCTCAATTTCATAGCATTTGTTTTAAAAAATATACCTTGATCCTTAGGTTGGTCATAAAACACCATGTTTCTTTACAAAAAAATTATGAATGAATCGAATAATTAAAACATGTTTTGCAAATATCTGTTTTGTAAATCTTTTTTGCTTACCGCGAACTTTTTCTTAAAATAAATAAAATATTTAACTTTATAAAGTGACAACACATGCCCATCGCTTTTTATTTAACTATCTGCTTTCACCAAACATTTAATTTTATACCAATCTATACGTATTTTACGTTTAAAGGTGAAAATTGGCCAATTATTGCAGTTAAATATTTAATACACACATTACAACCTACACCGGGTTTTTACACACATTCGTAGGTTTTTCTCATAGAATTTCATTTTTACCTGTTTTCATTAAGTGAGTAAATAATTCAAGTCACTACCTGCTTGAAACGCAGTTAAAAAGGCAAAGGAAATAATTCTAAAAGAATTTCTATCTTGACCTTTTTGTTTGACGAGAACAAATGTCAGAGCACAAAAAAGATGAAAAAGAAAACAAAGAAAATAGTAAAATGGAAAATGTTGAGAAATTCTAGTCTTAACACCTGCTTAAGCAGAAATTTATTCACAAAATTTTCCAAAACATTCACAAGAAGTTAAAAACTACTAGCACTTGTAAAATAAAACAAAAGGTTAAAAAGGTTTTTGTATTTCGAAAAATAAGAAAATGCAGTTAGAAAAGAAAAACGGCAAAAGGAAATAAGAAATGAAAGATAGTCAGGCTATAAAGTTTTTCGGTAGTTTTGTTGGTGCTGACCGAAAAAATTTTCCCTCCTTTTCTTAACGCTTCTTTCTTTGGTCGAGCATAAAACAAAGATTTACACTTCTTTAATTTTACTTAACCAACAAAAAAAAAAAAGTAATGAAAAGAGGAGAAAAGAAAGGAAAATGAAAAGTGTAAAGAAAATAAATAAATAAAATGAGCCATAAAGTTTTCACACTTTTGAACAGTGGTCAATGGGAATAGATGTTTTAGGGTGTATTTCTAATAAATTAATAATTTAGTGTTAAATTTAGGATAACAACAAGGTACTCCTTTTTTAAAAAAGTTTCTTAAGGAAATTTCACAAATATCTTCTGTTTTATCCTTTGGGTGATATAATATGTGACATTTCAGTTCGGATTTTAAAAAAATTTATAATTATAGAGAAAACAAAAGGATAAGAAAATATTAAGAAGTTTTTACCGGAAGGATATTTTTTTTGATCCAATTGATCCAAATTTAAAAACCAGTTTTCATAAAAAAAAAACACATAGTTTATAATTAAAAAGTTAAAAGGATCTTTAATTCCACAGTCCACACGTTTGAGAATGAAAATTTTTACAGATTCCGATCGTTCGAGACTGAAATCGGAAATTTTTACAGATTCTGATTATTTAATTATTGATTATTGAGCAAAAAGCAATTTGTTTATATTTTTTAGGAAAATAAATATTTTTTTTTGGTTTAATATATGTACATATATGTATGTATATATGGGTAAATTTAAATTAAAAAGTACACGAAGACTTATTTTTTTTATTTCTGTCTTGAACGCCACAATGCAAAAGTACATGAAAAGTAACTTATATTGGAAGGATGGTTGAAATGAAACCTTTCTCTGATGTTCAAGAACTTGTTATTTAATTATTTAGATAATTTTTTTTTAAAAACGTCATTTAAATAGAAAAAATGGAAATTAAAATTTTGACGTGGCGTTCAAGACATTAACAACTTTTTATTGTTTTTTAAAGAAGTTTATTTTTTAAATATGATAAAACCGGAAAGAAATTAATTAAAACTTATGAAGCAAGGATTTTTAACTTAAATTTCTTTCAAAATCCACATCCTCGTTGACAATATTTAAGGAATAAAAACACAACAAAATCTGAAAAAAAATCTGAGCAATGTTTTTCTTCTGACATATTCTTCAATGCCTTCTCTCCTATTTTTTTTTTTTTTTAATTCATGTTTTTACATCAAAACAGAGTTGAGACAGCGGGGACAGAAAAATAACATTTAGTTTGCAATTGACCCACATGTATATGTATGTATGTACATTGTAATTGTTTATTATTTCATAAACCGGTTCACAAATCAAATATATAACGACCACGAAAATTTCGTTTGCGTCACTGTCTTCTTTAACAACTTATCTTGGCGCATATGCCAAAAAGTCGAAAAAGGAAGTTTTCTGAAAGTATATCAGATAGAATTTGTATTGTATTTTAACCACTGCTTCAGGAACATGTTTTAAAGAAAAATGTTAATTTTTGTGAACGTTCATGAACGATCTTAGAAGTTAATTGCATTTAATTGAAAGTTAAAATTATTGTTTTGTGCCGCATACGCCACTTTTTTTTAATTTTTTTTATAAAGAAGCTTTTGTGCTGCATATGTGTATTAACTGCTGTGTATTGGGCTTTTGGCATTTCGTGTTTGCTTGGCAACGAAGCGAAGCAAGAGTGAAATTTATTTCTTGTTGTCATTCTCATTTGCTTTCGTGTTAACTACTTTTTTTCTTACGGCAAAGAAGCAAAGCTAGAGCGAAATTTATTTTCTAGGTTTTCGTATATTTGCTGCATTGGCCAAACAGTGGTGTGCAGAGCAAAACAATACTTAAGAAACTTTTAAGTTGATATGTAGCAAAATTGTATCTCAGAAAGCATTAGAAAAATTTTGTAAAATGGGTTTTGGATTTAGAATTTTTATAACCCATACTAAACTTATTTTTTTAAAAAAAGTCGATAGGTCGAACCAAAAATTAGCAAAAATCTTGAAACCATGTTTTTGAAGGGAGTTTTTTTTTTGCCTCTCCTGAACATTGTTGAATTTTGAGTTTTGACTGTTTATGATTGATTGTGCGATAAGTAATTTTGAACCAATTCACAAAAAAGCCTTGTTATTTCTGATGCTATTTGTTTGTACATTTTTCATGGCTCAGGTTTATAATCCAGGCTTAATTTGACCGATTGCATGGGTTATGTTAGCTTTGAGGGTCGCTGTGGTTTGTGTTCTTATTTCAATAGACCTGCGATTAAGAAAAAGACTAAGGGGGTCAAGTCGGCGTCCAGATTTATCGCTCGTGCAGAATGTCCAAAGTGACACGAGCTGTGCGGGATGCATTAGATGCTAATGAAGATTGGTATCATCTCCAATTCGGCAAATTGGTTTGTTGTAGTATACATTTACCTAAAAATTGGCCCTATCGCTGGAAATGGGGTTTTTATGAAACTAACTGCCTGTTTTTAGAACGTGAGCGCAAAAGTGACTCGTGTAATTAACATTAAAAACCAAAACAAATTTTGAAGTTTTGTTTTTGTTTTAAATGTTAGTTGAACGAGTCACTTTTGCGCTCGCGTTCTAAAAACAGGCAGTAAGTGTCAATATCCAACTGCTACAGGCGATATCCATCCATGTTAACCCGGCAAAACAAATTGTATAAATTAAAGAAAATTTCAATATTAACAGTTAGAGTTCGGAAGTGGGCGGCCGTTTTTTTTTACATCGTGGAAAGTTTTACCGACCAAACTTAGGGCATGTGGTGCCTTTAAATCAGAAACGTGCCTTCAAGTCAAAGGCGTATAATCAGTAAATAGCTATTAAAATTAATGCTTCAAATAATTTCAGACTAATCATGTTTAAATGTCGTTTACAGTTTAAATATTTTAGCAGAAATTTTAGCTTATTTACGATCACTAGACAGATTACAGCAATAAAATCTTGCACATATTCAAAGAATAACACTAGTTTTGAAATAAATTATGCATTACAACACTACAATAAGTCAATTAAGTTACATTATGTTTGTTATTCCATGTGAAACATAAATAAATACCATCTAACATGACAAAAACTGAACCTAAAATCAACGTGCTTGAGTTAGTTAATAAAAGTCAATATGGCTCTATCCGACTTAATGTCCCTCCATCAACAGAAAAAAACATTTGGTGTATGATTTTTTTATAACCCTTGATTTTCTCTATGCAAAATAACTAATTATTCCCCAAAAATAAAATTGCATTAAATTTTCAACAAATATTTGAAAAATTTTTAATCAAATATTATCTTTGTCCTTTTACTTGCTTTCAACTAAAAATGTCCGAAAAAAAATTCAAATTTGTGTCAAACGCAAAAAGAAATATTTATGAAAGCAGACAATTAAAAAAAAAAATTAAATACACATTTTCCGTTTTATGAAAAAATGCACAAAACTCTTTCAAATAAAGAATACTTACATAGAATTAACACAGTTTTTTTTTTGTTCATCACCAAAACTCCTCTTTTAATGCCCAGAAAAAAGAAGCATAAAACGAATTTAACACTAGAGTGATTTTACTATGACGGTACAAAAACAAAATGTGTAAAAGTGCATAGAAAATTTTTTAAGAAAATTTGTATAAAAGATTAAAATTTATATAATAGACGACAACTTTTAATATGAAAAGAAAATATGTTGGTTATACTTAATAATATTAAGTAATAACTACTTATAAATAAAAAAAAAAAATACTCAACTCTAAAGCTCTTAACCAACACCGTATGGAATGGAAGAGAGATATTAAGTTTAATAATTTTTATGCAGATAGGGCTCTGGAATAGCGTAACGCATCATCTTTATTTAAAATGAATGTAATAATAAGCATTTGAATGAGGTTATTAATGATGGGACATTAACTTCAACACTTTGGAACCTTTAAAAATGATAGAAATAAAGATAATAATTTTATTTAAATAATTTAATCATAATAATAATTTTTGAAAAGCTTAGTGTCATCTGGTTAAAATAAATAAATTATGATTTAATAAAAAAAAAATTTGTTTAATAAAATTTGCATAAGTTTGGTGGCATAATGAAATAAAAGAATATATTTTAAAAAAATAGTTTAATATTTAAAAAAAAACTAGGTGTGCGAACAGTATTGTGTTACTATTTATTGATTATTTTAATAATTAAATTAAACAATCAAATTATAAATGAGTTTATATTTTCTGATAATGAAGCAGTGGATTTAAAAAAAAAAAAAAACTAAAAAATTACCAACAATATGAATACCTATAAGAGTTTTGTATAAATTATTGCTTAATTATCAGAGTTAAGATATAAAAAGTTACGGAATGTACACTCAAAGATCTAAATAAACGTTATATTGACAAAGGCCCTAACCATTCGTATAAATTGTTTGGTTGTAACACTCGAAAATCAGCTCAAACCTTTCAGACTATGTTTTTTTTTAGGAAATTCCAGAAAAGTCACTCCCGAATCTTGTATGAGATTGGCATTGGGTCCACACAACTGCAGTGTATTTCAGGCGAAGGTTCTAGGGATATTGAAGGCCGTAGAATTGATTAGGATTAACATTGCAAGCAAAGAAAAAAATTACGACAAATCAATTGTCATATTGAATACCATATTCGTCAATACAATTAACTTTTTAATTGAAAAGGCACCAACAACTAAATTTGTAAATACAAACAATTATTTTGTTAATTAAAATTGTTAAAACTCAACAAATATCTTTAACAATGAGTTTGTAATACTGAATGAAATATTTGTTAACAAATAAATTTATTTTTTTTATTGTGAGTTTGTCATATTAACAAAATATTTTGTTGCTTACTAAGTTTAAAAAAAAAGATGAAATTAAAAGTTAATTTTTTTATTTTTTTTTAAGCAAAATAACATCTCTAATAACATTTTTCTTTATTTAACCCACAAATTAAGACCTGGATGCTGGGAGGTTCATACATTAGCACAAAACGGAATCTTAGCACCATTATCAGTAATATTTCAGAATCTATAATTTATAAAAGAATGGTTAAATATTATTTCTAAATCATTAGATAATAACGTTACTTACCGTTTATTCTTTTAAAGATTTTAGATTGAAAATCCCTTTTAAAGATTTTAGATTGAAAATCCAGATTTTATTATTTTATATTTTTAATTTTTTGACACAAAATTATTTTTTTCTATTAATTTTCTACAAATGAAGCAAACTGTTAATGTGACAATTTACAAACATGTTTATTAAGAAAATTGTTAAAAATATTAGAAAAGTTTCAATAAATTTTCTTTAATTACTAAATAACTTTTGATATTTTTTTCTTTGTGGGGTCTGGAGGTTACTATGTATGGCGAAAGCCAGGCGGCTCTTAGGGCCAGGATGTGCTGTTTTGCGAACTACAAGCTAGTGTATGATTGTACACTCATAGAAAAATGCATCTTCATATCGATGATGTGCTAACATTAGAATTGTGACATCAATGTTATTACAAATGGCATCAATGAGGCAAAAAATTACGTTAATCCAATGACAAACGTCATGGTAAAATTTTGTCGTATTCTATGCTATGACTACAGTGACATCATTTCGACGTTACATTTTGTATGTTATTAAGACTATTTTCATGTTTAAAATGTAAAATAAGAAGCAGAAATTCACATATTCCATTTGCTTAAATTATCTATGTATATATAAATCGGCTAAGGCAAAACAGTTAAGAACACTTTCCTCCTCTGTATGTCAACCGATTTGAACAAAATATACACCATTTGAAAGGTATCTACCCACAGAAGTGCACAATATATATTTTATTCAAATCTGTTCAATAATTTCAGAGTTATAAGTGTTTAAATTTGCTACTAACACATATGCAGAACACATAAATAAAAAATTTGTTTTTTTTAATTATCAAATAATAAAAAATAGGGTGGTCGATTATTTGACATTTTTCAGAAACCGGTTTTTGAATATTTGAACTATATAAATCTTATGTATAAATCGGCACAGGCATAACAATTAAGAACGCTTTCTATTTTTGTTTGTCAACCGAACCTATATGGGGAGAAAAAAGTATCAAAAAAGGGAAATACGGGAAATAAAATTTCTTTTTTTTTTTACTTTTCCGTGCTGCATGTGATAATTTTTAAATTTTCTAAAATCGCCAAATCGATACACTAAGACGGAAAAAATAAATGCTCAAAACATGTAAATTCATACATACACAGAAAAAATTATTGCTAAATTATTTTCAAACAAACGCTTGTTTGAAATTTTTTTAATTTCTACAAATTTTTTTACTGATTCAATTAATATTTTTGTTTGATTTTTATTTTAGCCAACAGAAATGTTGACAACTATTCAAAAATATAATAAACGCGTTATTGGCTTCTAGTTTTCATAATTTTGTATGAAATATTTAACGCTCTTTATTGTTGTCGTGTTTTTGCATTTTTTTATTTGACCGTAAGCAACACTTCTTTATGTGACATATAAGAACAACAAAAAAAAAAAAAAACACATAGTCTATTTTTGGACGCTTTGAAAAGGTACAACTATAAGAAAGATGATAAAATATTGTGGCGAGGTTTGTAGTAAAAAACAACAAAAACAATAATAGGTAATAAACGTTTCACTCTTTTTAAACAACAACAACATTAGAAGAAACAAAATAAATTTTTTGTTGGTTTCAAAGTTGGTAAAAAAGAATGAAAAACAAAATCCCGTATTCAATTTTTCAAAAATGTTTAGTTAAATACCTACATCAAATAAAAGAAATAAAATGATGACGAAAAACATGTCGAGTCGGTCTGCTGCCAAGGAAAGGATACAGAACAGTGAGTGAAGAAGAAAACATTGTGTGAACAAACAAGACTTGGTGCAAAAATTATTCCAACAAAAAAATGTGTCTCAAAGCCAGTCGGCGCCGCTCTGCTCTGTCTTCATCTACTTCTACAGTGCTTGCTTGTGTGCGCGTCATTGCTTGTGCAAAAACTTTTTTGTTTGATTCAGAAAAATTATTTGTTTGAAATTTATATGATTTTCAGTAAACTATTTGTTTGATTCAGTTAAATTATTTGTTTGAAAAAATCAGTGTTTTTTTTCAATAAACGAAATGCAAATAAATTGTTTGAATATGCGAATTTGTTTGTAGGACCGATTTCAGACAAAAAATGTTTTGATTCTACAAATTTTTTGTTTGAATTGGAAAAATAATTTTTTCTGTGTACCAAAATTTCGCTATGAAATAAAAAAGCATACGCAGCAAAAATTCATTACACTTTTTTATTTAATAAAATCAAAAACAAAACAAGTAAGAAATTATAGTCCGTCCAGCCCGAGCATTTGATATTCTACACCATTGTATATACAAACAAATTTTTCGAGATTGAGTGCCATGGGCAAAAATGAACCCGCCAGAACAAAATGTTATGAGGTTAAGATGTACACAGAAAAAATTTTTTAGGCCAGTAAAAGAATTAATCAAAAATAAAATCAGTTTTAGTTAAATATTTAATAAGGTGAATTAAACTTTTTAATCAAGTGTATAAAATGTTTAATTGACAATATTTCAATTAAAAGATTAATTCACTTGATTAAAAGTTTAATTCACCTGATTAAATATTTTATAAAAACTGATTTTATTTTTGATTAATTCTTTTACTGGCCTAAAAAATTTTTTCTGTGTATGGCAAGTTTTTGTGTCGACTATTATTAAGATATCTTCATCTATATGAGATTTCTTTACCTTTTATGGTGTTTTATGGTTAATTTTGGACCCGCCAGCGCAATATTTTGCCTTGAAAAAGTGGCTATCGTAAAATTAATGTCGCCAATTTTTATATCAATACCAACATTAATAAGGTAGTCGTATATGGACCGATACCAATAAAAAATGGTAAAATGAATAAGATTGCAATAAAAAAGGTCTGGTCCAAATTTAATCTAAATACCAACGTAATAGTATGGTTTATAGGCATTAAAATTATTCCGGGAAGACGTTTGTATAGAAACATGTGAAATAATAGACCGATTCTCACAATTTTAAGTAGGCTTTGTCCTCATGAATTGAAACCTATGTTCAAAATTTCATCAAATTATCTGAAAAACCTGTACTTTACGCACAAGGTTACATGGAAAGGCAACCAGTCAGCCAGCCGGACGGAGGGACATCCTTAAATCGACTCAGATAGTATTATTTTGTAGTTTTACACACATCAGCACAATTGCATAATACCCCAGCGGGAAAAAGAAATAGTAGGAAGGCCTTCTAAAAGGCCTCTGTACCCCTTCTTTTGGATGTACAAGGCCTTCTTGCTCCATTCCATACTCATATCTTTTTTACACACGTTGTCATTGCGGGGAAGGCCTTCCGCTCTCGCTTCTTCAGCAGGTACATAAGAAGGGTAACGGGACCAAAAAAAAAATTGATTTTGCTTTTGCTTGTGCAAAAAAACAATACAAGAAATGTTACTTCCTTCTCATAGAAGTGAGTGTGGAAGGTGTATCTTATCTTTTATACGAAAGAGCCGAGGCCTTCTATGAGGCCTTCTTTAGCAGTTAGATAAGAATAGTAATTGAATCAAAAAATCTTTTAAGCAGGCCTTTAAAAAGGCCTGAAGTAAGAAGGTCTTCTGAGTTTTCCCGCTGGGACCTTCTCCACTATTGTGGTGTGGGTATAAAAATTAAGAAGAAGCAAAAATTTGTCTATTTCACAATAGACAAAAGTGGCGATTTGGAGACACTTAATTCAAGGCTTCTACAGGGATACTAGTACATATACTTATGTATGTATGTATGTATATACTTTATATGTTAGTATAATATACGAACATTAATTAAAAATAATACAAAAAGAAAAGTGTAACTCCTTAATCAACCTCAAAGGAATGATAAAACTTCGATGGTATTGTTTTTTTTTAATTGTACCAAAAAGAGATGAATTGTACCAGTGTACCAATGCAGTTTCGATTGTACCAAATTTGGTACAATTGTACCACAAATCCCCTCAGTGGGGGGAAGTAAAAAATATTTCCTCACTTTGAATTAAGTCAATCCCAAGGACCCAATTTAAAGACATTTTGTCATTGAATTGAGCCTAATGAGTCCTTTCTTCGCTGTTACAGAGTCATCGCACTTATGCAATTTTTTACCAAACTGATTTCGATTCATCATTTCTGTGATACCGATGTGTCATTCCATTGATGACATATTTTCAATCTTTGATCCTGATGAATATTTGCCATGTGATGAAGGCTGACATCACAATTATGAAAAGTGTCATGTGGTCAAAAACGAAGACACTTGTCATAGTACTGATGTCGAAAACATTACGGCCGACAGGAAGTGCGATTCTTATTCACTATTAGGCAGGAGCAAGGTCTGCATTATTACTTCTGCGAGGACACAGAGGAGATAGAAATAGCTGAGCACATTTTGTGTTGCTATTCTAGGCTTTGAATAGTAACACAAAATGTGCTACTAAATTATTTTTAAATTATTATTACAATTATTACAATTTAAAACAAAATTAAATGTTTGTTTGAATTGCCTACGACAGTGTTGTATTTTTCTGATACAAAGTTAAAGTATTTTACAGTGTTGTAACAGTTTTCAAAATGTAATGTTTTCATGTATTAATTCGCCTTGATAAAGTGGGTCAGCCAATAGTTTAAGGAAAATTATATGAAAAATAAAAGAAAACGTGTAAAAAGCACAGTCCACATCAGGTTGAAAGCTACGAATTGTAAAACATAAGAAAATTTCTTCCTACCACTCTTTCCAATAAACTTAAGCTTTCTGAAAGAAAACATTGATAGTGTAAACCCACACTCAAACTACTTTTTTCTCAAATAACAAACTATTTTTCATCAGTAGCGGGTCTTATAAAAAAATCAAATTAATTAAGAAATTCAAGTTTTACAATCGGTCAAGAAAATTAAAATGCAAAAATATTTATAAAAAAAAACAATTAAAAATACGTTGGCGCACAATGACAGACTAGTAACCTGTTTAAATAATGTTTGGGTTTTCAACGCAAGTCTTCCAAAGCAAGAACTTAATGTTTCTTAAACATGTTAAGAAAGATTTTCAACATGTAGCTAAACAATTTATTCAAATCTAAGTGCAACATCTTCATTTAACAATAAACATGAATATAAAACAGCTTTGTTTATAATCATGTTTTCTGCATTTTAAAAGGAAACAAAAACTAAGTTTTTTGGTACTGCGGACAGTAGAAAACTAAAAAAAAATTATTTAAATATTTTTGTTTAGTTTTTTTTTTTATTACTCTTTAATCACTACCTATCAAAATAATGGAGAAGTTCAGTATAATCCTTGCAAATGTGCAAATGCAAAATATCGTAGCAATATTGTTAAATCGAACAACAAAATACGCAGAGTTTCCGTTAGATTTCATTAAGATGCTACGATATTTTGCATTTGATCTATTGCAAGCCTAATATTGAACACAGCTAACGTGTATATGAGCAGGGTTTACAAAACTGCAGTCGAAACCAAAAACTGTCGAACAAAAAACGAATATTCGTGTACTACTTTTCCATTTTTCAGTTGATTTGACAGCGACTGCTTACAATTAATAATTCAGAAGTAAAAGCAACAGTTTTTTTTTTTTTTTTTTTTTTGGTCAACGACAAATGAAGAAGTGGAAGAATTGGTAGTTTTAAACGCGGTATATGAGTTCGCATGTTTCCTTTATTTTGTACTAAAGCTTTCATTGAACATGTTTCTAGGATTGCACAAAAATGATTATATTCATTGTTGCTATACCTTTGTGTATAAACACATTTTGTTATCTTGTTAAAAAAATAGCTCCATTAATTCAGTTTTCACATTCCCTTCCAACGATACAAAACGGTAAATGGAACTGTGGCTCTTTCTCTCTCTTATCAATAATATAAACATACTATTTTCACTACAATTTCTTGAGCAAACATAAACAAGTTCACTGCAAATCAGTGTTACCACCACTGATCAAAGTAATTGCACATCTGTTCGCGTGAAATTGTTAAAATCTTATAAACCTAGTTTTTCGGAATATTTTTTTACTTAGGGCACTGATTTACAGCTGTTAAGTTTCAACTACATATAAATTTAAGTTTAGTTCAACTAAGCAAACGTTTAAATATTCATTGATTTATTAGCCATTAGTGTTTGATCAATTGTCAGAAATACGGGTTAACTTCAAAAAAAAAAAAAAAATTAGCGACCATTTTCAGGAAAAACATTTTTGATATTTTCAGTAAGTATTTTACTAAAATAAAGATTTTTCTTGTAAAAAAAAACTAACTATTAACCCAGTAAAATTTGGGGTTTCACCTCGAAATGAAAGATAATAAGCTGTAAATTGCTATACACCTTTGTTTTGTAGTTCTAAATGTTGTCTTAAAAGTCACAAATGCTATCGTGTCCTCGTCTTAAGATATTCAAGGTCAAAGGTCATAAAAAGTGGGTTTTCGCAAAAATCTCGCTTCTTATTGCTTAAATGATATTTGAACCTATATGAAAGTTGTAGAGTATAAAATTCTCTACAACTTTTGTCCGAATTTTTTTTTCATACAATTAATCGTTTTTGGGGAAGAGCGCGAAGACTGTGCATCGTACAGTCATACATGTCCTAATGCAAGGTCAAGCGTGAGTTACGGTTCTCAGTACGTTGTATAAAGTCAGTTATTAACTAAAAAATATATATTTTTGAGGAGATCGAGCGGTTGCGATCGAAACATGTCATGGTAACCTGCCGGCCAGGGTTTGAGCCTCGACCACGGTCAAGAATGAAAGTTTATCAATAACAATTTTAATTAATTTTCATGTTGTAAAATTCCTTTCTTCATAAAAATAATTTAATGAAAATTAAATTTGATGAACTTAAGCCTAAATAAAAATATTAAAATTTGGATTAAAAACCATAAATAGTTCAACAAAATAACCTTAATACTAATTATTTTAATTGTTTCAATTTTTAACAAAATTTTCGTTTAGCCTTGGCATAGAAACGATTAATAAATTTTGAGACAAATGAAAAGTTAAGCGAACTTGAAAATCTTAAGAGATCCCAAACAACACAAACCATTCAGATATTACTGATTAAATTCATTGTAGTTATTAATAAAAACCAAGAAAAAAATAATACATCTCGTAATCTCATGTAATGAAAAAAGTTCAGAATATTAAAAACATTTGTAGAATCTTAAATAGCATAATTGTACTGTACCAATATTGTGCATAACTAGCGAATCGGAATCAAAGTATAGAACCCTATTTTTTAATATTTATTTATTAAACCTTCTTCTATTAAATATGAATAAGCAACAGTTAACCAAATCTTATTCTATTCCTTTCGTTCATGTCTAGCTACAAATATTTTCTCCAGCGCTTTTCTATTCGGATAAGCCGTGCTGAATCTCTTTTACTTAGGCGGGTATGGCCACCATCACTTCAAATATTTCGAGTTAGAGGATTTGTGTAAAATTCAAATAATTCGTAATCATAGTTTGGAAAAATGGCACTTTGGAATTCTTGTGAATTTTTTTTTAGCTTTTTTAATACCAAAAGGCAACTGTGATTATTCAAATACGTTTGTTTGTTGGGGTGCCAATGGATTATGCCCTAAAACTAAAAACCCTTACACCAGAGAAATATAATATAACAAACATTTAAATTCAAATTAAAAATTATCCAGCGAATATAAATACAGTCCAGTTGTTTTTATTAACATACATATTCAGAAGATGGCAACACTGCAACAAACACAATCCACCACATGACTAACTGAAATTTCATGAAAAATATAAACAATAGACATGCAACAGCAGGCTAAAAGTATGAAATTGAAACACGAAACAGCACGATCCACAAACTATTCTCACACACACACGCACACTGAATAAGAAAACGACCTGTAATGAAAAACAAAACACACTGATGATTCGAAGGCAGCCAGAAAGGCTGACTTGCTGTGTTCGTATGAAATTTATTTGGGGGATTTGTGTAACTGTGTGTGTGTCACTGTGCGTACTGTGTGTTTACCGAACTGTGCAATCGTCTATGGATTTAGTTGTAATACGATTGCCGGGCGGTTTGGTTGATTTTTACAAGAACAGAACGCACTATCGGGCGTTCGGTTTTGGGATACAAAATAAAACTTTTTCTGAAAAAGATTAAAAAACAGTGGTGTTTTAGAGTGTTAAAGAAGCAAACAAAAATATTTCGCAATTTTGACAGGGGACTAAAAAAGTGGATTAATAAATAATTTAAGCTCCCCTTTCTTAAGTAACAGCAAAATGGGTTTAACTTAAAGGATTTAAGTGATTTTTCAAGAAGTTTTAAAAGAAATAATACTAAAAAAAATACAGTGTTTAAAAAAATTGTTTAATAGGTATAAAAATATTGACCCTCTTTTTTAAATAGAATTTTTTGAAAATTTATATTCCCAAAACAAAATTCGAAGGCATTAAATTTTAAATAAATTAAAACAAATATAAATCAAAATGTCAGCGTTTGTGATACAAAAAAGTAAATAAAAATCTTTAAAACTTAAAATTAACGAACGACATCTTGTTAATTTATGCATTTTTAAATTTAAAACAAAAATAACAACAATAACAAAATACACACATACATACATTTGGATTTCTAGTTTAAAACTCATTTTTGAGAATAAAAGATAGAAAGAAAGAAAGAAATCAAAAAATAGAATTTCAAATTACATCCAAAATGCATTTGTTGAAGCATTTGGTTAGATTTAAAAATATCTTTAAGAATAACAAAAATGCACATAATACTCATGTCGCCAACATGTTAAGAACAAAAACAACTAAAGCAACAACACCAACATATGGAATAAACCCAACATCATCTTCTACGGCAGCCTCAACATCATCAGCACCCAAACATTTTGGCTTGATGTCAATGCAGTTGCTGGTAGTTTTGTTGGTATTTTTATTAGCCGATAGTGGATTAAATGGATTAAAAATAGTTACAGCTCTTAAGGGTAAGTTTTTCTTTTTGTAAATGATGGATGCGATTTTAGCCAAATATGATTATTAGGAATTAATTTTGCCTAATAGGTACCTATGAGTGCTAGCTCGTAAATTATTTTTAAATCTTGTGGATTATTTTTTGTGTCGGTCTGAACATTCTGAAGTAAAATATTTTATGGATTTCGAAGTCTGTGGCAAGATTTTTTAAGCTTGTATCTTACTGTAAAATATTCAAATTTAAGTCTAGCTAGCATATGCAGATACTTTTGTAAAATAAAAACAAGCCTTAATTTAGATTCTACGTGTCTGTGTAATAAATTGTCTGCACTTGAAAATCTTAGTACAAAATATTTGTTACAATTGGAATATATAGCTTTCGAAATTGTTATTATCTTTGAAAATATGCATGTATTACTGGCGTTTAAAACTAAAGACTACATAGTTATTGTATTTTGAAAAACTCTGAAAATTAGCTAATATATATATATATATATATATATATATATATATATATAACAAGTACCTCTTAATAGTTTAAAGTTAAAAATGGCTGCAGTATTTAGTTTTTTTTTTTCGAAATTTTGTCTTAAAATTATGTTTTACAAAAACTGGAAAATGTGAAACATCTGATGAGTTAAAAAATTCAAAATAAATTTCAATACTCTTGTGCTATATTTGAATATTAAAAACTAAGACCTTTTGTTTTTGTAAACCAAATTTGGATATTCAAACATTGCAAACTATTGAAAGATTCAATAAACTTTGAAATAATTGAGACACAAAATTAAAGCTTTGATTTAAGACTTAAAAAAAAACTTTTTTGTTGTTACATTTAAAACTGTTCCCAAGTGTTTAAAATAACCATAGTTTTTATATAGAAAAATCTTTCCAAAATTAATTTTATTTCGAAAAGTATAAGAATATCACAAAAATTGAAAATTCTATTGAATGATTCTAAAAGCTTAAAATTTAAATAAATTTTGCCCAATATCCAATAAAAAACTTAATATTTGTATTTTAAGTAAAATTTAATAGTTTCGAAAATTTTCGAAGTATAAAAATTAACGCTTTAAAATTTATTTCACTCTAATAAACAGTAAAAATAATGCAAACATTATATTTTTGAATAATTTAATGTTCGAAATATTCGAGGCTTATTTAAAATTTTCAAAAATTAATATAAAAACGTAGAATTGAAAAAATAAATAAATAAAAGTTGGAAAATACAATTGTGATTTTTCATTGAACAATTGATTTTAACTGAAGGCAAAGAATTCTGATGATGGAAATGTGGTAATTCTACCCGAGCTCAATCCCGTGTTTAGTCAAGAATTAAATTAACTAAAAAAAAGGAAATTAATTTCATGTTGTAAATTAATTCCTTTACAAAAAATAATTTAATAAAAAAACAATTTGATGAGCTTAAGCCTAATTTATATATCAAAAACTTGAGCAAATTTTTTAAATAGATATTGAAAATTAAGTAATTTTCTGAAAAATTGAAAACATGAATTAAACTTTCTGTTTTTTTTATTAAATTTTATTATGTAAATGTAAAATATTTTTTAATAAAAATTAAGCCTGAAATTTTACATTTTGGCTTGTATTTTAATGTTCGAAAAATTCGAACATAGTTTCTTATGTTTCAAAAACTGTGAGAATAAAATAAAAAGAAAACCTTTTTATTTCTGAAAAACAAAATTTGATTTTAAATTCGAATTTGTTAAAAATATAAATTTAAAAAATAAAATTATTTTTTATACTTATAATAATTCCTCTTATTATATTAGTATTTGAAAGTTTAAAGTTACCCTACGTTTCCACATGCAAGTAATTACTTGCAAGTAGTGTATACGTATTATCAACGAAAAATCGAGGAAACAGCCGATTGGCTGAAAGTAAAAAAATTGTGTGAATGTTAGTGAAAAAGTGCGAGTGTATTGAGTTTTTCGAAATTACACTTGCATGTGGAAACGGGGTGTTAAGTAGGTATAATGCTTAAACAAAATTTTGAATTTTAAAACCAAAGGCATGGCCTGTTCATCGATTTCTATAAAGTCTTCGATCGCTTAACTTACATGTAAAACAAAATCAATATTTAATAATTTGTTTTTCTTTTAACTGTAAGTTAAGCGAACAAAGTCTTCGTTCGGAAATAGATGAACAGGTAGTAAATATCACAATTAAAAAATTTCCAAAAGATTTTCACAAAAGTATCAATTTATGTTCAATTGAATTGAATCTTTCAGAAGCTTTTAAAGATTGAAAACTATAAAATTTGTTAAAAAAGAAAAAATCTAAATATTACGTAGATATAAAGAATATTATAAAAATATATATTTTTCCTAAATCCAAACAAAGAAAACTCATTTCGTATTTTCATTTAGAAACTACGACATTCCAAATCCATTTTCACCCTTGAAATACTTATTTTATGCACACTGCCAGCCATTTTAAATCTATTGATTGTTTTCCCCCGTTATGCAGTTTTTCTTCTTATTTTTTTCTGTTTTTCTTCATAAAACCAATGCTTACTCGTAAAAATGTGTAATATGATCTTGAGGAAAACCCTAGGATGCCTAACACACATACATACATGCACTTAAAAATTTATTAACTATAAAACCTTGAAGAATAAAAATAAATTAAATACTTGTTAAAAGTATAGAGTAAAAATATAAGAATTCATAAGTGAATTACACGGCGGGATATTAGATAGCAAAAAAAAAAAAATAAAAACTACCTGCTCTATGGTAAACATTTATGTAAAAATAAATATTTGCTTAATTTTTTTGTTTTTCCCAAAACATGTGGCGCAGAAGATTATATTTCTGAAAAATGTTTAATTAACTAGGAAAATTTAGATTTGTTCTCTATTGTCTAATTAAAATAATAAAATAATGTGAGTCAGAAATATTAACAAATAAGAAACTATTTAATAGTTATAATCCTGCATAGTTTTTTCTTTAGTTTCAGCCAGTTAATAGAGAGAACTTAAGACATCTTATTCTCGCTTACAAAACTGCTTATTTTCATTTAAGCTTATAAACCATATTATTTTAAAAATCTTATCAACATTTTATTGTAGCTTAAATAAATAAATAAATAAAACTTGTTTAACGTATAACATAGTGCAATTTGCGAAGCGAACTTAAAATACTCTTTTCTTGCTTACAAAACATTAGTTTAAGCCAATTCACAAAGTGTTTTAAAGTGCTAAGTACTAAAGTATTATTTTAGGCTAAATAGCACTGTTGTGAAGAGCATGTTGATTATCATATGATAAATAAGTATAAACGTCAAAATTAAATGACAAAGAGATATTAAAATATTATTTTTTATATAAAATATTATTTTTTTTTTTAAAAATATTATTTTTTTTTTTAAAAATATTATTTTTTTAAATAAAATTATTATTTTATAGCATAAAAATATTTTTTTTATATTTCGTGAATGCATAAATAATCAAGGATCTAAAATTGTAAACAAAAAACCAGATGAAAAAATAGCACACAGAAAAAAATTTAACAAATTTCTATTGTCGTATAAAATTTTAATAAGAAAAATCGTACAAAATTTTTTATGGCAGTCAAAAAATTATAGTAAATGCAACCAATATGAAATAACAGAACACATTGTGAATTGCCTTTTTGAAATAATAAAAAAAGATTTGTTTCTTTTTCATTCACAACAGGTAGAAAATATATCATTCCTTTTGTAATTTCTACTATTATTCTTAAAATCTTGGTTCTTATAAGTAATGAAGTTGATTTAACGATGTCCGTGTGTATGCTTTAAAGGGGTTTACCAAGATCTCAGATACTATGGGGACTGGGTGGTTATATATTAAAATCGCATACAGTCCGGAATAGTCTGCTATTGAAATTCAGCCAAATCGGTGAGGTAAGACAAAAAACACCGAATGCCTCTAATTTTTACCAATAAGTCTCTTTTTCCAATAATTTTCACGTTTACCTTAAATAAACTATGTAGAATACTGTTGGTAAGAATTAACAAAATCCGTCCAGATGTGTCCGAGTTTTTACAAATAACTTCCTTTTTCTGCCCGAAATAATCGTCTTAGCACATTAGTACCCATACCATATGAAGTAGGAGGACAAAGACTTTTTAAATATACCTTAGGAGTATTTAATGTTGGGATTGAGCCAACGCTGTCCACTATTTCCCCTAGCACATATACAAGTGCCCTCCCGATCTAAGGGTTTTGCAGCGATACTTCACATACAAAAAAATTATTTGGTTTACAAAATCAACCAAATCGACCTAAGCAAATATGCTTTCCGAATCAGAATTAAAAAAAAGCGCCCTAGTGAAGTGTATGTTGCAAAAAATTAGAAATTCGTAAAACTGTTTCCATATAAAATTAATGTACTGTTTCCAGGTGACAAACAATTGATTATGTAGAACAATTTCTATGAAAATCACTCAGTTTTTTGAGTGTTTTTGTATAAATTTTACTATACAATCAATTGTTTCTCACCTGGAAACAACACATAAGAAAATTTAATGCACACATGCACATTTTTTGGCCCATACATACGAAAACAAAACGACTTTTGACAATTTGGAACTCTGAATGCGCCTTGCTCTCTCTTAAGCTGGCGATTTACTATCATATTAAGTCGAAAGATCAAAAAATCAGATATGCTCAGGGATGACAATGAGAATTTGAATATTGTATCAACAATATTTTTGACCTTAATTGCCCAAAAAAAAATTTTTTATAAATTAATTTTATTTATGTATATAAAAAACACCAAAAAAAGGCATTATAAATCCTATTTGTAAAAACATACATATAACACTTTTATGCGGCCCATACTCGTTTCGACTTTCTGAACAACTTTAAAGACGAAAGAAAAAATCGACATCTCACGTACCAATTTGATAGCTAAGTTGATCGTCAGTTCAATGAAAATCAAAATCTTACATAACAATCGGTTGTACAACTTGAACAAATTGTATGATAAGTTTTAACCATACCTGTTAAATATCGATTACGATTAGTAATCAATTAGATTACTTTTAAAAAAGAATCGAAATAATTTTATAACTCTATAAGAAAAAATTTCTGATTACTAATTGATTACGATGAAAAGTAATCGAAAAATAATCAGAAGTACCGGCGATTACTACAAAATAATCAAAAAGAATCAAAAGTAATCAAAAAGTAATCCGATTACTTTCAAGGATTATTTTTGATTCTTTTTGATTACTTTAAACAATTGTGTATTCATTTGCACTAAAATTGTTTTCAAAACAGTTGATACCCTGTTTAAAGTTTTCATAATTAATATATTAATATATTTATATTAAAAATTATTTTTAAAAAAACATAAACAACATTTACTACAGCACGTAATTCAAAGTATCTGAAGAAGAAATAGTTAAAGAAATAGTAAGTTGTAAACTTACTTATTAAGAAAAAAAAAACAATAACTTTAATAACAATTTTTGGTAATAAAAAAGCAAACAAAAACATTTTATTAACAAATGATGAGCAACGATTATTGGCCTAATAATCGGTCGGACACTTATAATTACATATTTTTAAAATTCGCCTTCATTAAAACTAATTTTTCAAAGGAAAAATCATACAATGATTGTCGCTCATTTATTAGCCTTAAGTATCATATTATTAAAAATAATGTCGATCAATTTGATTACTTTTTTGATTGGTAATAAATAACTACAGTTAAATTCTGGTAAAATTTTATATGGATAAAATTGTTCGCCAGTACATTTTGAATAATAACATTTTACTGTTTCCAAAAAAAATAATTGTCTGAATGAATGCGCAATTTTTGAAAATAATCAAAAATAATCGTTGAAAATAATCGGATTACATTTTGATTATTTTTGTTTCTTTTTTAATATTTTGTAGTAATTGCCGGCACTTCTGATTACCGGTCAAGAATGAAAGATTATCAATAACAATTTTAATTAATTTTCATGTTGTAAAATTCCCTTCTTCATAAAAATAATTTAATGAAAATTAAATTTAATGAACTTAAGCCTAATTAAAATTATTAAAAATTTGTTTATGAAGATTTTCATAAAATTATAGATTATATGTGTTCAGAGTTGCATTTTCTTGTAAAGTAGGTGAGCCATTTTTTTGATAACATCGTAAGCGACACCATTAAAACTATCGTAAATGACAGGTACTATTCACAAGTGAATCTCAGCATGCTCTTAAAAACAATCGAATGCGCTATTATAATTTTAAATATAACTAAATGCATAACATAAAACCAAATTAAGAAAAAAAAAAAAAATAAAAATCCTCTCCTGTAAAACTTGGCTTTTGTCATTTACGGTATAATCGCAAAAATTGCTCGATATGATTTTGTCTCTCTTTTGTGTGATATTTATGGCCAATTTCACCAATTTATTAACATATATATCAATTTATGTTTAAAATTCGTATTGCATGCCATTGAAAAATTAAATTATATGAAAAACTATATTTAAATATGAATTGATATTTAAATAGAATTGGTGAAATTGACTATTAGTGTGGCATTGACAACAGATTTTGCGGACATATTTTTATGACGGATAGAATTCTGTCAGATTTTCATGAGAATGAATAACCCAATTGTGAAGGATAGTGAATCCCGGCCATAATGCATATTCATACCTTATGAATCTGCCGTGTTAGATAAGAACTGACAAAATTGCATACACCACTTATTTGCTTAAAGTTAAGAGAGAAATTAAGAGAATATTAGAACAATATTGCATTTTCTCTTGTTTATGCTATGTTCACACTTGAGTTTTTAAACGCGTTTAAGCAAAATGTTGATTAAGTTAATCAAAGCCGTTCACATTACATTTGAGATGATTAAAATGATAGATGATTAAGAAAAAAACACAACAAACAAATTAGTATTTGTTTAAAATATCAAGAATGGATAAAAATACTTTTATAAAGTTATCAGAAGATTATGTTAATCATTTTAATGATGAAATTGTGAAAATTTATGAATTATTTAAGGAAAAAAAAAAATAAAAACATTAAGCAGAAATCGTGGTCGGTTGTATACGTTCAGGTTGGCCGATTCTACATTATACTCAGTTTGAGGTATCTTCAGTGGATTCTATGTGATTAACGGCCAATTTCACCATGTTAAGTTAAAACTAACTTTCAATTAAAGTTCCAGTTACCAATGTTTTGACAGCTATAACCGGTAGTTATTTATAACCGAACTTGAAGAAATTGGCCGTTAGTTGTAATCATGTTAATTTGACGTGATTAACAAATCACTTCAATGTATGGGTAATCATTTCGATTTTGATGGGATAAGAGCTTAATCACGTTCGAGTTTAACGCGTTTAAGAACCCAAGTGTGAACATAGTATTAGCCTTGTTTTTGAAATTCCTCGAATATTTTCACAACATTTTTTCTTTTCAAAATACTATCTGTACAGTACAAAATTACTCAAACTTTTCTACGTCCATTATCTTGTTATTTCTCAACATTGTTTTGAAAACTTAATTTTTTTTTTCTTTTTTTTTGTAATTTTGCCTGTTAGACGCCAACCTACTTTTATGTTTGTTTCTATTCTTGTTAAGAAATAAATTCATCATATCTAATGTATTATCTATTGACCCTATTTTACATTTTAAATTCAATACGTCTAAACAAAATTTCATATGCATACGAAATATCTGTAAGGTATGTAGTTAAAATAATCTCTGTTTTCAGTTTCCCGAATGCTATTGTGATTTTTTTTTTCTTCTAGAAAAATAACAGAGTTTTTTTTTGTTTCAAGTATACTTCAAAAATATGAAAAGGTATTATTAAGTAGTTGCTATAAAATAGCCTAAGAATATTCAAACTATGAATTGTTAGTTTTCATCCATAAACTAAAGACACTTATAAACATTTTTCAAAGCAAAAAAAAAATGTATAAAATTTTCCTCATATATAGACATGTAACTAGAGCATAACTAAGTTTATAAAAAAGGAATCAAATTTCTTAAAATATAAAAAATGGATTCAAGCAAAAGATACAATGGAGCAAAAAAAAGTCTAAAGGCTGTGTAGTGACCTAAAATAAAAAAAAAAAAAAAATATTTTTTACTGCTTCTTTTTTTTAAACAATAAAGATTTTATTTCCTACAATTATTTTTTTCTCTAAAAAATACACTTGAGATCATGTGTTTAAATTCTTTAGAAGAAAAACTGTAGTGACATTCAGTACTTGAGGTCAGTTTTTCTAATCATTTATAAACTGGATTTTATTAAAAAAATCTTTAATGGTTTTTTTAATTAAAATAAAAATTAAAAAAAAGTAAAGAATATGATAAATTCTAAAAACAAAAAGTACTTTTTCATTTTCTCCGTTTTTTATTAAAGGGTGTTTTATTGAGCACTTCCCGTCTTGAAATTTAAATAAAATAATGCTTGTGTAACTGAGCTAAATGAAAGATTTATGTTTTTTTTTTTAAATGAAAATTCTATTTCCAATATATTTTCATAAAAAAACCGGATTTTTCCCGTTCTTAAGGTTTTTTTCGTGTAAGCTGTATTAAAATTTAAAGCTTATTAATTAAAAGTAGGATGTCATCGACATTTTGTATGCATTTAAAAGGCCATTTTATATAGAATATAACATCACGCAAATAATCGCCGCGCTATACTGCACTATACTGCTAGAAAAGGCGTATTTTGATGTATTTTGACATCAATATTAAGACAAGTGTCTTCCTTAACATCACAGCCTTAACATCACTTGACCAAATTGTCATCAGGAGAAATTATGTCATCAATGGAATGACACATCGGCATCATATTAATGACGAATTGGAGTCAGTTTAAAAAAATATCAGTGCGATGACTCAGTAACATCGGAGAAAGTACTCGTTAGGCTCAATTTAATGACAAACTGTCATTAATCTGATTCATTGGGATTGATTTAAGTCAAAGTGAGAAAATATTATTATTTAGTTACCCGTCACCTATGTTTATTTCACTTTTGTGTATTCCGCCCTTTGTGTACCGAAGAACTCTTAATTAGAAGACACAAGCAGCATTCTAAAATTATTTTTAATTATTTAAGCTTGAGGTCTTTTTATTTATAAAATATTATATTTGTTTATTTCTATCGATATTTCGCTGACCTTTGGTTAGCATCGTCGGAAATTAAATTTACAAAATTTTATATGAATAACACAAAACAATAACAAAATTATGAAAAAAAATTTTGTCAAGCCTAAACAATTTAAAATAATTATAAAAAGAAAGAAGAAATAAGACTAAATCATTAAAATCTTTCTACTTTAAAAAGTTGATGTTTTTAACTAAATAATTTAAACAAATAGAATATGGGAATTTATGCTTCTTATGTAATTTTTAAAAATGACAATAAAGTTATTAATACACAAAATCTGGCATCGAATTGATGTCACTGTAATCATAGCATATATCACGCAAAATATGACATTTTAAGACGACGTTTGTCACTGGATTGACGTCATTTTTTTTCTCATTGATGTCATTTGTAATAGCATTGATTTCACAATTCTGATTTCAGGATATCATCAATATGAAGATTAATTTTTCTGTGAGTGTAGGCAGCGCGAATCCGAAATGTAAAATTCTCCATGACTGGCACATAAATCTGACTTAATTTGACCGAGGGAATTCAGGGCCGCTGTGGTTTGTGCTTTTCGCATGGACCTGTGACTTTAGAAAACCCCACAAGAAAATGTCTATCTAAAGGAGCATATAGACGACATGTTTTTGTCATCTGACATGTCAAATTTTCAAGTCACATGTAATTGTGCATGTCTGTCAAAATCGCTGTTTTACATAAGCTTTATAATATTCGGTCACAAACGTACATGTAATTTGCTTCTGACATTGTCTCTGTTTTTTCGCATTGTTATTGCAGAAACCAAAGTAGTGCTCGGTTTCAAAATAGCTTGCTGCCGCCATGAAAAGTTTTATTTGCGCCGTAAAATAGATCAGCCATCTTAACATTTTTTTCTTTTAATTCAAAGATACCAATTTAGGATTTTATAATAAAACGGTTTTTATATATATATTCACATAAATTCTATTCAATGGTAAGATGATCAAACATATCTCGGTATTGTAAAAAATTAACTTCAGCCGGCTAATGATTCCGTCAATAGTGGACGCCGCTGCCGGTTTCTTGCCGGCATAGCTTTCTGATGTCAGAACAAAATAGAGCACGCTCTAATTGAAATTTTGTCAGATGACTTTGCGTCTGACTTTTACAGAAGCAAAGTTAAAAAGGTAACACACGACATGTATGTATTTTGCAGTGGAAAATTTGACATGTCAGATGACAAAAACATGTCGTGTACGGGCGCCTTTACAGGTACAAATCGCATGATCTTATCACCTCCACGTGAAATGACCACTTCAAATGACAAATCCCTCGTGCAGAATGTAAAATATATAGCTTGATCTTTGCTGTCCATACATTCCGATTGAGGCCAAGAGAAGTTGGCAATCGAAGTCATTTCATTCTCGCCGTAAACGGTGATGGCCTAGCCAACTTCGTGCTACCAGAAATATAGACCAATAAAGGCGGCAGCCGGAAATCTACACTAAACACTAATTTCTTTGAGATGCATTGGATGTTTTGTAACTCATATATATTGGTTTCATCGAAAATTCAACAATTTTGTTTCTTGACCTACCCATTCATCCAGAATGAGCCTCGTCTTAGAAGATGGTTTTTCAATAAAAAATTAGGGTCAGTTTTTTATACAAAAATTTTATTATTTGGGCTTGTTTATTAGGTATAACAGACTGAATTATTGGCAGCCAATTCGTTAGATGGGCGCTATAACCGGTCAAAGTTCGAAGGTCCCTATTAGAAAACCCTTTATAATCCAAAGTTTTCATGAATTTTACATTTTGGGGTTATGTTGGATTTTTTCTTGAAATTTATGTGTATCTAAAAAATTCATACATTTTTAATTAAATCACAATTGCAATAAATCAAAAAAAAAAAAAAAAAAAAAAAAACAAATGAAAATGTATTATAAAATATGCTAGAGTGTTCGATTATGGACCAGTGTGTAAAGAGAAAATGTTGCACTATTTGTTTATTTGAAGTAGAATTTGTTATTAATTAATCTAATAAAAAACTTTTAAAAAGAAAAAAAAAAAATTCAAAATTCTTAAATTTGTTTTTGTTTTAAATGTAATATTCTATGCAAACGTTAACGTTCGAAATCAATGAACAGGCAGGCTGTAAGTTTTAAGGTTGTGTCGAATTTTACTAAAAAAAAAAAATTAAAGAAAACGTAATAACCTTTTCATCGATTTCGAACGAAGTCTTCTTATAAGTAAAAGTTTAGTATTCACAGCATTAAATTTATATTTTTATTAAAATCCATTTTGTATTATTATGGTTGAGTTTCTCTTTTCTTTTAAAAGTAAACTTTTTAAAATAAAAATGAAATATTTTAACTCAACCTGTTTAATTCTAAGATTTATTACAAAATAAGAAATCAAATACACCAATAAAAAGGGATGTAAAACATTGAAAATATTTAAAGAGAACAGCAAAAAAAACATAAAAGGTCCCCTGGGTAACATTACCATTGTCTACTTTTGGACTACTTATACCAGAGAAACTCTTAAGTCTTTAACCCTTGTTTTCGTTGCTCTGCTCTCAACATACGCAGCGCAGCTATAGAAGAATCTTAAAAAAAAAATTAAAATAAAGTGTAACATTTGTTAAAAAGTTTAACTTTTATAATGATCATAGAACATTATAAACACACATATTCGTTTGAACTTGCAACATTGTACATTATACTTGCATGCTTAACACCCTTAGCTTTTTTTTCAACAAACTGGTGGCAACAACCCTTATTACTAAAATACCACTGACTTTTTGCTTTTGTTTTCAAATTAAACTTTTACTCTATGCTGTTGACATTTTGTTATTTTTAGCTAATTTCTCATGTAATTTGACTGCATGAACTTACTACATACACATACATGCATGCAAACGTGTGCTTAAAATATGTGGAGTAAGTATTTCATGCATGTTGACTGTGGCATGAGTGCTGTTGCATGTACACTTAAAAATTTGTTGAAAATTATTTCACGTGCATAAAAGTTCAAATGTATTTAGAGGACAATGAAATTGTATGTATGTATGTATTTCTTTCCAAGATTTTTATCTTAATGTTGGTTGTTTTTTTTTCTCTTTTGTGATGTTGTGACAGTGTGGTATACATATAAATTATATTTTATCACAAGTTTTTTTGTAAAACCGTAAAATTAAGGATTAAAGCAAAAAAAAAAAAAAAAACAATTAATTCTGCTATAATAAAGCAAAGCTATTTAATAGAGCTTGAGAAGAAAAGGAGCAGTATTTATGTGTGTTCTGCAAAATGCAAAAAGATTTAGATAACTGGCAGTTTGAGTAACGTTATTTTAAACAGGGGGAAACATTTTGTTTTACATATTAAAAAATTTTTAGTTTAGATTTTTTTTGTATGGCGTTTGCTTGAGTTTCTCTTTGTTTGTTTCCTGTAGAATCCTTCAATGCCGACTATCCGGCGTTTAGCATTAGGCCATAAGTATTTCTAAAATTCCTTTTGACACGGAGAAAAAAAATTTTTCAATATGGTCGTCTACAGCAAAACTATTTTTAACGTATAATTTTAAACATATTGGCCCATACTCATAGTCAAAATAAAGCACACTTTAAACTAAAACCGGCTTTAAATGCATGTGAACACCATTGTTTTAAAGTATACTTTAAAAAAAGTCGCCTTTATTTTTGACTATGATTATGGGCCATTATGAATAATTAAATCATATGGTTGTCACTGGCAATCATACTTTGGTGAAATTCGTTTTTTTTCAACTCTTAACTTGTTATGGTTATACATATATAACAATGATTTGTATACAACTAAAAATTGTTTGGTTTTAAATTAACAATAGTATTTTGCTCTTTTCTTTTCACCATGATATGATTAAGTAGCAACAATACCATTGTTAGTGATAAACATATTTTTTTCGGAGGCAATCATAAAATGGTTGTGGTTTTTTGATCGAGGACTAATTTAGCCATTATATGGTTGCCGGTGCCAAAAATAGATACAGTTAAATAAAAATATTATGGCGTAAAATTTTTTGTTAAAAATCTTTTTGCTGAAGGTGACCATATTGAAAAATATTTTTTCTCGGTTTTAATGGCGTGGCACCTTATGTAAGAGCAATTGAAATTTATGTATGTTTCTAGATTGATAACAAAAAAAATTTTCTAAATTTTAAACAAATAGTTTGGTAATCGCTACACAAAACCTATCAAAAAGTAAAGCAGACCATACACGATTCAATTCAATTGTCAACGGAGTCGGTTGTTGTCCAAATCAAAGCGTGTACGGCCTTGTCAATTGATTAGTTTGACGGTTGTCGAGTTGGTTGAAGAAAAATCAAAAGATTTTGACTACTAAGTCTTTAAATTCGATTGTACTGTGTGTGCTCGAGTCTCTTGATTAGCTGTCAAAATTAATGTTTTTAGTTTTCTTTTGTAAAAAAAAAGTTAAGTATTTTAAAAATTGTATTTTATTTCATTAAATTTTAAAATTAATTTAAAATCTTTCAATTCAGTTGATGAAGTGTGTGGCCAAGCATCAATTTAGTTGAAAGACTCAGTTGACAACTGAATGGGGCGTGTATGGGGCGCATAAGCTAGATTGTAGAAGTGGGTGTGGTACCGCCCATGCAACGACAACATGCTGGGGAACAATAAGACTATTCAAATGAACAATTAGCTTTTTTATCGATACACGCAAAAGCACACAGAATCAGGATACCCGTGTACTCCGTTACCAGTGTTAATAATTTGCATACTTAATTGCAAAAATCTTTGGAAAGCCTCTTATACCGTGTTCAGATATACCTTTTTTATTGAGTCAATATTCGGTTTATTGACATAATTATCTTTCTGTTCACATATACACAACTTAGCTGACTCAATTTATATTACTACTACATACAACATTCAACGTAAACAAAAATCTACATGTATAAGCAAAATGTAAACAAGTTTTGACATCTTTAAAGAATAAACATCTGGCTTTTGCAACGACCTAATTGATGGGCATTTGTTTTGTTTCAGTTGCCAAATGTCAAAACCCTGTTTAGTCAGCTGTGTTATGCTCAATAAACACACTTGTGACAGGGTCGCATTTTAATTTTACTCAATATTTATAACAATTTCGTATTAATTGAGCAATAACTAAATTGCAATTTTATATGCGTAAAACTCAATTAAGGTGCATATCTGAACACGGTATTACTGGGTAATTTTTTCATATAAACTATTCGTTACCCGGGTACCCCAGTTATGCGTTTGCGTAGGTATCTTCTTTGGCTGCTAATAAATAGCTATAGAGCTACTAAACCAATTTTCATAAGTGGCCAATCACACGATACAAAACGGCTTTAAATTTCTAGATCTGAAGTCTCAATAATCTAGTATCTACAAAAGTTTAAAGCCACTAGTAAGCTCACGGGTACCCGGTTATGTGTTCTAAGGGAAAAACCATTTTACTTATTTTATTTCAATGGAGGTGGCAAAGCGCACTGTGGTAAACTAGACTAATATTAAATTAATTTTTTTTTTTTTTTGATTTTAATCTAATCTTTTAATTTAATGCACTTTCAGTATATATTTGTTCAAATATACATATATTATTTATTTTACGTTTCCAATTTTCCACAAATTTGCGGCTTAAATAAGAAAATTTGTTTTACAAGAAAAAATTAACTCAACATATTTAATTTTTTTTTTAATCTGTTTGATAAATTGTGTTAGTGGGTTAGTGGTCTAAGACGCTGCATTACGTTAGGTGAAGGGTATTAAACATTCGGCACAACCGAATATAGTAATCTTTCTTGTTTTTATATCTTATCATTTTTTATTTTATTTAAATTTTAAAAAATGTTTATTAAAATTGCTAAAAGAGCAATATTTTTTTCAAAAATTAAATAAATATTTGATTAGGTTTTTAATTAATTTAATTTGGTTGCCCGCAAAGTCAGTAAGTACTAAGTGAGCTTTTCTATCCATAGAAGGGTTACAGCTGTGTTTTCCGCCAGATACTCTGGCCTGTTTTACTACAACCGGCTGAAAGTCTCATTACTATTGCTCAGAAGAAGATCAGTTAACTCTTTAAGAGTTCAATACATTAAAATTAATATGGTTTTTTAAAAAGCAACAACATTATAGTTTCCCATAACTTTTATGAAACCACTCAAATTTTGACCCCATTCAAATAGAGAATTCCTTATAAGAATTTAATAAAAAACAACTTTGAATATTTATTGTTACTACTTAAGAAATCTTAAAATACAATAACCCTTTACTTAATATCTAGCGATATTCTTTCTTGCTACTCTATTAAAATTACTATAATACTATAATTTTTTTTGGTTTTCTTTTGATAAACTATAAACAACATACAAACAAAATTGACAATTAATTTAAAAAACACTTTTATTCTCGAAATCCTAAATCTATATAGCCTCAATTAATTTTTGTGGTGGAAGTTTATCAGCATCATATCCCCAGTCTAGTCATTCACATACATACATATGACAATCTTCTATACAATATATGACGACAACACACATATTGTTTAATATATTCGAGACTTAACATTAAAGTGAAAAAAGCACTTAAAATGCGTTAAGATTTAAGATAACCCACCCAGAAAATTACAACGTACAAAGAACAGACAAATCATTTGGTATCTTAACAACACTTTCAAGCAGTATCCAAAAAAAATGCACTTGATGCAAATAAGCTCTAAAATAAAGGCTAAAATTTCAAAAAAGCAACAAAAACTGCAATACTCTTTAACTACTACAAACTAACAAATTTATGGTTTCAAGCAATAATGATAAAGAAAAGTACCCCAAAAAAGAAAAATAAAAAACATTTTTATACATCAACAAATTTCTTGTAACGATACACCAAACCTTTTACTGCTCTAAGTATTATAAAAATTGGTAATTCAATGCTTTTTAACTCTTATCAGTTTCATTTTTTTTTTTTTTTTGTTGTTGGTGTTCTTCTCTACGTTTAACTCTTAAAATGTTAAGAGCCCGTCTAAGGCAAATGTTATTACCAAAATGTGTTCATATTCCAGTACAGGTAGAGCTAAGACAAAATAGCCAATATAAAAGCCTCTTCAACTTCAACTGTAGTAAACTAAAACATGTTGAAAAACAAGCAGCAATTGCTATATTCTACAGGTTGACATTTATTTAGATTTATAGTTTAACTATTTTACAAGATGTTTTCAAATACACAAACAACAACATAAGCAACATTAACGCAGTGCACACCAACAAAAAAAGAAAAGAAAAACTGAAGAGAAATAAAACTGAATAACAGACAACAAAATGAGAGAAAAACTGTAATAGAAAAGCGTAAAAAATATGCTAAAGCCAATAAAAATAAATAACGATAACAAGAAACAAGGAAGAACGAATAGTCGGTAAAGACCGATCATTTGATACCCTACACCATAATTTATAAAGACAAATTTTCGAGAGTGTACACTATTTGGGACCCATTTGAAAAACTAGACCCGGCAAAACAAATTTGTGTCATGACGTAAAAAGATTCATATAAGAATTCTGTATGCCAAAAATTATATAAATATCAACATCTATATAGGAATATTGTTCGTCATAAAGCGATTTTGAAGAGGTGGTTTATATGAGACTTGTTGTTAATTCCGACCCTTCCAGTACAATTTTGTTGTGACGTTACCTATTATAAAATTTATCGTAGCCAATTTTTATGTCAATACCAACATTTGTAAGAATGTCATGGCATTAAAAGCAAAAATTATATAAATATCAACATCTATATAGGAATATTGTTCGTCATAAAGCGATTTTGAAGAGGTGGTTTATATGAGACTTGTTGTTAATTCCGACCCTTCCAGTACAATTTTGTTGTGACGTTACCTATTATAAAATTTATCGTAGCCAATTTTTATGTCAATACCAACATTTGTAAGAATGTCATGGCATTAAAAGCAATTTTCGGGAGTAGTATTTGTATGGGAGTTACAGTAAAATTTGGTTACATGATTTATATTGAAATAAAATTAGTTTAGACCGAAGCTAATCTAAATTCCAACACTGAATGGTTTATGGGTACAAAGACTCTTTTTCGGAAAGAAGCTTCTATGGGGGCTATGTGAAATTATGAAGCGAATCTCACCATAGCCAATAGGCTTGGACCTTGATACAGTTAGAAAATACGTAACAAACTTCGTAATATTATTTCCAAAATTGCGACATGTACATTGCGCACAAGGTTTACATGGTTAGCCAGACGGACGGACATCTTTAGATTGATTCAATAGTCAATCGCTATAGTAAAAGCTTGGTCTAGGATTAATATTTAAACGTCTTACAAACATCAGCACAAACGCATAATTCTGCCTCCAAAAATGTGGTGTGGGTATAAAGACAACTTCTGCAAAACAAAATGACAATAACCAGTACAATAACCAGGCATGATGACAGGCAGTGTTAGTAGTAGTTTACACTCGAGAAAATATTTAAATTTTAATGAAATGAATTTTCATATTAATTCCAATGTGTATTCTAAGTCAAATTACAATTTTAAAAGCTTTTATACTTTAATAGTCTTATTCCTTCAATATTTTCCAGGAATATTTTCTATGCACTACCAGAATTTTCGTTTGTATATTTCTGTTACTCCCCATGAGAAATAAATTCCCAGATTTTATTTTTAATGAAATTTTTTAAGTTTTAGTATAAACATATCGCTCATTTGCTGCAAGACCGGTATTAATCAAAAAATGAAATTTCTAGTTAGAGATGCAGAATTGTTCGCTTTGTTTTACTTTATATTGAGTATTAAATTTATCTTTATATCTTTTATACTTTCCCAGTTTGAAGAGAATGTGTCTTCTTTTTTTCTATGTAGTTAGAGCAAATCAAAAACTTTAAATGCGTTTATCTCGAAGTGGATTTTTTTGAGTTATGCCGGTCTTGCAGCAAATGAGCGATTTGTATGTATAAATCATAAGATGTTGTTCGTCGTGCCTAATACCCTAATTCGATAAAAACACCGAACTTTGTTGTTGGAGGATAAGCTAGTTCCTTATCTTAGTCCAGTTTATCAGGAAACATTCTCAAATAAAAATTTTAGAGGAGCCAAAGATATTAGCAAATAAAATGCAGAGTGAATGAGAATTGCAAGCACTCAAAAAGCCTTATTTGCAACGATAACAAAGCTTAAACAATATACCAACAATAAACCGTGAGTTAATCTTTTCCTACATTCCTCACAACAGTTGGAATTCTCACAACATTAATTTTTTTTTAATAAAAAATTTTTATATGTAACAAAAAATGCTATTAAGAAGAATTTGAATTTGAAGAAAAGGTTATTTTTTTATTTAGAAAAAAAGAAGCTCTGATTTTATTTAAAAATCGGCATTATTTTATATTTTGTGTGAAAGATTTTTTATTTTTAATATTTTTTTTTTTTTTTTTGATGGAAAATATAAAATACAATTTTTTACTTTTTATACTTTATTAAATTATTTAAGCTTAAGGTCTCTTTTTTAAAAAATTTAATTAAAATGTTAAAAAAAAAAAAAAAAAAAAAAAAAAAAAAAAAATTTCCTGAAGAAGATTTCCAACGGAAATCGAAATATCGAATAAAAACATTTTAATTAAATTTTTTAAAAAAGAGACCTTAAGCTTAAATAATTTAATAAAGTATAAAATTTAATAAAAAAGGTCGAAGAAAAAGGATTATAATTTACAATTTTTTACCTAAAAAAGACTATTTTTGATAAAAATGCTATTATTCATAAAAAAATTTTTTTTTATATCTAACATGTTTTCGAGTGTGCTTCCTTGAGTTTAACTTAAATTTAAAAGATTTCTTGCAATAGTCTCATGCCTTCAATATTTCGCAAACTCTTTGCTTAAGCAAACTTTCATAAAAATAAGTAAATAAGAATAAAATTTAATAAACTTTATCCTTATTAAAATATGAAAATTTGGATTTAAAAATAATAAAATAACCACAATAACAATTAAATAAAATCAATATTTTGATGAAATTACATTTCTCATGAAAAATTTCCTTTTATGTTAAAAAATGTTTGATGAAAATTTTTTCCTTTTGACGAAAACAAAATTTTTGAATACAGAATTACTATATTTTTGACAATAAAAAATTTTAAGCCATAAAATTTTTCTTAAAAAAGCAATTTTTGTAGAAAAATCTTTATAAAAAATAACTAGCTTTTGTGGAAAAAAGAAGCTTTTCATGCTGAAATATCCTTTAATGCATAAAAAAAACTTTTATGGGAAACAGCTTTTTGTCCAAACAGATTATAGAGCTTGTAATACAAAAAAAGGCTTTTTTTGGAAAAAAATCTTTTAGTGGAAAAACAAAATTTTTATGATAAGATAATCTTTTTGTACAAAAAAAGACTTGTGCAAATACATATAAAAAAATTTGAAATAAAAAAAATTTTTAATGCAATATAAAGTTTCTTAAGTTAAAAAGCGATATTTGTTTAAAAAAGAGCTTTTAAATATAGCTTCTGTAGCATGTTTTAGAACAAGCTTAATTTGTTGCTAGAAAAACTTTGCAGAGGATTGCAGCTTAAATGAGAAAATAACCTTTACTTTTATCTATTATTTTCCTTCGAGTGTATGCCTTTACATTTCTAAAAATTTCACTCTATGGGCTTGTATTTTTTAATAATATTTTCTATGTGTTTGTATACTGAGTGTTATTTTGCGTTAGCTTTGTCATCCAACTTTTTTCACATTATTTTATTATTTTCGCGTCAACATATTTGCCACTTTTGGTGCAAATTTTTCTCGTTTTCTACGTTTTTGTATGAACGACTACTTTTTTCATATTCATTAGTTTGTTGTTGTTGCTGTTGTTTGTTTATCCAACACACACAGGTGTTTTAAAGCTGGCAGGAGAGAAAATAAAGCGTACAAGAATAAAGCAAAAAAAAAAAGTAATTCCCTCTCCTTAAAAGGTTTTCCAAACAACAAACTACTGTAGCAGATCCTGTTTCCATAGCGTTCATACAAATGTACTTGCATCCAATAGATAGATGTTAATGGTGGTGAACTGTTTGTTTTGTATCTAGATATTGCCATATTTAAATTTAATTCTTAAAGCGTGATATAAGATGTCAAGTAATGATAATAACAACTATTAAACGTACGCAACAACAAACATATTTGCTTTACATTATTTTAAAAAACAAGCGAAAAATTAAATAAAAAAACGAGGTAACATTTTTTAAATGCATTAACAAGAAGTTTAACTTGAAAAAAAAAATATATGTATGTATAAAATTTTGTTGATGATGTTTTACCTTAAAGTTGTAAAGTTTTAGTATCAACTAAATATGTCTAATATTAAATTGCGTGGCCATTTAAAACAGCTGCTAAGGGAATCGTAAAAAAACATTTTGAGTTACAAATTTTTGTTTCTTGTTACAAAATTTGTCTAAGACATTCTAAGGTTTATGGCCTTTTCTTTTAATTTTAAAAATGTTTTCACTATGTAGTTGTTGGTTTTTATGCTTAATACAAAGCGTAGGCTTAAATTATGCCTTGAAAAATGTTAAATCTTGTAAAATATGTTGCATATTTTTCACTTTTTTTTTTTTTTGTTAAAATTTAAAAAATTGTTGCTATTTTTCTGTGTGTGTGTGTAATAATTTGCTGTAGAGAATACTTTTTGTTAAGTTTTTTTTTTTATTTCGTGAAAAAAATTTGCATGTCATCAAGAAAGAAAAGAGAAACATGTTTAAATTGCCTGTTTCTTTTAAAGTTTTTCTTTGGAAAAAATCTGGCCATAAACATGCGTAGGCTTTAATAACATGACAAAAGACAAATTTCCTGATTTAATTTTCTTCAAGCCATGTTGAAAAGTAAATGAAAAACTAATAGATTGCTAAGGAATAGAAGCAAGTTTTGTAGCTTACAGGAAATTATCATTATTTATAGATGGATAAAATAAAAAAGACATGCTCATAACTCATAATTTTTTGTAAAAGATATTAATGCAAGTGTTCTTATTTCATAAAGGTTATAAGAGAAAACTTTCGAACAGCCACATTAACCTTAATGATTCGCATTGATTTTTAAGGCACTATTGATTTATTACACAAAATAATCATTTTATGCAATTAAATCAATATAATTTAAGCAATGTACATTTATAATATAAATTTTACTTTATGTATTTATTTATGTTTGAGTAAACCAGCAGAAATATTACTAAATATGGGCCTATTCTTGCAACACTGCAAATGTCAGCTGTTCGAAAATACATAACATAAAGGAGAAGATGCGCAAACAAATCTGGAACATGCATCACAAAACTGACTAATACATAGTGTCCATTTACATTATGAGATTTTTGTCGTTGCGATTATTTTCGTTTCTCCTTTGATGTCGCTCTTATGTTTACATTGTGCGATTTTTGTCGTTAAAATTTTTTGACATTGCTTTAAGCTACAAATGTATAAACAAAAGGAATCGAAGAGTGAAATCGTTTGTGTACCTATTTTAATTCCTTTCCCCTCTCGCATATAACTTAAGAATCGCAACGACAAAAATCGTATAATGTAAATGGGCACGTATTGTATTAAAAAATATAACCAAACTTTGCAGCAAACAAGCATCGGCATTAGCTGATTTGGATGAGCATCGGAAATTAATCACAGATGCAGCGCAGTGACACTTTTCCAAACAGACCCTATTTTTTGTAGAGATAATATAACCGCAATAGAAGGGTGCGAAAATGTTGATGTTTTTGGAAGTTTAGTGAAAAAATAGAACAGAGAAGGGCGAGAGAGACTTTAACAGTTAACCAAAAAAGCCTGCTCGAGCAGTGTATTGGTGTTTAAGTAAACTTTTACAGTTTATATTCCATCAAATTTCACAACAACATCATTATTTATTTTAAGACGTATAAACATGTTTTTTGAGACTGGTCTTTAGGCTGAACCCACACCAAAAAAAGACAAAACATTTTTTTTTTTTTTTTTTTGACTAATACGACAACAGAAAATTAGTTCTTATGAGACAGCCTACACCAAACAAAACAACCGCGAAACTGTCTTTTTCACTTATTGCGACAAAACGTTGGTTGCAAAAAAGACGTTTGGTTTGATACAACATACCCACCAGTCCCCAAAAATTAAAAAAATATCCCCAAAAATCCACAAAAATCCCAAAAAACAAAACCTTAAAAAATTAATATTTTTTTTTTGTTTTTTTTTTCTGACCAAATTTTAAATTTTTTTTAATAAATAATTAAAAAAAATCATTTTAATTTGTTTGTAGCGACTGGTTTCGGCATGTTTTTTTAAATCCTATTTATGCGATTCCAGTGAGGACAAGCAGAACAATATGCTGTTATTAAAGACGAATGAGCCAATTTATAAGAATTTGGAGTTTGTTCAACCGGTTTAAGCCATCCTTATAATCAACAATAAAAATACATATATCCGTCATTTATTCAGTACTTCGGTGAATCATAACTACTAACTAATAGCCTAGCATTTTTTTCCCAATCATCTTTATTATATTGTCTTTTATGTTTACTTATTTTTGGGGAAGACATACATATATATTTGCTTCAAAATTGTCTTTAAAAAATCAAAAATGTTATGTGTTGTCAATGGTTTTAGATTCTATTTTTAAGTTCTTTTTTTAAGCACTCACTCAAGAAAAAAAACATAAGCTTATACAGTACCTTTTACACACTTAACAAAAACGGTCATCTTAATTAGGACCCTTTTCACTATATAGTGGCCGTTTTCTCATTACACTATCTTTTTTCCCAACGAAAAACTGGACATTAAAGAAATTTGGTTTTCTCAATGTCTCATTTGCTTCTATTCTGTCGCAAAACTAACTATCTCATCTGCTCATCTGCCAATTATTTATTTTCCTTATATTAGCCGTAAAGATAAATTCAATCAGCTGACGCCCAACTTTTACATGTATTTTGAGAGGTGTTGCCAGCTGAAAACAATGTTTTTGTCGCTATATTGAGAAACCCAAAATTGTTAACAGACAGTTTATCGGTCTAATAAATTTATGTTGACATTAAGTAACAGACAGTTTGTATGTACATTGAGAAAATGGCCATAAGAGTAAGATAAAAGTTTTGCTTACTTTTTTTCATATTTTATATACGAAACAAAGAAAAATATGCGTAAATAATAAAAAAGTGTAAAATCCCCAAAAAATTCCCGAATTTTTTTTAAATCCCCAAAAAAATCCCCAATCCACAAATGACTTTCTTTGGGCTCCACGAAAAGCCCCCCAATTAAATAACGCCCAGGAAATAACCCCCAATGAAATAAACCCCAAAAAATAGGAAATAACACCCAAAAACAGTGAATGAAATAACATCGAAAAATAAATGAAATAAACCCTAAAGCGAAAACGAAACAACCCCCTAATATTTGGGAGTTATTTCATATGAAATAACACGCAATGATGAAAATGACATAACCCCCAATGAAATAAGCCCCATCAGCAACAAAAATGAAATTATGCCCAAAATTAATAAGAGTCAGTTTCACTAAGGATTTCATGAAGTCAATATGGACCAACAGCAAAGTCGCAAAAAATGAAATAACCCCCGAATAACACCCAAATTATGTATGCTATGAAACAAGCCCCGAATTTTAAAAATTTGTTGGGTGTTATTTCATTGGAGATTATTTCATAATTTGAAAACCCCAAATGAGGAATAAAATAATTCCCAAAAAAAATGAAAAACGGCCCAAAAAAATTGGGAGTTATTTCATATGAAATAACACCCAAAAATATATGAAAAAAATTTGGGGAATATTTCATTTCTCGTTTGGGCGTTATTTCATTGGGGGGCTTTTCGTGGAGCCCTTTCTTTGTCCTTTTTGCTCACACGAAATCCCCAACTTTGGGGATGAATCCCCAAGTCTGACAGTCCTGATACCCACACAGAGTAATACAAAACAGAACGGAGTGAGCCTCGTTGTTCGCTTGAAAGACAAAAAACTTTGTCGGATTGCTGTCTGATTACCGGTTGTCTTTAAAGACAGAAACTTGATAAGACATTTTTTTTGGTGTCAAACAAGCGTTAAATTATGGACTGATCTTTACGAAAATTGGAAGTGTAATTTCTAGTCGTATAAATCGAATTTGCTTAAAATTAATCCGCCACCAATTAAAATCAGTTTTTGTAACAGAAATTAGTATAAAATGCACTAAAAATTAGTAAAAAGTTAATTTCTTTGACATCATACAAACTACACTAGACAACGTCAATCATTAATTTTCTAGTCGTTTTCTAAAGCAAAATCAACTTAACGTCGTAGTATTTTAGAAAAAGAGAAAGAATATTTAAGAGTGCACGTGTGTAGATATAGTGCAAACAAACTTTTGCTCTAACCACCCGCACCGAAAAATTAAGATTGTGCTCATCATTGTTTTAAAACAATATTTTTACTAGTCCATTAATTTCAAATTTAAATTTAAACTCTTAAATTCAGTTTTATTCAAATTTAAATCTTATTTTTGCAGATTTATATATTTTAATTATGGCTGTTTCTAAGGGCCAAGTTAAACCGTGTTATCATAAATTCATAAACATTTTAATAAAGTTTTATCAAAAAATATTATACTTAGATAGCTTTAATTTAACATTTCTTCTTACTTTTTATCTCCAATAACATATGTATTTCTTATAAAAAATTCCCTTTGCAATCATAACTCTTTCATAACTTTTCTTTCAACTTTTGTTAGGAAACCGAATCTAAAAGAATCCAGAGCAGTTTTTGTCTTTAAAACGCCTTTAGAGTCTTATCAAGCAAGGTCAATATAAAATTTGTAACGCCTGCATAAAAAACCCCAATAAAACTACAGCAGAAATGCTGTAATTGTAGCAGAAAATAATTTATAAAATTTAACGCAGTAAAACAAAATACATGTAAACCAACCATGTTTAATTCGGTGAGATACAAATGGTTCTGTTAATTACAAATATGTGTATAAATGTTAAACAACATGTTGAAAATGATGGTATTGTAAAGAACGATGCACATTTCTTTAAAGGGGGACGGAGAGAGAGAGAGCGAACACAACAAAACATGTGTTTTTTATGAATGACCAGAAAAAACGCACAAAACAAAGAAAAATAGATACGAATTTACAGCCCTCGTAAATTTAGAAAAGAGGATGAGAAAAAAATACATTTTTTTTGTTTTAAGTTTGCTTTAATAACAAAAGAACAATAGTGTTTTGTATTTTTCGCATGAAATTTAGAGAATACATATTGTCTTTTTGGTGTTTAAGAGAAAAGAAAGAAATGGAATTGAGAAAATATTAAGGATTTGAAAAGATTTAAAGACAACAGGAGTTTGGTTAAAAAAATATTTCCAAAAGAATTAAAAAGACGTAAAAATTTAGGAAAACATACTTTTTTAAGATGAAGTTCACTTCTAGTTTTCCAGAAATTAAATTTATGTAATTGCGGCCGTTCTTATAAAACCTTATTTAGATTTCAAACTTTTCTTAAAATTAAATTTTTATACAAATTTATTATAAAATAGATTTCAAATCGAATTTAGATTTTTAAACTAAATTAGACGTGACATAACCATGACAATGCTATGGCACGTCTAATTAGAGCTTTATGAATACAGGCTGTTTATCTTCGCGGTGGAAGATTCCAAAGCAACTCTAATGAAACTGTTTCATTAATTTGGACAAAAATCTCTGTCACATTCGTAATTTATTATTTCTTTAGATATTGACAAATAAGATCTGACTTATCAAAGAAATCATCTGTTGCTATCCACATACATGCATAAATATAATTTTTCCCACGACTGTCATGGAGTCACATTCTTATTTTATCTCTTAAGGTACCCAGCGAGAAAATTCAGACAACCTTATTTCTTCAGGCCTAATTAAAGGCCTGCTTCAAAATTTTTTGATTCAATTACTATTCTAATCTAACTGCTAAAGAATGCCTCGTTTCTTTCGTATAAAATATAAGATACATATTCGAAATTCCCTTCAATGAGAAGGGAGAACAGCAGGAGTTAAATTTGTTTGGTTTTTTTCCAAAGCAAAAGCAATAGAATTATTTTATTTTTGATTCAGTTATAATTCTTATGTAACTACGAAGGATAAGAGAGCGTGTGTGCGTCAACGTGTGTAAAAAAGATATGAGTATTGAATGGAGCGAGTAGGCCTTGTGCATCCAAAAAAAGTAGTACAGAGGGGTAAAAACATATGAAATCAACCAATGAGTTGACCGCACCGATTCCGAATTGGATGAAAGTTGGTACGAAGGGAAAGTTAAACATAGTAATAGCGTTTGCCAACTTTCAGTATCTTAGCTCTCCTACTTTCAGAATTATGGCCATTCCAAGTTGGAAGAAATCAGTAAAAATGCACTCAGATGCCTTAACACAATTTTTAATATCTCGAAAAGTATTCATTGTACGTTAATAATAAAGGGCTTATTTTACAGACAAAAACATGCGCCATTCCAAAAATTTTTTTTTAATTTTCGATCAAGGATAATCTAAATAAAAAAGGACTAAAATTTCCAAAGGATATATCTCGAAAATCAATATTTTTAAAAATTTCAAAAAAACATATGTTAATTCTTATTATGTTTTGTACAAGTCTGCCAAATTTCAATGTGGAGTCTTTATTACAACATGAGTTATTAAGAAAAAAGCAGGCGAAGGTTTATGTATTTCATGAAATGTACCAAAATACCAAAAGGTGACAAATTACAAAAAGAAGGACAAATCAAATGTAACGGAACTTTTTCGACTTTATAACCTAGGCGAAATATTTATTGCCTGTTCACACAAAAAATGTACAAATATTTTATGACCTGTGGCCGGCTTATTGGCAGTAGCAAATTCAGTCCCTATTTAAAAAACATTTTATGACCCGTAGTTCACGCAAATTTTCCAATTCAAGAAAAGCAAGGCGTTTATTTTTTTTACCTGAAATCTATTTTTTTGTACCAAAAAAAAAACAGTATAAATAGTTCAGGGACTCTATGTCAAACTTGAATACTAGATTTCATAAGTGCTAAACGTCAAAGTGTTATATTTAATATTTAAATAAATTATAATTATTGTCAATACAAAAAAGTCGTGCACAATTCATTCGGTTGTGGTATTTAAATAAAAAATATGCCATTCAATTCAACATTTTGCTGTAATCCTTTTAAAAAATCCGGTCACACTGGGTGCAATAAAAGTTTAAGACAAGTCCAAGAATGGATGCTACAGTATACTAAGGATAAAAACATTACGATCTCAAATAAAATTTGTGGGACATGTAGAATAAAATTTTCGCATGTGAAGAAATCTAATAAATCTAATTTGGAAGAAGGTTCAGACATAAACGAAAATGTAGATACTTTCGATGACATTGCGTCAGGCACGGAAGAAGTTGCTATTTCAAAATTAAACCAATCTTTATCGTATCTGGAACAATCTCCGATAAAGAAGAAGAAGTTACATGAAAAACGGTACAGAGATGCAAAATTCAGGAAAATAAGTGATTCGATTCAAGACAAAATTTTCCACGGTTCAGCACAATCAACTTCGCATATGTGCCCATAATCCGAAATAATAGAACAATTAAAAGAAAAGTTTAAAACATTAACAAAAAATAGTGAGAAAATCCAACTGCTAACAATTTTACCAAAAAGCTGGACAATACATAAAATTGAGGAAGAATTCCTGGTTACAAACTATATCGCGCGAAAAGTTAAGTATTTGGTTGAAACAAAGGGTGTTATGACTACGCCTAACGCAAAACTGGGAAGTCAAATTTCACCAGTGACAAGCAGTTTAGTAAAATCATTTTATGAATCCGATGACGTCAGCAGGTGTATGCCCGGACAGAAAGATTTCGTGTCTGTTTTTGAAAATGGTACAAAAGTCAGGAAAAATAAAAGACTTTTGCTTGGAAACTTAAGAGAAATGTACGCCTTATTCAAGGAACGACATGATGGAATAAAAATAGGTATTTCCAAGTTTTGCCAACTTCGTCCGAGGAATATAATTCTAGCAAATGCGAGTGGATCTCATAACGTGTGTGTTTGTACAAAGCATCAAAATGTGAAGCTGATGATTGATGCTATAAATTTAAAAAAATTAACTGCTGGTGTTCCGAATTATCAGCTTGAATGTTACAAAGATTGTTTGAAACAAATGACATGCATTCCATCTTCTTCAAAGTGTCACCTACGTAAATGTAACAAGTGTCCAGGAATTGAAAATTTAAAAGCAAAATTAAATCAATTACTAGAGCAAAATGATATAGATGAAATAACATATAAACAATGGGTTGGTGTAGATAGGGATAATTTGGAGACCATGATTGGTCAAGCCGACGTTTTTGTTAATTCCCTGTGTGAAAAGCTTCAAATTCTATTACCTTATTCATTTATTGCAAAACAGCAGGCAGCATATCTGAGCGAAAGAAAATCAAATTTGGAAGAAAATGAGTATATAGCAGTTTGCGATTTTTCAGCAAATGCTTCTTTTACTATTCAGGATGCAGTCCAGGGATTTCACTGGAACAACTCTCAGGCCACTTTATACCCAATTGCTATTTATTTTAAATCAGATGGAAAAACACAACATACAAACTTCATAATAATATCTGATTGTCTTGTACACGATTTTGTAGCTGTTCACCTGTTCCATCGCCACCTGAATGTATTTTTGAGAAAAAAGTTTAAAACAACCCCGAAGAAAATCACGTATTTTTCAGACGGTAGTGCTGCCCAATTTTTAAAATAAAAAGAACTTTATCAATTTATGTTATCATATGAAAGATGTTGGATGTAATGCTGAGTGGCATTTTTTTGCAACAAGCCATGGAAAAGGCCCAAGTGACGGTCTTGGAGGTACCGTAAAGAGAGAGGCACGTCGAGCTAGTTTACAGCGTCCATTACAAGGTCAAATAACTACTCCAAAACAATTATATGAATGGTGCCTGCAAAATCTTTTGAACTGTAATTTCGAGTTTTTAACTCTAAAAGACCACGAAGAAGAAGCACGGTTCCTTTAAATTCGTTTTAAAGATTTGCGTACTATTCCTGGAACTCAAAAGCTGCATTCTATTGAACCTGTAGATAAAAAAAAATTAAAGTCAAGCGTTACTCGGCAGATGCAGATTGTTTAATAGCAATCCTTCAGAAATAAATAAATATGCTGTAATAAAGTGTTTAATAATGATAATACATTATGTTGTACTTTTTATTAAAGGTTTAGCAATGGAGAAAAAGAGTTTAAGCAAAGAAAAGTCGAAAAAGTTCCGTTACATTTGATTTGTCCTTCTTTTTGTAATTTGTCACCTTTTTGTATTTTGGTACATTTCATGAAATACATAAACCTTCCCCTGCTTTTTTCTTAATAACTCATGTTGTAATAAAGACTCCACATTGAAATTTGGCAGACTTGTACAAAACATAATAAGAATTAACATATGTTTTTTTGAAATTTTTAAAAATATTGATTTTCGAGATATATCCTTTGGAAATTTTAGTCCTTTTTTATTTACATTATTCTTGATCGAAAATTAAAAAAAAAAAAATTTTTGGAATGGCGCATGTTTTTGTCTGTAAAATAAGCCCTTTATTATAAACGTACAATGAATACTTTTCGAGATATTAAAAATTGTGTTAAGGCATCTGAGTGCATTTTTATTGATTTTTGCCAACTTGGAATGGCCATAATTCTGAAAGTTGGAAGGCTATATGTCTGAAAGTTGGCAAATATTATTGTGCCGATCCATAGATCATGTGTACTTATCGTAATCTTATCAAATTTGGAGGTGCTGAGGTCAGAAATGTTAATATTTTCGGTTGATTTCATATGTTTTTACCCAGAGGGTAGTTGCAGATTTTTATTACTAATTTGCCCTAAAAACAAATCGCTCTTAAATTGTTGCTTAAGGTGTATTCAAGGCAAATTTATTTATCCGGTGGTGGCGATACTGCAACAAAAGAAAAAACAACATTGTATTTTTATTGTTTTGTAGTTGGTCGATACGTCAAAAACATAAGTAGCTTTTGACATTTAATGCCTTTTGTGCATTAATTTTCTTTCATAAAAAAGTACATTCTATGTTTTTTAATTAAAACGTAATATCTGTAGGATCCATTGATGTGATGGAAACCCCAAATAATGAGATGTTTGTCAATAGAAAATTTAATAAATCTATTTGCAGTTTTTGGAAAAGGAGATTAAGGTGTGGGTATAAAAAGACAAGTTCTTTAGATAACAATTTTAAATTTTAACAAATTAATTACAATAGTACCATTTGACAAAAAAACTGTAAAATGTACTAACAAATTTAAAATTTTACTATGATTTCCAATAATTAAATATTAAAGAGTACGTAAGTAGGCGTGGCGCAAGCAAAATTGAAGAATTGAGTAAATGTTTTGGACTGCTACATATAGTATATAACAGAGACGGATAACGGATAAACAAATTAATAAATAAAAAAAAATATATAAATAAAAAAAAAAACAAATAAATTATATTTTCTTAGGAAATACTTTAGGCCTCCAATTAAAAAATAATAATTTTTTACCAGTTCAAATCAGGGACCGTAACGACGTTCATCAATATAATAAAAATAACAATTAGTTATTTTTCAACTTTTATTTTTTGCTAAGCAATTTATTAAAAATTAAGCACTTAAAAAAATCTAAGAATTCATAAGAGGCATTGCATATTGCCAAAAGCATTTACAAACATGAAATACCCTTCAAATTTCATTATTATATTATTTCTCTAAATTTGAAATTAAGCCCGATTGTTTGTAAGTATTCCTATGCCAGCATCCGTCTTATGTGCACTGGACGCTGGTTAATCGACGACTGAATGTATACTCTGTGGACTAAATGAAAGGACGTAAGAATGCATGTCAAGAATGTGTGTTAATTAATTTCCACAGTTGTGATATAGCCTAAAAATCTTTGTGATCCAAAAAGAATTAATGCTTTATTTTATAGATCTTTCGGAAACACAGGTGCTCCTTTAATAATGCGTCGCTTAAAAAATCGTATTTTTTTAAGCTAGAGTGTACGTACGAGAACGTAAGCTGTCAAATCATTTGTAACCAGTATATTCCTGCAAATCACAAAAAATATTCATGTTTGAAAAAACGCTGCCAACGTAATATCCAAACTTACTTTAAAAACGGTCATCGATTCACGCCACTTATAGACTTCTTCGTGACTTGTATAGCGCACGGCTCACTCTTAAACTGTTTATTAATAAACAAAATTGCCGCATATAAAGTTAGAATAATCCACAACAGAACCTTCAGACTCCATTATATCCATAAAAATTCTTTTTTTAGTGTGGTTTACACGCTGGTGGCGTGATCGTACCTTATTTCCTACAGAAGTGGACGTGCAGAATGGTGACCACTTGCCAAAATCATTTACGAATGTCAATCAATCCTAAAAATTAAATTTTTTTTTTATTTTTTGTGTTAATTTTTACAATTTCAAATTCTATTGGCCATGAAAAAGACACCCTTTACACAGGGAAAGAAAGAAAGATAGAAAGAACATTTTCCAAAATTTGTCGATCTAATTTTTCTTTCATTAATTAAAATAAAGAAAGAAAAAAAAATAATTACATATTTACGACTGACCTTCATTTAAAATTTCATTATACGACCAACAAAAAGTATTAAAGAGGAATTTAAAGAAAATACCCTAAATACTTTATTTAAAAAACTCTTGCTACCTACAGACTTAATCATACGTTACAGACGTTACTATTTTATTTTTAAGCCAGTTTTTCACGCTTAAATTCACCTACACACACAGACAGATTTCGTTACAGAACAAAAAAAAAAAAAAAAAATTAACAAAAAATATATTTTAGTTTAGTTTAAATACAATATTGGTAACAAACTATTGTTTAACACAAGGATAATCTCTTCAAGCGTACATTCAAATATACTACATACTTTTATGTACATATACTTACATAGGATACACATTTTATGACTTACATTGAAGGACATCTTTATGCCCCTTTACACTCAAACACAAAGAACTCAACAAATAAAAATATTTTACAGCTGCTTTTTACTTACACAGTTAACAGGGGCACACACACACACACAGTACAAAAGCAGCATAAAAACCCAGTACAATCTTTCTTACTCGTTTCTTTGTTGTTGTGTTTTTTTTTTGTTCTTCTTTAATTCCAGAAAAATAATTTACAAAATGCTTAAGGGGGGTAGGTGTAGTAAGTAGGTACAAACATATTAAAAAAAATATAAATGTGTTCTTGTACTCTCGTTTTCTAGAAAATGATCTTGAAATTTTGTTGAATGTTTAAGATGAAGATGATTTTTTGTCTTGTTTCTTGTAATTGTTTAAATGTATGTATATGCCTATGTAGTTGTGTATAAATGTATGTATGTATGTATGTATATGAAATTTGAAAGGATATTATAAGTATATGAGCAGCAAAAATTTTTAAATAGCAATTGTTATAATGTTGCTATTTAGATTTTGTTTCTCTGTTTTTAAATCATTAAATTGTTTTAGTGTGTTACTAAAAAACAGCTGCTGTCCGGCTTGTTTAACATGTACATCTCATTTATACCAGAGTATCTGTTAGTTTCTTTTACAGCCTCATTATGTTTTAAAATTACGCAAGACCTCTAGGGTAAGGAATTAATATGTGAGGTGTTGTAGAGAAGATCATTAAGAGATATATTATTTCGCTTTGTGAGTTTGGCAAATGGGTAACGATATACAATGAGAAATTTCGCACAAAAAAGAAATTGCATGAGAAAATTTTTACGAAAATTTATGGAAAAATATGCGGGTCTATAAGGGCGAAATTATCTGTGGCTTAAAGGGTTTTTGAAATTAACTTCAATTTGGGTTAAAAAAAAACTCCTGTGAAAATTGAGACATAAATTTTGAAAGACATTTTGGAGGTCGGTAAAAAAAATAGTTAACATTATTTTGTTCTTAGTTTTAACACAACCTACTAATAAATATCTTTGGTAGGGTAAATGTTTATTCACTTAAAATAATAAATTTTAAGTATCTTTAGAGAGTCCTATTTATATTTTCGAGGCCGTATGCTCCTTATAGGATCGAGGGCAATATATGTATAGAGAGTCCTATTTCGAAATATTTAATTAAAACAAGTTAGAGTGCTATGCCGAATCTTTGATACCCTCCACCAACAGCTAGAATATTTCAAGAGCAGGCGACTTATATTTACCAAAATTGACAATGTGATTTCTTGTATTATAAAACTATGACTGACCAAATTGCTTTACAATATCAATTTTTTTATCCGAAAGTTTTCTTTATATCGATTGACAGTGTGATTTCTTGTTGGTGGAGGGGGAGATACCCTCCACAGACAGTTAGAATATTTAAAGAGTGGGCTGGTATCGACCGATCGACCGATATTTACGAAATTTGACAACGTGATTTCTGGTCTTATAAAACTATGACTGACCAATTTTAATAACAATAGCATTATTCTTGCCTTTATAGTATGTTCACATTTGGCTTCTTAAACGCGTTTAAGCAGTTCGAACGTGATTAAGCTCTAATCACTTCAAAATCGAGATGATTACCCATACATTGAAGTGATTTGTTAATCACTTCAAATTGACATGATTACAACTAAATCACTTCATAAATCACATAGAACCCACTGAACATACCTCAAATGTGGAATCGCCAACATAATCGTGTACAACCGGCCAAGATTTCTGCTTAATGTTTTTATTTTTTTCCTTAAATAATTCATTAATTTTCACAATTTCATCATTAAAATGATTAAAATAATCTTCTGATAAATTTATAAAAGTATTTTTATCCATTTTTAATACTTTAAAGAAATATAAATTTGTTTTTTGTTTTTTTTTCTTAATCATCTGTCATCTTAATCATCTCAAATGTAATGTGAACGGCTTTGATTAGCTAAATCAACATTTTGCTTAAACGCGTTAAAAAACCTAAGTGTGAACTTAGCATTATATGGGGCCTATGGTAAGTTATGGACCGATCTTTACGAAATTTCGTATTGAATTTCGTCATATAGAACGATTTTGTCTTCTTATATCAATATGTCCATTCCGACACTATTTAAGGTAGTTTTTGTTACAAATGAAACAATTTTTAGATTAGTTGTTCCACATTTTAATTCATAACTTTTACCCTACTGAACCGATTTTGCTGGATTTCAATCCCAAACTTTGGAACCAATATTGTTCTTATCTTTAGAGTTTTTCAAAATGAGCGTGTTTCCAAAAATGACATGGCTAAATTAAACCTTATTTCTTCTAAAATCAAGACGAAAATCGTTGCCACACTACACCACAATCAAAGTTTTTTTTGTTTGAAATTATAAAAGGTATTAGTTCTGAAATTGAAATCAAAATTTAGTGATGAGTCTATTTCTGAAAATTAACCTCTCAAATGTGCTTCAATTCAAGTTCGTAAAAGTTGACACCTCTCGACTATTTCCAGTGTGGATACGTGAAGTTTCTGGTTTATGCTGATAAGCCAGTAACAATGTGATCCTTGAAGGTGTTAATGCTTGAAAAAGTGGTCCAAAATTCAACCTCAAGCATGCGGCTTGTCAAGATCAGCCGCAGTGCCCATATGCCAAAAATAATTTCTTAATGTTATTGCTATGTCTTAGGGCCAATTTCACCAACTGTGTTTAAATATCAATTCGTAATTAAATATAAATTTTCATATAATTTTGTTTTTGTTTTGACATGAAAGACAAAAATTAATATTTTAATACAATTGGTAATTTTGTATCAATTTCAAATTTCAAAATTATTTTCAATATCTTTTATTGTTTGAAGCTGTTTCTTTAAAAAAAAATAACATTATGTTTAATATTTTGATTTTTGAGCTTTTAAAAAATTGCAAGTTTAATCTTGCGAATAAAATTTTTGATTAATTCTTTTGACAATTTCAAGTTATTTTCGAAACACATTAAAAAAACTAAAATTGTACGGAGAAGATCAGGTAGCACCATGGGTACCAACAAAGTTCAATTTAAATATTGTTTCCATCCCTGCTTTTTATTAAAAAAATTAAAAAATGTGTCGTTTTCGGAACATTTTGACCAGAGGGCTCAGAAGTGGTAATCATGGAAAATTGGTACCTTTTCTAAGTTTTAATATCGGAACTAAAAACATAAAAATTTGAAAACAGATATTTTAAAAGAATGAGCATTGAAAAGTAAATTTTTATGCTTAAAATAAACAGAAAATAGATAAGAACAGAGTTTTTAACAAAAAAGAAAAAATATTTTTTTTAAGTTTTAGGTTCAAGTCATATCCAAAATTTTCTCATATACTTAAAATATCTGAATTCAAATTTCTATAAATAAACTAAAACACTTACATCTCTCATTTTTAAATCACTAAACGAAATAATTTCCTTTTTCTTAAAGCAACACAAAATTAATATTCTGCTCAAGTTTTCTTAAAAAAAATCAACCTCAAAACTATTTTTTCTTTTAAATAAATAAATCTTTTATTTTTGAGAAAAATTTTCTTCGACATTAGAAGACAACATTTCCTTTTAGACCAGCAAAAATCAACCCAAAACCAATCGAAATCCAAAGAAAAAATTCTTAAAAAAAACAAGTGACAAATTCAAGTCATGTTTACAAAGTAACAGCAGAACACAAAAATAGACAAAAACTAGAAAAAACGACTAGAAAAATATACAAAGTCATTTTATAAGGGATCTCATCGCTCATTTGAATAAAAGACAAATCAAATCCGACCGACAATGGCGACGAAGACGTTGAACCTTTTTATATATTTAACAAACATTTTTTTTGTAAAATAATGTATTTGAGTTTTTCTTTAAAATCATCAAAATGCTTTTCATGTAGGTTTATTTTAATAGTTTTTATAGTTTTCCGTTTGAAGTTTGGACAAAACGAAATAACAAAAAAAAAAAAAAAAAAAAAAGAATAGAGCACACACTTTACACGAAAAGCAAAAAAAAAAAAGAATAAAGAATCACAGTAAAATATATATTGGGGTTTTTTCTGTTAAATCATGCTGTTTTGAAATATAAATCGAACAAATACACTTATGAACACTTGTTCCTCTATAAACGTATAAATACCCATAAGAATCATATAATTTCGTTGTATGAGTGCCTGATGTGAAATGCATGTTGTCTGAACGTTTTTCTGATGAGTTGTACAGACATTAATTTGATAAAAGATTCTTCAACATTGACTGACTTGATTACTAATTGTTAGAACATGATTTGCTTTTAATATTTAATTTGTAAAACTCGAAAAAAAAGATCAAATATTACGCTGGAGAAGTAAAACGAATACAACTTAATTAAATATGTGTTGGAGGAGAGAGGAATTTTAAGAAAAATTATAATTATATGTTAAATTTTAATTAGTTTTTGAAAAAAAAACTCTGTATTAAATGTTAATTTTAAATTTTGACGTTGTTTTTTTTTATAATATAAAAGTATTTCCAAGGCTTTAATTTCATCATTTATACAAATGTTTAAATCTGGAATGTGTGTAATTATTTTTGGTTCGAATTTTTGTAGGTATTTTTTTCGATTTTCTTGGAAACCTTCTAATGAACAAAAAAATAATAAAGTAATTGATAGCTTACCTCTTACTTTTAAAAAATAATCCATACAAACAGCACTGAATGCTTAACTTACAAAATTTATCTTGCATTCTACACAGAAAAATTTCTACAAAATGTTTCAGCAATGAAAACATTAATCAAAAATAAAATCAGTTTGAATTAAAAATTTAATCAACGTTTAATTGATACTTTTAATTTGCTGACCGAAGTAAATTTAGTAAATTTTTTAATTAATACACAAATTTTTTAATTGAAATCCATTTTTATTTTTTTCTGTGTAACTGGTTGAACATATCTTCGTCTTGTGCTTACGCTTTCATTTCGCTCCAGTATTTACCCATTGCAGCAATTTCTACATCGATTTGCTTTATGCACGTATGAGCTGGGCATCCCCTTTTTCTGCTGCTGTTCTATTCTATGGCATTTCTTGTAATGTTGTTCCATAACCTTCCCAAAGTGTGGCCAATCCATCGCCAGTTACTTCTGTTTGTTCTGTGGCTATAAGCTGTTTATTGGCTTCGTTCTAGAATCTGTTATTGGATATCACCCTCAGCCAAAATATTTGCAAGATCTCTCAAGGACATTAATCGAAATGCTCGGATCTTTTGCATGTCGCAAGAAGCAGCGTTTCACATTTAACAACAGTAAAGGAATAAGCTCTTTACATAAGTGGTATCTATGAATGGTTTAATGCACTGTGAAAGAGAAGTTGCGTTCCAAATGGGTCTTAAAAGACAGAAAGTTAACAAAAATTTTAATTGAAGATTAAAGTTACCAAAACTTGCTCACAACTTTTATTTTTATACCCTTCATTCCGTTTGTCACTTCCACAACATTGATCCACCCTAAAAAGAATACCTATTCCGGATCCTTTTGAGAAGAGAAGTTTAAATCCGGTTGACCGCCTGTCCGTCCATCTGTTTAAATGAGTTTTCCGATAACCCCAGATATGATGGTTACTTGGTTGGAATGTATTTATGTCAGATATGCTCATTTAAATTTTGCGATTGATCGGTTCATAAATAGCTGAGATATGAGCCAAAACCACGTCTACCTCTAATTTTTCCCATACACCCCTTGTTGTTGTTGTTTATTTACTTTTTTTCTGTATTTATGGAGAACGGCAAGATCCAAAGTTTCCAAATTAGGTCAAAGCATTTTGGTTACCAATACACAACTCTTTCAAAAAATGGGCGGAGTAACAGAAGTGGGCGTGTCACTTCTTATACAAACACGCTATAAATTTTTTTATATCTGGAGAACGGATGGAGCCAAAGTTTCCAAATTAGGTACAAGCATTTTGGTTAAAAATACACAACACCCGACAAAATGTGGCAGGGCACAAAATATATTTGTTTATATCCTTATCGCACAATGGTAAAGGGCATGGTTTTTTTCTTCCGTCTGGTATTACAATCGAATCTCTACTGTGCATTCCGTGTGTTTTTACCCTGTTCTACTGGTTATTTGAATGTGTTAAAGTTACTGAACACAGCTTAATATTTTTTCAATTGTACCATATTGCAAGACACTATAAGAAAAAGCTGCTTGTTGTACACAATTATTAATAAGAAATGTCACAATGTGTTGCATACGTTAAGGTAAATTTTCATAAGTTTAACTGCAAAACTATTTCTTTATCAATAATTATTCTGTCAATTTTTTCGAAATTTTTTTTTTTTAGTTTAAGAATTTAAAGGCGAATAATTTTAATGTTAAGTAAAATTTTTCTTGACAAAAACTTCAATATATTAAGTTTTGAAGTAATTTATGTGCTGTTTGCACTTGTGTTATGAAAACGGCACATACAAATCTTTTGTATCCTTTAAATTACTCTACAATGCAGACTTATTAAAATCTATGCTTTTAGGGAACTATATATTTTGTTTTAGAAGTTTTAAGAAAATTCATGATGTATTGCATATTTGTATGTGTAAGAAAACATTAAAAAAATGCTGCATACTTAAAGAATATTTCATAAAGCATTATGTTATGTTAAGAAAATTAAACGATATGCATACTTTTGGGCCACAAAATTTAAACTTTATTAAATTGCAAATGGAATGATAAACTTATATACACACAAATTCCGCTTGAAGTAAAAGGTACAAACATATTTGAAATCACATTAATTCTACAGCCTAAAAGTGTGCAAGATTAGGCATTTTAAACCCATAAACATTTAAAAATTTTTTTACAGAAGTAAGGAAGAACATGTAAAATCAATTAAAATGGATAATCATTCAAAAAAGCAAACTTCGATCTACCAAAGTTAAAAATATAATTTGGTTTAAGGATTGATGTTTGACTATTGACGTCAGCAGTCGTCGATGGCTGCGAGTGTAAAACGGCAAATCCATTTGAGAAGATCGAGTGGTTGCGATCGAAACATGTCATGGTAACCTGCCGGCCGCGGTTCGGATCCCGGCCACGGTCAAGAATGAAAGATTATCAATAACAATTTTAATTAATTTTCATGTTGTAAAATTCCTTTCTTTATAAAAATAATTTAATGAAAATAAAATTTAATGAACTTAAGCCTAATTAAAAATATTAAAAATTTGGATTAAATTTTTTATATTAAACTTTTATATTAAACTTTATAAACCTGTAGACTTATTGTGATTACAAATATGTTTTACCCTTCACTACAAGCGGAAAGTGTGTTTATAAGTTTGTCATTCGGTTTTTTTCTACAATATTTATCTTAAACCCTAGAAAGTATATTCTCGGTCCTTATGAGTAGTCATGTTGATTTAACGATGTCCGTCTGTTCGTGCGTTGGTTGAAATGGGGCTTATAAGACCCTAGATTATGGACTAGGTTCTCATATATTTTTATATCACATAGAGTCCGGAACAGTTTGTTAATGAAATACAGCCAGATCGGTCTACAAATGGCTGCGATACAAACCCTAACTCTTCTAGCTTCGTAATTAAAATTTTTTTCTGCTACATATTTTTTGGCTTTGTAAATCAAACACTTTTTAATAAAAGTTCAATTAAAACCATTTTTAAATTTATTTTAATGAATTTTTTTTAAATTTGTAATTTTTTAATGATTTCTTCAAACTATTTTCCTTATGTTTTTATCTTTTTCCTCTTTTTTATTTAACTCGTTTAATTTAGTATTATTTATTTAAATAACAACTTAATAAACATTGATTACAAGAAGGAGAAAACTTTGCGGTTGATTGTACTGCCTTCTTTTTGAGTTTTTTTTTCCTTAAAAAACTTCTTTTGATAAGTTAAAAATGCTTGGAAAAAAGCATCAATAATAATTTTTATAACTTATTTACAGCCATAGGCTTCTAGTCTTGAAATACCACTTTACCCAGTCATTCCCTACAAAACAACATGTTTGCAACTTCATGAGGCATCATAAGCCAAGTCGGGAGTCGCAATATAAAAACAAACCTGTTGCTTTGCAATTTTAATGAATTGTCATTTTCGTAGTTAAAAGGTTTTTATTTAATTTTTATATTTTTTTCGATAAAGGAAACCAAGAAACACCTTTAAAATATTTACAAAGAGCAAACAAAATACCGCTTAAGAAAAATATGATTTCAAGCCAACATTTTTAGTTTTTAATAATAAAAAAAAAAAAAATATTGGGCGCTATGAAAATAAATTTTTTAACAATACGAATGTGCAGTTTATGTTCTTTTTTTTTCTTTTGCAGACAAAGAAAATATTTGTTTTAATAAAGTAAATACAGCATCATAAGCATTATAACTTTTCAAAAATATACGACAACATTGTCAACATATTCATCATCATCCACATCCTCACACAGACTTTAGGCCAGACTCTGCCTTGTTCTCTTGTTGCCCCATCATTAAAATCTTGTTGCTGATGATGATGAGGAGGACATTGTTTTTGATGATCAATGTTTCATATTTATGTTTTATTGTATTTCTTCTTTTTCATTTTTGCAGAACTTTTTTGTTAAATAAATATTTCGTCTTTTTTTTTTGTATCGCTTTAAATGCCTCTTTAGTCTTTAGCTATCTACTTGTCTTGTATGAGTATCTGTGCCATATCAATTTTGTATTTTTTCGATTTTTTTTGTGTGAGAATCTCAGAACTTGAGTTTTATGTTTATTTATGATTTTTATGCAAACAGTATAAATATTATTTTTATGGTTTTTTTATATTTTTGTCTGCTTATTTATATTTGCTGATTTAATGTTTACGAATGTTTACATTAATTGTGAATAAATGAATTAAAATATGAAAAAATATTGGATAATTATAAACTCTATTGAAATACAGAGAAGCTTGCAAAAATAAATTGGTACTTAATACTAAAATTTATGGAAGATGGGCAAAAAAAAAAAATACTTTCACTTAAGTGGTTTGCGATTAGTTTTTCTTTTCAAATATAAAAAAATACTGTTCTTTAAACTAAAATTCAGAATAGTCAAATTTTAAAATTTTATTACCAACACATTTGCTAATATGTTTATCCAGAAATAAATTGTTTATCTGCCTAAAAAATCTAATAAACTAATAAAAAAAATATCTAGGGAGCCAACACTAAAAAAAATCTCTCATAAACTTACCGCATACATCCATCGACACCTTAATAACATCTAATGCTTTGCCTTAAAATGCGAAATAACAATATTTATAAAATTAGTTTAATTTTAAGAATATAAAATTAATTTTTATTGACAGCTCACAGCAAGTACAATAATAAATAACATCAAACTCTGATCTAAAGTTTATGAACAATCAGTTAAAATTTAAGAAAAAACAATTAAGAAATTATTGAAACTATCGGTCAAGCCCGATCATGTGATAACCTACACCACAGTATATAAATATAGTTTTTTATAGTTTACCCTATTTGAGACCCATGCGCAATCAGGAAACCGACAGAAAAAAATTGCGTTAGAAGCTTCAGATTCATATAAAAGTTCTTTGTGACGAATATTATTTAGATATCTTCATCTAAATGAGATTTTAGAATGGGGGTTTATGTGGGACATATGAAAAACTGTGAACTAACTATAACTATCGTAAAAGTTGGTATCGCCAATTTTGATGTTAATACCAAAATTTTTAAAAAAGTTATGGGATTAAAAGCTGATTTCGGGAGTAGCATTTGTGCGGGAGCTATGGTCAATTATGGACCGATTCCAATAAAATTTGGTTAGATGATTTTAATTGCAATACAATAAGCTTAAGCAAAATTTGATCTAAATACCAACACATCAAAATATTTAATTGGCACATAGGCCCTATTCCAGAAAGAAGCTTGTATGGGGGCTATGTGAAATTATGGACCGATTCGCCATTTTCAATAGGCTTGGTCCTTATGCCAATTATAACCTATGTACCGAATTTCATCAAATTATCTACGAAATTGCGACCTGTTATTTGCGCACAAGGTTTACATGGCGTGCTAGCCAGCCAGCCGGACGGACATCGATTGATCGACTCAGAAAGTGATTCTGATTCGATTGGTATACCTAAAGGTGGGTCTGGGGCTACTCTATTAATGTGTTACAAACATCAGCACAAATGCATTATACCCTCTCCACTATTGTGGTGTGGGTATAACAAATAGGAAAGTAATGTCGCGAGATGGTAAAGAGTGACTTTATGATCAAATTTGTATGATTGTACCAAACTTAGGGCCCATGGGCAGTAATGAACCCACCAGAACAATATTATATAATGAGGTTAAGATTCAACATCAATAATATAAACATCTCAGTATAAGAATTTTGTTCATCTTAAAATGGTTTTAGGCGCACGGTTTATATGGGACCTGCGAGCAATTCTCGATTAACAGCATAAAATTTTCGTACGAAGCTATTGTAGAAGAAATCTTTGTCAGATATTGTATGAATATCAACATTTATAAGAAAGTTGTGGCTTTAAAAGCAGTTTTCGGGGGTGGTATTGGTATGGGAGTTATGGTCAAGTATGGACCGATTGCAATAAAATTTGGTAAGATGATTTGAAACATGGTTGATCCAAATTAAATGTATATAAGAAGCAACCCTAGAGGGAAGCGAACTGACACCGAAGTAGTCCCGTGATAGGTCTTTGGTGGTAGAGACCGGTTCTAGTTCTAACACTTTATATGAATAAGACCTATCACTTTTACATGGGGTTGTCATTGGAGGGGGTCAATTGACACTATTTGACCAGTCACAGGTCTATTCTCCATGAACATACTTAGTGTCAGTTATTAAAATATAGTATTATTTCAATACAATGTAGTATTATTTCAATAAAACAAGTCCTAAAATTAAATTCAAGAACCAAATTTAAGAAAGTACCAAAAAATGTGTTACAGCACCGGTGAAGACTGTACTGTAATTCATTACTTTTTCTACTTTTTTGTTCTTCATAAACCAGTTAAGGGATTGGTTCTTCTTTCACTGGTCATGAGTCTTTTCTTTTTGTACTTGTTCTATTTTCACAAGTCCCAAGACCAGTCTGTTGGACCAATTGACACAAATTTCCCGCAGGGAACAAATTAATATGGTTTTCTTTTCTGCAAAAAAGGTGACATTTTATTTTAAAACGGCAATTTGGTGTTTGTTTCTTAAAAATGTTTTACTCTCTAAAAGGGTGGCATGTTTAATTCTAAAAAAATCTCCCTATTACAATAACATGAGAGATTGCCCTTTACGCCCCGTATAAGCAAGTCACTTCAGTTTATATATAGAAGAAAATTGCATCGAATCAGGGCAGTAAAAAGTTAAGCTCTTAAAGTTATTTGTTCTATTATTTTATAGAAAGACATTAGAAAGCATTATATTGTTAACGCTAGTTTGTCAGTTAAATAAAATCTAAGTGAATTCGGTGTTACAAAATTGTTCTCAAAATGGCTTCAATTAAAAAAAATCTTTAAAATTTTGTGTTGATAAATCGGCAATCTGGCAACAGAATTATGTTTACTTATACATATGGTACATATTTTATGAAAAAAAAAAACAAAAAAAAATTTTTTGAGAATATATTATATTGTTGAAGGGATAAGCTATTCCTATGCGCATTTCACCGGTTGCTTAGGCTAGATAATCAGAAAACTTCATCCAAAGATTTTAGAAAAATTAAAGATTTAAATAAATAAAACTGTTAAGCGAATAAGGCAACAGTTTTACTTGCAACAATATCAAAGCTTTAACAAAACCAACAACAATAAACAGTGAGTTGAGAAATTTAAGGTCAAAGTTTAACTTTCTTATAAACAGTACAGTAATACAGCTAGCTGGCTAGCTGGTAGCGAGCTAGTCGTTCAGCGCCGAGGTTGCAGGTTTCGGTTCCCGCCAGAGACTCTGTTTACTACTATATAAATATATATAATCCTGTAATTTCCAGTTGGAACAAGGGGCTAGATGATTACTATTGAATGGCATTGAAATTTTGAAAATTGAAGATATCAAAAAAATTGGATTTTTGGCCACTGAAATTAATTTTTGAGCGACTGTGCGAAGTCGTTAGACCGATTTTAACACTGATTCTGAGTCGATCGATATACTCAGGGTTTAAGAAACTGCAGTCGAAACCAAAAACTGTCGAGCAAAAAACGAAAATTTGTGTACAACTTTTCTCTTTTAAAGTTAGTTTGACAGCGACGGTTTAAATTTAATGAAACAGAAGTAAAAGCAACAGCTTTTTGCCTATGACAAATTAAGAGGTGGAAGAAATGGCAGTTTTTCTACTTTATCTGCAGTTTTTTAAATACTGGATATACTCACCCTTATCGAGATTGGCGTTTTTGTGGCGAAAGTTTTTAAAAAAATGGTATCGTGGTTTGAAAAAACGACAACAACAAAAACGACACTGTTTACAAATCTTTTATAAAAAAGGCTATCATAGTTGACGTATTTATTGCACAACCTGGCGTTAATTTTTGTAATTACGACAGCTGTTATTTAAAAATGTTCTTCTTAATACGCCTACGCCAACCACGATAAGGGTGACTAAATAGTCGGTCTAGTAGAACCAGTATTTGTATGTGTTACACATATCAGCACAAACGCAGAATACCCTCTTTTTGGTGGTTTGGTTGATTATAACATCAAACAAGTTTGTGAATGTTTGTTGTTGAAGACCAAAAGCTTCTCATCTTTATACTGACTGCCGCTTGGCAGTCATCACTCTTGTCTGGCGTTCATTATCAACTTTGGTTTTTTCTTAACTTTTTTAAGAGTGAGTAGAGGTAGTAAATATTTATTGTCAGTTTTAATGCAAATTAAATTTTTTTTCTGTCTTGTTTTTAAGATTAATTTTTCAAATATTTTGTTAATGCGTAAAGATTTTGACAGAAATGTTTTAAGTATTTTATTTTCATTTATTTTTCTGCGAAAAAAAGAAAATATTAAATATTCATAACTGCAACTTCCTTTCATAAAATGTTGCTTGAGAAACATGCTGGAATGTAAAATTCTGTTGTACCAAATCTTTTATTTCCTCTAGCAAGAATATTAATAATATTTAGTTAGAATAAAGGTACTCGGCCTAACATACTTAGGTAAGTTGGAATAATGGAACACTTTTTATACGGCCGGTAAAATTCTACCTTTAGCTATCGGTAAGTTGTAAAAACGGGCCTTAGTCGGACAAATGACGTCTGGGTTTAAAGAAGAGTTACAACTATTTTCTGCCTTTCTTAACGTTACTGCAATGGGATGTGTTCTGATGAAATTAGGGATCTGGTTCCCGAAACCCGTTCTTTTGTTCGTAATGTACGTTTTTCCTCAAGAGCCCATCCTTTTGTGATCAATTGGCCTGTGCATCGTATAACGCATTACAGGGAAAATTCGTTTTTTGACCTTCCTGCTGAAGTATTCCCTCTCAACTTCAACATCAATAAGTTCAACTAGTAATTTCTCTAGCGTCCTTCCCATAACATATTTATATATGCTGTGCATAAGAAGGGGTCATCTCCTAAGTGCTGGTCCTAACATAGTTCTGTTTTGTTAAGTCTTTCGGAATTTATATAGTTTGGGGTTTAAGATAAAAAATTTCTTAGGGTTCCAGACGGAATGCCATATTATTGACAATTTTTTTTTTTAATATTTTAATTTTGGAATTCTTCTTTAAAATCTAATTGCATCCTTTTAAACTCCTTTTTCAAACTTCTGTTATTCTCTCCTCTTTATCTTTTCCTTTTTTATTGTTATTTTTTTAACAATATTTTAATAAAATTATTTATATACACTACAAAGCTTTTATAAATTTACATTACAAAATTTGAATAAATTTCCTTTTAAAAAAATGCAGTGTTTTGTTAGCTTGTTAAAAAACAGCAAACCAAAATTTTTCATTCTTTATCTCCAAATTATGCATGTATCTTCATGTATCAATAACATCTTTAAAAGCTGCATGATTATAAGACATAAAAGCCAAAATTTCCTCTTCTTTGCTTGTAGAAAACCCAAGACATATTATGTAAAATAGCTCATTAGTGTAACAATTTATCTCATTTTTTCCGAATTGCAAGACAAAAAAAACAGAAAAGCAACAATGACAAAATATTTATATATAAAAAAAAGCATACAAAATTATGCAAAAAAAAAAAAAAAAGAAAAGAAAAAAATAAACAAAAACCAAACTTTGTATTTATACGTTTGCTGGGGTAAAGATACAATGACTTAAAAGAAAACTGCCAAAAGATATTTTCAAAATCAATCGTGCGTACCGGAGAATATGTTGGTATAATGTTCACATACAAGTGAGGATTTGAAGATAAGTATGAGGATATGAATAAAAGAAGGAAGAAGAGTTTTAAATAATGATTATCGAGGCGGTTTATTTATATAATTTGTTGGTTGCTGATGTTCAAAGTATGCTAAACAAGCCTTATTATGCAGATACAATGACAATGCAACAACAATTTCACATCTACACCAAACCAAGAAAGCCTAAACTTCAACAGCAAGAAAGCTACCGAAAAAAGCGTCCAAAACATAAGAAAAAAAACCTTAACAAACAGCTAAAACTGTTAAAAAGAATGCGATCGACTTTACAGGGTATTTCAAAGAAAAAAATGCATAAGGTCCCATACATACAATGTACATAATGCATAAATTTAATGCAACTTAACAGAAAACACCTGAATTTGTTGTACTTTTTTGCGTTATTTCCCTGCCAACATTTTAATGATTTTCCAGGATAGACTTTACTTCACTTCACTTTTTAGCTACTTCTTGGCGATAAAATTTAAGAATTTAAATGTTGAATAATGAAATGCCTGACAGTTCTTAAATGTTATGCGTTCATAAAAGAACTTCTTAGTTTTCAGACCAAGACCGCAGAAAAATTCACGCCAATTTTTTTTTCAATTTAACCAAAAATAAAATCCATTTTAATTAAAAAAATAATCAAGTGAACTAAACGTTTACTTATATCAACAACATTTTTATAACAAAAAATATTTTATTTATACTATTAATTTTTTAATTAATATCAAATGTTTTAATTTAAAAGATTTGTTATTCGTGCTTAATTCCCAGTTTTTATTCTTGATAAAAACACTGAAATTTATTGTTGATGGGATAAGCTATTCCTATGCGCATTTCACTGGTTGCTTAGGCCAGATCATCAGGAAACTTCATCCATAAACATTTTGGAAAAACTAAAGATATTAAACCAAATAAAACTGTTAAGCGTAAAAGAATCATAAGCAACAACTTTACTTGTAACAATATCAAAGTTTAAACAAAAACATCAACAATAAACAGTGAGTTTATCTCTTCTTACATTCCCCACTACAATTGATTGGAATTCTTCCAACATTAATTGTAGTTGTAAGTAGGTTAAGAAAAAACAAAATGCAAAAAACAACTTGCAAAAGCATGTTGCCAGGTAGTTTTTTTAGGCCGTGCACTTGCCAGTTTATTATCAAAAGTAATTTCTTGGGAATACAAAATTTTAATTTAAAGATTTGTTATTCGTGCTTAATTCCCAGTTTTTATTCTTGATAAAAACACTGAAATTTATTGTTGATGGGATAAGCTATTCCTATGCGCATTTCACTGGTTGCTTAGGCCAGATCATCAGGAAACTTCATCCATAAACATTTTGGAAAAACTAAAGATATTAAACCAAATAAAACTGTTAAGCGTATAAGAATCATAAACAACAGCTCTACTTGTAACAATATCAAAGTTTAAACAAAAACATCAACAATAAACAGTGAGTTTATCTCTTCTTACATTCCCCACTACAATTGATTGGAATTCTTCCAAGTGCACGGCCTAAAAAAACTACCTGGCAACATGCTTTTGCAAGTTGTTTTTTGCATTTTGTTTTTTCTTAACCTACTTACAACTACAATTAATGTTTGGCCGGAAGACAGCAGCTCATTATAGGTCCCACCAAATACAGAGAATTACCATGGCGCAATTAATGTTCAGTCTTTGGGTTAACGTACGATTATTTTGTGCTTGGGGTTTTAGTAATTGCAATAGTTCAAAGCAAAGTAACTCCCTTTTTTAAGCCGCATTTCGGACATTCAAAGTCGCTTTCTAGTTTCTCTTGGCTTCAATTCGTGTAATAAGCGATATCCTTAGCTTTGGATGAATCATGCTTCTTGAAAACTTTCGAAATAACTACTTAAGTTGTTTCCATTGCTTTGCAAGTTCTTAAATATTAAAACATTCTCCATATGACATGACTGATCTGTAGTCTGATTCACTAACTTTTAACATGATATTTGTCGACATATATTTTCGCTTGCAGTACCGATAGCGTGATTCTGTAATTTCTTTTTAACGCTAGTATACAGCTGTATTTTTGTAATTAATATTGAAAATTATTTAATGTCGTATGCTGAATACTCAATAGCCATTTGAAACGCAAAATACTCTTGTTCGATTTAAAAAGCACTACGTAAATTATTATCGCCTCAATAACGAAAATATACTAAGGTAAAAGTTGATTTCAATCGACAACGAATATAAATTTTACTGAATAGTTAATTCGATAAATTCTCGTTATATTAATTTTAACGATACGATTATCGTTATAAAAGTTATTGAATTGCGTGTCAACATCACCACTTCGCAATCCAACTCTTCCATGATGAAAACGACGGAATATATATTTAGGAAAAGCTTTGGTTAGTGTTCGGTGTACTTAAAATGCTCTTTTTCAGACCAGAAAAGTAAAGAAAAACTTCAGTTAAATCATGATTAGCTGGTAATTCCTTTTTGTACTTACTAGGGTATTCATTCGGTTAACCGTTAATCGGTTAACCGATTAATTACTACCCGATTAACTGATCGGTTAATTTAAAATAGTCTATTTTCGATTAACGATTAAACCGGTTAATTTCAGTCGATTAACCGATTAACCGATGTTACATAATTTTTAATTTTTTGTAAAATTATAACAAATTTTATAATATTTATTTATATATTTTGTGTTTTAATTAATAATTTCGTCTCATGTACACTCTTAGAAAATATTTTTATACCATATATTTCCTTCTAGCAATACATTCTTAAAATACACTACAAAAACAGAATAAACTCTCGGTAGTAACACAAACAATCTTTTAACAGAACTAACCGAAACAATTAGAAGTGTTAAAAAACTAATCTTTAACCAAAATTTTTTTTATCAGATCTTCTTAAACTTTTGAATAACTAATAAAATGATTCACAGTCTATTTTTTAATAAATACTTATTGAGGGGTGTTCTGGAAAACGAAAACGCAAAACGCAAGAATTTGAAAGTTGTTTGTAATACCCTTTTAATCAAATTTTTATAATTTTTGTTATAAAATATTGTTTACTAGGGAAATATTTGTATATATGTCAATAAAATCCTTTTAGTACAGAAATCTTATTAAAAATGACGTTTAAAATTCTTGCGTTTTACGTTTTCGATTTCCAGAACACCCCTGATAATTTTGAAATACATATCACATATATGTGAGTTATTTTTTTTTTTGTTTGCTCGTTTAAGATCAAGAACTGTTTCTTGTTTTTTTTTTTACTAATAAACTTCAAATAATAAATAATTGATGCATTTTTAATTATTGAAATTACCTTATTTATAAAAAAACTTTATTAATCGGTTAACCGATCAAAAACCAAATTAAACGATTATTAACCGATTTAACGAAAAGCCCGATTAAATGAATACCCTAGTACTTACATAATAGTAAATGCTTGCAGGGTTCATACACTATAGCAGCCAATGCAAGCTGATATTTATATGCTTAAGTAATGATTTTGCTTAAAGATTTCTTTAATGCAATTAGTAAAATTTCAAAGTTTTTCGATAAATAAACATAAAATTAAAAAAATATACATAAATAGCAACATAAAAAAGATAGAAAGAGAAAATTTAATTTATATTCTTGTAATAAAATAAAAATTTGTTATTCACAGAATCTTTTAGATATTAACCGCCAAATAGAGTCATATGTTATACTAGACATAATGTTTAGCTTAAAGCAGCAGCAAACTAAAAAAAGGAACAGAAATAGTATGCGAAAAAAAACTTTACATCAGCATTATTAGCAATAACAACGCAAAAGTAGTAAGTAAAGTTAAGAGTACTTGCAATAAGCTGCACAACTTTAAGTTTTGCTCATAAATTACAAAAAAACACACACACACAAACTAGCATACTATCTCACTTACACTACATATATACGTAGCAATCCAAGAACAAGATTGTCTTCCTTTTTAAAAGAAAAGCAGAATCCTAAAGACAAACGGACGGACAGACAAACAGACATACCGACAAACAGACATGTGTATATGAAGCGTACAGAAATACATATTGAGCAATGCATAAAAGTTGTACTTTCCTTATATTGTATGATTATTTGTTAAAAACTGAACAGCAGCAACAACTCCAACAAATCGTTTTTACTTTACTTCAGCAACCAAAAGCAGTGTGTTACCAGAGAGTCAAAGTTAGTAGTGGCATGCTGCAAACGTTGTTGCAGTAGAACATTTTCCACAAGAAGCCAAACAGAATATTATTTAATGCCCAAAAAAAAAAAAAAAAGAAAAAACTAACAGAACATATGAGCGAACAAGATTTTTTTATTTTATTAATTTAATTTTCTTTTTTCTGTATTTATTACATCTGTATGTTGCCCCAACGGGCGGAATTATTGAGCTTTTTTTACATTAAAGCTTATTTAGAATCGAAAAGTTTAATAATACAAAAGCGAGGAATACAATTGAGTTCTATGTAAATTTGAATTATGATAGAAAGCTTTCAAAAGCTTAACGAAATAAGCTTAAACGCTTTTTGAGCTTACGAGAATTCTTATCGGCATTTTTAGTGTAATCTAGTTAGCATTATAAAGGAACATTTATACTATTTCCAAATTTCTTCAACCGTTTAAAACAAGCTTTGGTGTTTTAACTATTTACATCAAATTGAAACTAAGCTTGTTTACCCTAGCTCCGCCCAAACAAATAAACGTTGATTTTTCAATTTGCTGTAAATAGCTTTGAAAGTTCTAACAATATTTGTTGTTGTTTCTTTGTAAAGTTGCTTTGTTGTCGCCAAAATCTGGTGCCAGATTCTGGCAGTCGTGATCGAGTACTTTCTCGATTCAAAAGCAATTTAATATCTGATTATTTCAGTCAATACTAAAAAATCGGAATTATTTTTTTGTTATTGTATTTGAATTTCACAATACTGAAAAAATAATTTCGATTCGTTCAGTATCGACTGAAATAAAATTGCTTTTGAATTGAGAAAGTACTCGATCACATCACTTATGCCTGAATTAGGCCCCTGATTGGATGTTGTGCTCTGGTCGGTGTGAAAGCACAAAGCTCTTTTGTATAAGCTCGCTCATTGTAAATATGGTGATAATGTTGTAATCCAATTGTGTCCAAAATTAGTTTACACCATCATTACAATTTTAATTACTGTGATCATAATACAAAAAGCTTTTGTTTTTCTACTCTTAGAAACCTTGAAGGATTATACATAATGATTTTATTTCTTCTACTTGGGTCAAATTTCACCTATTCGAAAAAATAATCTATAAATAAAAAGAAAAATTTTCAGAAAGATAAAGAGCTAAGACTTTGTCTCTGTGCAAATAAATATTTTAAAAAGCTTTTGATTAAAAAAATGTTAGGTTATAGAAAACTATTTTTTGTATTATTTTGTAGCTTTTCAAATTTTTTATTAATATAAAAGCTTTTTTGTAATTAATTTTTTTTTAAGTATTGTGTATTCAAGGCTTTTGTCTCGTTTTTTCAAAAAAGCTTTTCCTTTACCAAACCTCAAAATTCTATTAAATTTAAACTAATTTTTTTTTTAAAGTTTTTCCTTAAATCGATTTGAGCAACTTTCATTGAGCTTTTGTTATGCTTTCTGAAAAAGCTTCTCTGTTAAAGTTAAATACCTCGAAGTTAAATACAGAAGTTTTGAATACTAAAAGCTCTTAAGCTTTTCCTCTTACGCTTATAAAAGACTAACAGCCTTAAATTATACATATCTTTTACCTTATTGTTTATTTTAAATGTGAATTTAATGAAAATTTTATAAACAATCTTAATTAAGAAAAAAAGTAAAAAAAAACAAAGCTTTTTTTTAAGTTTTTTTTTTTTTTTTAATTATAATTAATACTTATATTATAAAATTCAAGATATTATAAAAATTGAAGGGGCCTTTTAAGTCTTCTTTTACCATATAATAACAAAGTTATAAAGCTTACAGCTTTGTAAAAGTTAGCAAAGTGCAGCAATATTTTAAATTGAATTTTGTGCTGTAAGAAATTCAACATCAACAAAACTGCATATTGCGGTTACAAAACCAACACAGCGATTTAACTTGAATATAAGACAGCTGTTGCACATTTAGTCATATCTACATTCATATATAAAATGTTATGCCTACATTTCAGCTACAAATCTACAAATAATCATATACACAAATAAATAAAATTATATTATAAATTGCAATGCAAAGCTTTATATGAGGCCTTAAGTAACGCCTTTATTATTTTTCCTTCTTCATATTTTTATTTTTCAAGAACCTCCACAATTTCTACCCTCTTTAGGCAAATAAAAAAAGTTGTAAAGAGATACAAAAAAAAAACAGCAAAAAAGTAGACATGCTTCACTATTCAACCAGCAATATAATTCATATTTTTTATTTTTTGCCAACAAAATAAAAATTTTAAATAAAATAAAAAGAAAAATTGAGTTGTGTTTATACTTTTAATTTATACGGTTTTTGTTATTCTGCAACATATACAGCATTTTTTTTTTTAATTTCACTAAAGTCTTAATCGTTTAAAGCATCATGTATCATTTGTAAATGTATCTGTAAAATAAATGACTGTAATATTTACTCTAGTTCGTACGAAAGTATGAATGAGTTTAAATATATAGATGTTTGTTTTTTTTTTTTTTTTTGTTTAATATTAAAAAATAAAGAATTCAACAGTATTTTCCTTTTTTTTAATTTCTGTTGCTTTTGTCGTTGTTGTAATTTTGCATACATCATCACAATCATGTTACAGGAATACAAGTGTCTGTAGTTGCAACTGTGCGAGTTTTGTCTGTAACAGCAGAATGTGCAACAAATTATTGCAGATAAATTATGGCAAGCAAAGCAAACAGAAAAACAAAAAAATATTAATTACTGCAGATATACATACAATTTGTATAAATGTTTTTATTGTTTTTTTTTTTTTTTTGTCTGTCTGTCTGTCGTCAATTTTTTTTTTTTTTTTTTTTTTTGAAAAGTACGAGTGTGTGAAAATAGATTAAATGATTTCTTTGAGGGCAAAGTGGGAGGACATTATAATAAAAATTTAACAATTAAGTTATTATAATTTGGTTCAAAATAGAAAAAAAGAAATGATTTTAATAAAAATTAGTTTTTTTTTAAAGAAAAGATTTCATTGTTATTCTTTGAAGGATATTCAATTCAAATTGGTTCAAATTACTAAGAGTGTATTTTCTTTAGTTAACCCGAAAGTAAAGCTTTAAATATTTGTACTAAGCTTTTAGCAGCAGCTATAATAAGCGCAAGACTCACAATGACAGCAACATTTTTTCTTGATGTTTACAATAGAGCAATTATTTTTTAACAAGCAAACCTATTTTCAATTCAGAAAACGTGAACAAATGTTGCCCACAAAAATATTACGTATGTACAGTAATTTTGACTTAGCTGCACAATCTCCTTTGCCCGATTTTTTTTACAGGTAAATCAAAAATGCAGTTAGCTTAAATGCAATTACCTGCCTTAACGTGCAGGTACACAATTGTCGTTACCTGGACAAAAGTACAGCTAAAGTAAAGTGTTTGATTTAAAAGTAGAATAAAAAAATTATTTTATTAGTACATAAATTAATATTTTGTTAAAATTTTATTTCAAATAACAGATCGTTTTATACATGTATGTATGTATATTTAATATAAACAGAACATTAACAAAAACAATGAGAATTCACAAAAAACATAAAAATTTATGGAATAAAAAACAAAATAATTGCCATTTATATTTTTATAAACAGCTGTTTATAGCTAGCTTAAATTGGATATTTATGTGAAAAAGTGGCCACCATATTTTTTCATGTGTGCAGCTAACTTTGATGTTTTGTATGAAAATATTTAAAAGCTGCCAAAAAATATGCAGGTATACAAAATGCACGTTATCAAGAATTTTGAAGAATAATTCCAGAAAATATGTGTTTTGGCCAGTTAAGTCAAAGTGCAGCTAACTTAAATTTTTTGTATACAAATAATTTTAAAATGCCAAAAATTTTGTGCATTTATCTTAAATGTGCAGGTATAGAAAGTGCACTTAAAAAGGAATTTGTTTGGAATTTTAAAGAATAATTCCAAAAATTATCAATTTTGTGCAGTTAAGTCAAAAGTGCACGTAAATAAAAGGCACTTAAGTTAAAACTACTTTATTTATTATTGTTTTTTAAATCTTATTGTTAAGTTTTCATTCATAGTTTAAAAAAAATTTTATAAACATTATCTGCAGTTTTATACAATTTGTTGCTTTGGTAAAAGTTATTGTTCTTCAAATTAGTCAAATATATGATATACTTTGTGCAAAAAAAAAAATTAATATAAAAAAAGGAAATTGTTGCTATAATTCTGGACGAAGCTCAATGCAAAGATGATCAAGTTTAATTGAAAAAATTTCATAACTAAAGAGTTTCATTAAGAAATCTTAAAGTTTTTAAGACCCTTTATTCTGATGTTTTCAAATCTACTGCATATTTTTAGGTGCTTAAATTGTTCTTTAGAAAGTTCAATGTTTTTTTTTTTATATTTTTAAATAAAAAAAATTCACAATCTTCTTAGAAGCTCATATTGTTATCGATTTTTTTTATTTACGGTTTTAAAAATCGCCTAAAAGAACGCTTTTATTATTCTTGGAATTCAAGAAGAATTAACTTAAATCCAAATTATTTATATCATTCTTTTAGCTATCGCTTAAAATATACGCTCTGTTAAAAAAAACCGTCATTAAAAAGTTGGTTTTTTTATTATTATGTCTAGAATTTGACAATAGCTTTTAATTAAGAATCTTATAAAAATGTTGCATACTTTAAGGTACGCAATACAATTTTTATTATCTATTGATAAAAATAATAATATTGCTGATTGTTAAAAAAAAAAATTATCCAAAAGAAGAGTTTTATGTTTTTTAAATTTCAATATTAAAGAACTTGGCAATAAGTTTGAAAGTGATCTGCTTATTATGCAAAGTATAATTAACAAATTTGTAAAGCATAATTTTAGTTACTTATATTTTATCTTATACAAAGCGCCTTACATAACATTAAATTTAAGTGTTTATACTTGTTTGTTTTAAAAATTTACGTTCTCTTTATCTTTATCTACAAATTCTTAATTAACAATCAATAATTATTGCCTATCTTAAGGCTTTTTTTATGGAAACTTTATTCAACTAAAAATTAGTTATCATTTAAAATAGGCACTGTGATTTTAACAAATCATTTTAAAATAAAATGTTTTTTGCCTTAACGCCGTAGAATTTGGCAATAATTTTTAACTAAGAATTCGATAAGAATACTGCATAGTTTTATGTATTTAATAAAATTTATATTATCTACTGATAAAAACATTAGTATTGCTGATTGTAAAAAAAAAATTTAAGAAGAAGACTTTTATTTTTTTAGTTTTAAAGAATTATGCAATAAGTTGTAAAGTGATCTGCTTACTATGCAAAGTATAAATAACAAATTTGTCAAGGAAACTTTTAGCTAGTTAAGTTTTTCCTCACACAAAGTGCCTTATATAGCTTGAAATAAAGGTTTTATATCTCTGTAACTCTTAATCTAAAAAGCCTCATTAACAATCAATAATTATTACCTATCTTTAGGTTTTTTTTCTTGAACCTTTATACATTAAAAAATTTGTTATCGTTTAAGTTATACACATTGGTTATGTCTAAACGCTCTAGAATTTCGCAATAGCTTTTAACTAAGAGTTTGATAAGAACGTTGCTTACTTTTAGGTATGCAATACAAAAAATAGTATTTAATGATAAAAATTTAACTGAACATTTGGTATGTATTGTGAAATATTCCTTAATTTGTGTTAAAAATGTGCTGCCTACTTTCAGGTTATACTATACCAATTTTTCTACAATTAACCCCTTATTTTCTAAAATACTTCACCTTAACGCTTTTTTTGAACGGCTTATTGAATAACGCTGTTCGCTCTTTGAATTACGAATGTTTACTACGCTATTCACGCGGCATATTCATAACTCAATAACTCTTCTTCTTACATTTATAGACATTACTTTTAAAATTAATACAAAAGCAAGCAACAATTTTAAATGTCTCATTATTTTAATAATTATTTTTTTGAATTAAATTTTATTTTGTTCGACCTTTTTTTTTAATTAAAATAAAATAATTCATTTAAGCACAGTCTTTGTTAATATTTTTCGTACATTGTTGTTTTCTTATATTGTTACAGCCCTGATAATGATATCCGATGGTTATCGAAATATTGGAACAAATAACTTAATAAATAATATACATTTTTTTTACAAACAACTGGCCTCGAGCTCGAAAAAACTTTTTATTTTTATTCTTTTTTTGTTTATTTAAATTTAGCAAAAAATAACGTTTTACAATTTTATGCTTTTTTGTTTAACAGCCTTCGATAAAAATTGTTAATGGCAAAGATTTGTTTGTAGTTGGCATAGTTCTTTAAAATAATAACGTACAAATGAGATAATTCGCTCTTAAAAATGTATGTGACGAGTTACGAAAACGCTGTCGTTACCCTAGAAGGAAGCGAACTGACACCAAAGTGGTCCCGTGATAGGTCTTTGGTGGTAGAGACCGGTTCTAGTTCTAACACTTTATATGAATAAGACCTATCACTTTTACATGGGGTTGTCATTGGAGGGGATCAATTGACACCATTTGACCAGTCACAGATCTATTCTTAATAAACGTGCTTAGTGTCAGTTACTTAAATGAAGTATTGTTTTAATACAATGTAGTATTATATCACAAAAACAAGTCCTAGAATCAAATTCAAGAACCAAATTTTAGAAAGTACCAAAAAATGCGTCACAGCACCGGTAAAGACTGCACTCTAATTCATTATTTTTCTACCTTTTTGTTCTTCATAAACCAGTTAAGGGATTGGTTCTTCTTTCACTGGTCATGAGTCCTTTCTTTTTGTACTTGTTCTATTTTCACAAATCCCAGGACCAGTCTGTTGGACCAATTGACACAAATTTCCCGCAGGGTAGTTAGTATTTCGTGCGATATTCTGTCAATTTTTGTGAAATACTTACGAAAAAACGTTGATAACGTTGTACTTTGTTTGTTTTTCGAAAAACATATCAAATTTTAGTTTTCTGTGCGAAACAAGTATATTTGTTTATTGTAGCGCAAAGAATTTTAAGCAACAATTGATCGTTTTTTTGTAGTTTTTATTTTGTATGAAGTGCACAGAAAAAAATAATTTTCATATTTGTATACGAAAATCTCATATTTGATTACAAAAATTTTTGAATTTTCTGCGATGACGGTTTTTGCGGTATTGATAAAAAAGTTTGTATGTATAATTGTTAAAGTTTTAGTCAACAACCAAGTTTATTGAGTCAATAAAAAAAGTTGTTGCCCAAAATAATTTTTTTCAACAAAATGTTTACTTGATTTGTTAAAATAAATTGTTGAAAATGTTGAATAAATCAAACAAAATGTTAATCGAATTTTTATTTTTTTATTTATTAATGATGATGTCATAAATTTTTATATTTTTATAAAAACACTAAAATTTATTATGCCGGGATAAGTAAGTTCCTATGCGCATTTCACTGGTTGCTTAGGCCAGATCATCAGGAAACCTTTTCCAAAGACTTTGGCAAAACTAAATATTTTATTCAAATAAAACTGTAAAACAAATGAGAATTATGAGCTATTTAAAAATGGACAAGAGTTGATAAAATACTGTCTTTACTTTGATTCAAATATTTTTTTTATTGAATATGAAGAAATATTTAATTATTTCATTATTAAATATGTTTTATTGAGTGCTATTTTGCAAAGTGCAAATTTGATAAATGTTTTCTTTGAATCAAACAAAAAGTTTGTTGACCTAAAATTTTATTTTTAACAAACTGTGTTGTTAAAATTTTTCTTGAGATATTTTTTTCTGTGTTTAGGTACTTTAATTATTTCGTTTTAATGCAACTTTTTATAAATTTTTTCCTTAAATTGTTAATAATTCAAATCTTTTATAGTTATTTAACATAACTTCTTTGCATTGTGCTGTGTAATAATCTGTATATAAATTTATCTTTTTTACATTTTTAGCATATTTTTTTGAAAGTCTTTTTATACATCTATTAATGATGCTAATGGCATATCTTGTACTTATTCATTGTTAAAGGTTTTAAGTTAGTTCATTTCTTTCCTTTGAAAATTGTAAATAAACTTCAAATATAATATGCATTTTATCTATTATTTAAATCAATATCATATTTAAGTCAATGCTGGAGTATTTCTCTAATAAAAATTCCTTTTTTTTTAACTAAAACCCGACAAAAAGCAAAGTTATGTTATGATTTTTCTTATAACATGGAATATTTTTGCTAAATAAAATATTCAATAAAAAAAATATGAGGAAATAAAAGCCTTTTAGCTACTTTTGTATAAACATTGAACGGTTATCAAGGAACCAACTAACAGTCAACAAAAGTATACAATACCAACAAAAGAAACAACTTCTACTACTATTTACCTTGCAACGAAAAGTTTATGTAGCTCTAACAACTATTGAATTGAATGACTATTATATTGATGCCATTATACAAATCAATGCAATTTCTTAACTAAACACTGACCTTAAAAGCATACAACCTATTATTTATTTAAAGAGACCTAGAATGCGGCTCCGAATTACAAATGCAAAAAAAATGTAACAACAACTAACTCAAGCTACATGGTACACTTGCTTATTGTTAGTAAGTAAAATAAAAGAGAGACAAAAAAATCATATCCTTAGAAAGATCATCCCATGTAGTGGGTCTGGTATATAACAAACATTCATCTTTAGATGTTGTTTTTGCTCTATGAGCTTTGAAGCTTCTGAGTTTTATGTTTTTCTTAGATTTTTTGTTTTTACTTAACATGTTGCTCATTGTTTGAACACAAAATATTATTGGAATGTGAATTTAAAGGAATGATGTCTTGAGTTACTATTTCTGCTCTAAATTAATTGAACTTAATTTCTAGATCGGTCCAAAGATCAGATTGAATTTCAATAGCAACATTTAACGTCGGATATGTGACATAAATATGTATATATTAAACTAGTCCACATCATTTCTGGGGTCTTCGGAAAATTAATTTCAACAGACAGAAGGATATCGTCCAATTAACTTGGCTCCTCATAAGGATCCAGATTAATGTTGTAGAAATTACAAACAGAATGACCAACTTTTGTATACCCTTTCTACCTGTGGTGAAGAAAACATAAAAAATTTCATAGTGTACAAATGTTGCTGGCCTTAGGTTTAAATAAACTATACAAATGACTTGGCAAACATGTTAAAATTTTACGCTTGTAAAAAACTTTTCCGTTCTTAATTGGGGTGTTTGATCGTTTGATAAACGTTTAATGGGCTAAAAAACGGTTCAAGCAGTTTGACAACGGCAACCAGAGAATGGCTTTGTGCGATTGCAAAAAAATCGCATTTAATGAATACCAACAAATACACTCGCTTTCGGTCATACAATCAAACTTGCGCAACCGCGCACATTCGCTGCTGGTTTGCAGTTATTCCAATAATGCACATCGTGCTTTGGTATTTATACCATCGTTAAGCTTCGTGTTTTAATTAAGATGTTTGTGTGTTCGGTGCGACAATGAAAATACAAACAAAAAAGCCAAAAATCAAACAATCATTACTCATGTAAGCATTCAGCAGTTGCTATGTAGTACAAGAAAAAAAAATTGAAATGAAACGCAAACGCACTTGGTACAAACAATTTCCATAGAAATAGAAGGCTGTTTTTATTTTTTATCATTTCTTAACAACAATGCATTGTTGTTATTGTTGTTGCTATTGTTGTTATTGTTGTTATTGCTGTTAATGTTAATGTAACAAAGCGACTCATACTCATACCAATTTACATTCGTCGTTGTCTCATCTAGTGGACAATGACTACTTAAATGCAAAAGCATAAGAATATATGCATATTTTGACTTTGAGCAATTATGTTATTGCGTAAGTAACAATAAATGTAAACAAAGTACCCAGCGGGAAAAAGAAGGAGTAGGAAGGCCTTCTAGAAGGCCTCTGTACCACTTCTTTTGGATGTACAAGGCCTTCTTGCTCCATTCCATACTCATATCTTTTTACACACGTTGTCATTGCGGAGAAGGCCTTCCGCTCTCGCTTCTTCAGCAGGTACATAAGAAGGGTAACGGGACCAAAAAAAAAAATTGATTTTGCTTGTGAAAAAAAAACAATACAAAAAATGTTACTCCCTTCTCATAGAAGTGAGTGTGGTAATTGTAATTGAAAGTAATTGAATCCAAAAATCTTTTAAGCAGGCCCTTAAAAAGGCCTGAAGTAAGAAGGTCTTCTGAGTTTTCCCGCTGGGTACTTTCAATAAAAAACTCACACGTGCACAAATCAAATGTGTACAAAACGATGAAAAATTTACCAACGTTGAACTTTGTTTTGCAGGTACAGAGTTATTGTAAATTTTAGAGTATGATTAAATCAAGAAAAATATTGATTTTGCAGTTCTATGACGGCAACAAGATATTTGTCTGAATAAAAAAAGTTAATATTCACACGAACTTGCTTCATATTGTCAAGCTGTTTGCGCTGCCTAGTGCATTTAAATAAAAATTTTGTAAAGTAAAAAAGGCGACGAAAAAGCATAACAAAATTGACGAGGACGAGTTTTTTTTAGACTTTATTAAAAAAAAAAACAAATCATATTTGTGTCTTTGATTTGCAAATAGAAATTCGAGAAATTCGCTTGAACCTCTAATAAAGTGTTTGGAGAAATAAAGAAAGAATTTATTCTTCAAAGTTTCTGCTAAAATCCTCGGACAACAACAAGTTAAATTTATGAATAGTTTTTTTTTTTTTTGGTACAAAAAAAATGTTTAGAATAACATCAGGAAAAAACTAATATTTTACTTTGTTATTGGTTTTTGTTCTTGTTGTTGTTGTCTTAGCTGCAACCTTTCAGCCAGCCAGTAGCAGGCAGCATCAATAGCATTTCATAGATACAATTCCAAGAGTATGTACAGATATTTTTTACGGTTTTTAACATGTTAGTGTTTGATTTTTCTTTTTTTTTTCGAAAATGTATTTCTGTGTAAAGATTTTCTTTGGTGCAATTGATTGTTGTTGTACAAAACATGTAAGATTGTTATTGTTGTAAATATTTTTATGTTTTTCAGTTGAAAGTTAAAATTATGAGACCACCTTTGAGCAATTGTTATGCTTGTAAAATGATGTGTTCTTTGGGTTTTTTTTTTTTTTTTTTTTTTTGTTTATTTCCTTAAGATGTTCATTTTTTAAATTTTTTTTTTCGATTTCAGATCAATTTTTAAAAGTTTTTTTTAGCTTTTTTGCTTAATACTTAAACTGAATTTTTGATATTTTTTTTTTTTGTAACGTTCGTTTTTTATTTATTTTAAATGTTAGCTGTTAAAATCAATATTAACAATAGCCCTTTTGTTTATATGGAATTATTTATCTAAAAGCCTCTTCACTCTACTGACCATTGTCTGTCTGTTCAAGAGGTTGCCTAAAAATGAAAAGAAAATACCAACTTAAAATAATATTTATTCTGCTGTTACGCTCACTTGGTCCAAGTCAACTCTAGCCTTTACTTTTTTAGACTATTTTTTTTTTTTTTTTGGTAAGCTGCCTGTTACTGCAGCCGTTTGTGTGGCATGCATGTTATGTCTTCTTAAACATTCAGTGGATATATTTTATTTTACTGCCTGACGGTGTTAAAAGTGTGAAGTTTTTTCCTGCTTTATATAAAGCTGGTATAGTCATTATTTGTTTTTTTTTTTTTTTGTTTTTAATTTTATTTTCTAGCTGAAGGTAAAATTTATTGAATTTTTTTTTTTTTTAGAAACATTTTTGTATTTAGGGAGGGTTTTCTATTTGTTTATTTGAAAAAAAGAAAGAAAAAAAAAATAGTTTCCTTAGGGTTTATTTTCTCAAGATGACTCTATGTTTTAAGCCATTGTTTTGTAGCTTTGGATGGTTGAAAGTGTTAATGAACTTTGTATTCTTCATCTTGTTGATTTGTTAAAAACAAATTTCACTTTAAGCCTAGAAGCTTATAACGGGTTTTAGTTATAATAGTGATTAGAATTACAAAACACTCCTACAAAACTATTTTACAAAAACCCATTTAAAACAGTTTGATATAAAAAGTTTTGGAAGAATAGCAGTAACAAGGAAATAATCATTAAACCACATTTTTCTTAAAGCAAACTATATTTTAACATATTTTTTTTAAATAAATCTTGCTGTAGATTTAAATTTTTTATAAATATTTACTCTATTAATTAGTAAAAATAAAATAAAAAAAACGTGATCAATAAATTAATAAAGAAAAAGCATTAATTTGAACAATTTTAGTTGATTAAATTAGTGTTCGAAAATATACACTAAATATCGCTCCTTAGTTTTCGGTTCGGTAGATTTGTGGAAAACACAAACGCTAATAGTGTTTATGTAGAAAATCATTAAAAAAAATAACGTTTCCCTGTTAGTCATCTTTCGAACACAAAAATAATACGGGTTTTATCTAACTCAACAAGAGATAAGAACATTTAATTCCGTTCGGTTTTTTTTCCATAAACTTCATTGTGTTCGGTTCGGCTCATTAATGTACGTCCCTTTTGGCTGGTAAAAAACCAAACATTTTTTACAAAAACAAATTACACAAACGAAAAAAAATCCAGCAAAATAATTTTACACAAACAAAACATATACACAACACACACACAAGCTGTTCGTGCTGCGGTCGTTGCTAAAATTTTTGTTTGTTCATTTCTTTATCAATGTAAAACAAGATACATTATAGAACATTAAAATGTAATGTTTGTCTACAGTATCACTACAATCGTTATGTTTTTGACATATATAATGTTCGGCTCTTTCTTGAAAATAGTTACGAACGGTATTAAGGGTTGTGTTCGTCTACACAACCACTAAAAAAAAAGATATCGTTCTTGGTTGTGTGAGGTAATGTACTGTTTATTTTCGAACACTGGATTAAATAAACTTTATTAAAAAACTAGTAAGAGTGCTATAGTCGGCTGTTCCAAAACTTACGTTATCCAGCGTCTTAGGCCATTCACCCACTAACACACATTATCAAACAGAATTAAAAAAATATATTGAGTACATTATTTCGTTTAAAACACAATTCTCTGTTTGAGCGGCAAACCATGTATGAATTTGTGTAGAAAATGTGTAGAAAAAAATAAAAAAAAATCAACACATTAAAATAAAAAAACAACAGCGGATTTAGAGGCAGTCGTGTTTTCTTTTTTTGCTCATATATCAGACATGTATGGGCTGATCTGGCTGAATTTCAATAGCAAATTTAAATGAAGCATATTTGACAGAACAACATTACACATAGTTCACATGATTTCTGCGGTATTCGAAAAAACGATTGCGACAACAGACTAACATCGTTAAATCATCTTCTCCACACATAAGGCCCCAAAGTATAACGAAATGACGAACTTATATGTACGCCTTCTATCCGTAGTAAGATATAATACTAAATGCTGGTTAATATACTAAACGTCATAATTGAAGTTTTTGATATTTTAATTCGGATTTAGTTTATTAAATTTAATTTTTATTAAATTATTATTAATAAAGGAAGGAATTTACAGCATGAAATGAATTAAAAATTTTTGATAATTTTATTCTTGACTCAACACTGGATTGAACTCGAGTCGAATTTTCTAGTTTCGAGAACAACCACATTTTCATCATCAGAATTCTTTGCCGTTCTACCGTTTGCACCACTGCGGCGTTTGCCAGTCTATAGTCAAACATCAATGTTAAACCAATGGTATGGTGGATCGAAGTTTGCTGTAATTGATTATCCCTTTTCAATTTTCCTTACTTCTATTTTTCGTACTATTGAATACTAAAGTACATTTCTAATGTTAAATAAAAGTAACGATAAACAGAACAAGTAAGAGTGCTATATTCAGGTACGTTATAAAAATACCTTTCTTTTGAATTTATTAATCTATTTTTGGCGTGGTCCACTTCTCAAATCCCACCCACATTTTGTCAAATGTTACGTATTGATAACCAAGATGCTCGTACTAAATTTTGCAACTTTGGTCCTTGCCATTCTCCAGATATACAGACATCTATAATGTGCCACACCCACTTCTCTAATCCCGCCCATTTTTTAGAGAGGTGTTGTATAGCTATGTGTACCAAATTTGGACAAGCTCCCTCACCGTTCTTTAGATATAAATCAATATTTTTGTGCCACGCCCTCTTCTCCACTCCTACCTAAATTTTTATAAGTTACCTAATGATAGCCAAATTGCTTGTACCTTATTTGGAAACTTTAGCTCTTGCCGTTCGCTAGATATACAGAAATTTATAATGTCTTTGTATGGGAATTGCCACGCCCACTTATCCAATCCCGCCCAAATTTTGTCCGATGGTGTGTATTGAGAAACAAGATGCTTTTGCCTTTTTTGAAAACTTTGGCTTTTGCCGCTCTCCGGATATAAATAAAAAAACAACAAGGGATTTATATGTAAAATTAGAGGCAGTCGTGGTTTTTTGCTCATGTCTTAGCCACTTGTAGATTTCATAGGCCCATTTCGCAGACGGACATCGCTAAATCAACTGTGCTCTTCAAAGGGACACAGAATATACATACAATATGTTTTATATGTTCTAACATCAATATTATAAAAATTACAAACGGAATCATAAACTTATATACTTACACCCTTTCCACCTGTAGCGCAAAGTATGAAAATAGTGATTACTTGTTAGGCGTCAAACATTTGTAAACTGTGAGCTAACTTGATAGTTAAAGAAAAGGTTATTCTCCAACTGTCTTATTTACAGTACATTAATAGAAAAGCAATCTTAATTTTAAAATACTTGGTAAAATTTACTTTACAAATTTCAAAAAAAAAAAAAATATATATAACTTTATAAAAAATATACCGCCATTTACATCAATTACAATAATATTCTCCGCAAAGTGTTCCACACATTTATTACTATAGGAAAGCCTTTAAAACTTGCAGTAGTTTTTTCAAAAGTTAACCCCTTAAACCATGCTACACTTTTACAATAATTTTTACAGTAATCAATTTAAACTAATTTTTTTATCTTTTTTCCTTTTATTTTTAGGTAAGCCTTTTTATTGTGTTCAATATTTAATATTTTTATTCCAAGGACTTTGTAAGTATAACTACAAATTTTTATGTAAATGAAACCAAGCCGAACTATTAATTTACAAAATAAAAAAAATGCGAGAAACAAATATGTGATAACAATTGGAATTTTTCAAAACAAATATCAAAAAACAGGCGCCTAATGTGATCATAATTTTCTTAAAATCTTTTTAAATTTGTTAGGCTTTCAAAAATATTGGTTAATTTCGTTAACTATTTAAAAGTTATAAATGAACTAGATAAAAAATTTGAATTTAATCGAATAAATATAAAAATATGCCTAAGTTATGCTATACCTTTTGCATATTATCAGTTTTTTAAGTCCTTTATAAGTTTTAAGTATTTCGATAAAAAATCGTATCTAACAGAGTTGTATTGATTTAGATTGAACAATGATATCAAAAGTGGGGGGCGGTTGTAGGTATGTCAACATAAACGTTATGCCTAGTACAACAACATAGTGGTTGGGGTATGTGCACTTCCCCTCACAACATGTTAACCCTGGTCTTAATACCCATCTTTATCCACATTGTTTAGCACCCGGGGTACCCGGGTACCCATATACTAACTATAATGTATCAATAATTACTATTTTTATGAAATAAAATTAAATTTTTAATCTTTTTAAAAGCGTATTAAATTTTATTTATATAAAAATATGATTTTTTAACTTTGTATTGCATAACGGCTACAATTTTAAATTTTTTATACAGGACATTATTTTTCAGTATAACGGTTGAACATTTTTGGTCATACATGATATGTAAATGAGACTTCTCCGTATTATAATAATAACGCTTTGGAAACTAAACTTAAGTAATTGTATGATACAGAATTTAGTTTATTGAATTTTTTTAAGCAGTTAAAACGTGTTGTGTTTTCCCAAAAAGTGTATTGTATTGGGTACCGGGGTACCCGGGTGCGCATGTTGCGATGGTTAAAGTTTAAGCAAATTTTTTTGAGTATTAAAGGAGCAAAAAAAAATCTAGAATCTGAATTCGCTTTTTTAAAGTTAAATAACGACGAACCAGAAACTTGTTTAAAAATTTTAATTCTTAATACATTTTTTTCATGTAAATATACCTAGGTGGGTACCATGGTACCCGGGTATTAACATAAGGGTTAAGGTAGAGGTCTCCGTTGAAGTTTTGCAAGGGCGTTTACAACAGAGTAAAGTTATTAATCTTAAAAAAAAAAAAACAGCAAAGCTATAAATGATTTTCCAAAAATTAGTCAAAGTAGAATAAAAAAAAGTATCGGTTATTTAAATCGATTAATTGTATGTAGTTAAGTGCAGTCATCAATAACTCTTTTATATAGTTAAGTGAATTTATCAGCAAGTTTTCTATACATAACTCATAATAGCATTTCTATACATCTTTCTGACATGGAAATTATATTATTGAAATATTTTAGAATGATAAACGACTGATAATTTTTTGAAAAGCGTTTAAGCTTTTGCTAGCATTTTTTTTAGTCAATAAATCTTATTTTTTCCAGCTTTTGCACACACTGTTTATTAAATAAAATTTTAAATTAGTCATATTGTTCATAATCTTTTTTAGTTAAGTATATACTTACTATAAGAACAGGTTAAAGTAGTGGTCTACCCAAATATCAAGCTGACTCAATTGCAATCGTTTTGTTGGTTACCTTATTTGCTTTTTTTACAGTTCGCGGGGTTCTACCTGATTCGACTGCCGCTTGTCCATCAATTGCGAGGTTTTTTTCCATCACCGCTTGTCTAGACGAGCACTTCACTTTAATTTCTTAACGAGAGAATTGTTGTAACCATTGAGCCTGGATGATTCCATATGGATTCTGGCTTCGTTCTTTAATTCCGTTAGAAAATTTTGGAAAAATTTTTATTTAAAACACTTTTGATTTTTTAACTGCCTAAAAACATAATTTTTTGTAATGAATTCTATTTTTATCTTTATTTCAAAAACAAAAACCTATTAATAATAATACAAATATTCATTTTTTCTTATTATAAAAAAGAGTGTCACGCAATTCCTATTAAAACAGCAGCTTGTTAAAAATTTTAAATAATCATAAAATCAAATAACACTTTTTGGAAATGAGTTATAAAAAAGCACACACTCAAATAGTAATAATGAACAATGACCATAAAAAATTAGTAACACTTAATCATCTAACGAATCATTTACATAAGACTAAATTAAACAAAGAATATTTCATTCAAAAAAGTAGACGAGAAAAACACCCTCTCTTTTTATTCTTTAGAAAAAAAAGACTTTTTATTAATTAAAACACTTTTTAACATGACACATTAGACACAAGAGTTTTTTTTTATGAGAGTGTTTAAATTATTTTTCTTAAACAATAAAAAATTAACATCAATCTTTTTCTTAAAGGCATTTTGTGGACAAAAGAGCTCTTAAAGTAAAAACGTTTTTTTATAATGATAGATAACTAGATTTTGTAAAGATAAAGTCTTTTTTTTTATTTGTTTAGAATAAATAAAGTGTTCTCTTTTTTTTTTTTGTTGAATTTATTTGCCGGATTTTGTTGTTGTTGAAATCAAAAATATAATAAAAGCTAGAAAAAATTTAAAAATATTTATTTCTCATTTCAACAAATAAACTGACATTATACACTTTTAATGAATTTATGGGGATTATTGTTATTTTTGAAATATATACCAGCGATTTAAATGACGACAAGTCAAAATATTCAAATATAAACATAAAGATATGCTTGGTTATTCAGTTATACATATGTATGTATGTGTGTGTTTGCATATATGTGCTGTATGTTGCAAGTACGTGGTAAAATGTATTTATTTAGGTTAACATAATGAACAATTTAAATTTTCGTTAAAGAACTTACAAGACACACATACAACATTGTTTTTTTTTTTTGCCACAAGGCAAATATTGTTGTTTAAGGCAAAAATGCAAAGAAAAAAATATACATGAGTTTAAGGCAAATGATTGAAAATCACTACCTGTATAGGAAACACCAAAAAAAAAAAAAAACATGTATAGATAGACAGTCTAACAGATGGACGGACAAGCAAAACAAATGCAAAATACTTGCAACTCTATGTTCAACAGCAAACATTAGCAAAAATGGCCAAAAGCTTTGAAAATACTGTTGCATACAACTAACAACTACGCACATTACAATTGACTTAAAAACTGTTATTGAGTCTTAAATATATGTCTATTCAGCCACTCACTCACCGAAATACACACACACATATATACGCTCACAGTATTGTGGCAACATCGATACTCTGGTCTAAACACATTACAAAAGGCTCCATATAAGAAGTATTACTGTTTTTGATGTAGTTGCATATTGTTGTTGCATTACAGCATAAATTTTTTTTCTCGTATGTTAGGCTTGTTTCTTACTTGCCACATTTAGAGGTGCCTGCCTGTAGGTGGTGTTTGTTTTTTTTTTTTTTTTTTTTTTTGGGACAGACTCTTCTTTGTTAGCCTAAGCAAATAACACTAATTGAAAGTATGCATGAGTGCATAATACATGATTTTTAAATCTACACGTGTGTGGTGGATTATTTTTTTTAACATTTTTCCATAAATCCTTACTTTAGTAATTCCAAATAACAAAAACTTTGTTTTTAATACTGCATATTTACAGATAATTTTTCTCTTGGCTTCGCATGCAGTCGAAAAACTTTATGCGTTTTCATTGTAGATCATTTTTTTTTAAGCTCGAAACAATAAGAAGGCAAAAAACAAAAAAAAAAAAAAAAAAAAACCAAATAATTTCTAGTTTTGTAGCATAAAAGCCTAGTGTTTAGTGCATATTGTTTTAAGAAATAAAGCCCTTTTAAAGTTTTTTTCCAGCCGCCTTTTGTCTTTTAGATGCAGCAACAGCAGCAGGCTGTAGAAAAACAAAAAGGAAGCGAAAATGTGATTTATTTTTACATGATTATCAACTTAACAAGAACAGCAGCTCTCTTTTTCTTTTGACTAAGGTTGGGGATGCATGTGTCTTTTAAAAAAATTTTTAAAAAATATAAACAATGCAATATTTTTCTTTCAAAAAAAAAAACTTAACTCTAAAAACTGCATTACTTTTTTTTAAGATGCTCTATGTAAAAAACAATGTGACAGATATAATAACCTACCAATTCTGCTTTATTATAGAAAATTTTTTTAAAGTTATAAAAAAATTTCTAAACTATAGAAAATTTTTGATCAATTTTCAAAACTTAGGAAAAGTTCTTAACATCTTTACAACAAATCGTAGTCCGAAAGTTGAAATGCTCTACGTGCAAAAAATGAATTTTGAGATAATCGATTTTGAAGGTTCAGACATTTTTTCTGAAAAAACTACTCGATAGGACTTTTGGATTTTTATACCACATATTCGTCTTAAAAGGATAATTCTGAATAGATGCTTTTTATCTCCAGATCGCATCTACAACGGTATATTTTCTAATGGTAATAAAATTCTTGTTTGCTCTATACGCCACCTTAGTCATATTTCCTTGCAAATACATACACAAAGCAATATAACACATCTAAAATTATTTATGAAAAAAAAAAAAAATTAAATTAAAACTATTCATAAGTTATTATAAGATACATATAAAGTTATTATAACAAAATTAACTTCTTAATTTATTTGTCTTAGGTAGTAATTTTTGTCTTTTTCAGATATAAAATTGAATAACAGTTTAAGTTCGGAAATTTTTTCATTTTGAACTTGTTTTTCTCTTAAATATGTTCAACTGTGTTTCAAAAATATTTAACTGTGTTGGTAACTGATTCCGGAAACCTCATTTTATACACTCCACCACAAATAGTTGTGATGAGGGTATACGAAGTTTCCGTGTGCAACTTTTTTATTATTCATCTCAGACCCCATAGAGTATATATATATATATTCTGGCTCCTTGAGTAATTCTAAGTCGATTTAGCCATGTCCGTCTGTCTGTTGAAAACACGCTCACTTTCGAAAAACTCAAAAGAAATGAACAAAATTGGTGTCAAATTGCTTGTATTTATCCTAAGCAGTTTGGGATTGAAATCCAGCAACATCGGCTTAGTAGGATCAGAGCTATGAATCAAAATGTGGAACCACTAATTTAAAAAATTGCTAATTTTGTTAGATTTTGCAAAAATTCGTTTTATTCGACTGAAAATCACGCTGTAAAATTTCGTGTAGATTGGTTCATAATTTACCCTAGGCCCTATATAAGCCATACTCCCGGAAAACAGTTTAGTACGCCTAAAACCGTAATTAAAATGCTATCACAACAAAATGGTACGTCACAGTTTTATAGGACTAGAAATGACACTGTGAAATTTCGTGATGATCAGTTACTAATTCAGTATTGGCCCCATATAAAGCCCACTCTGGTAAATTAATTAAATACGCCTGAAAATGTAGCAGATTTATTTATTGTGGTAAAATTACTTCCAACTTAGTTTCATATGGCCTGAAAAAAATGTTATTAATTTTGTGATATACGGTCCGTAATTTACCTTATATCCCATATTTAGCAGCCTTCTAAAATTCACTGTAAACGCTAAAACTAATTTCACCGCTGTTTTGAAATATATTGAAATTTATGTTTTTAATAGCAGAAATTACTCTGCAGAATTTAAGGATGATTGGTTCATAACTTACCATGGCTCCAATATAAATTCCTCTCCTCAAAATCATTTAAGTTCGGCTTAAACTGTTACGAATCATGATATTTTACTAAATCTAGTTGAACCGCAACCAATTTTAAAGCTGCCGTCTGTTTTTCAAAGATAAATTAATAATAAAAAAAGATATCATATAGATATCAATCCTGAAACATTCAAACTGTCGGTGGAGAGTATCGAAGATTCGGCACAGCCGAATATAGCACTCTAACTAGTTTTTTTTTTTAAGAGTAAGATAAAATTTATTCTTAATAATTGTTTTTTTAAGAGAAAATATACTGAAAATATTTGCATTACAAATTACTAACTCCACATAGAGCAAAATGTCCATCAGAAATCAATTTCCATGTTTTGTATTGAAATTTTGCTCTATACGCCACTAAATGGCATGTAGTGCAAAATTTATCTCAGCCACCAGACAAGATAGCCGAAAACGGATTGCAGATTTGAAAAATTTGGGGTCGAAAACCTAAGGTGGCATCCTTAACTCAAAATCGTCAAAATGGCGTATAGAGCACTTAAACTTTCGGACGACGAAATGTAAATAAAAAATTGTTTACTTTGATGAACTATAGAAAAGTTACTAATTTGTTTTCTAAAAAAATATTATCAATATCTATAATTAACTATAGAAAAATGGCCAATAACTCTATTTAACTATGTATATAAAAGTTAGCGATTACTATAGACTATGTAACTTACAACAGAAAAGTTATCAATACCCATGAAGCAACAAACACAATGGCACATTCCTCTTTTCATATAATTTTCTAATGCGCATGGCGTAAAATTGACGTCACAAGAGACTAAACAGTATGAGATTTTGCTTGCAAAATAAAGCACTATAGTGTTTTTTTGTCGTCAACAACATAACGGATCTGCGCAATGCGTACGTAAACTTGTTTCATTGATTCATGATCAATAACCAGTGATGCCAACTCTTCACTACTAAAAATGGCTAAATTTTTATTAAAAAAATGGTTAGTAGTGGCTAAGAAGTGGATAAACAAGATTCTATTACAAAAAACGCACCTTTATTAATAAAAAACTTACAAAATTTTTTTAACAACACTGAAATTGCACATAAGACATTATTAAACTAAAATAACAAAAATCTTTGAAAAATGAAAAGCCTAAATTGTCGATAAAATCGATTTTTTTTATTGTAAAAGTCATTTGTGATAACTGACTAAGAGCCGTACCTAAATAATAGCGGAATGCGGAACGTTTTCTTCTGCTTAGCTTTAACCCTAATATGCCATATGTTCCTTAGCAACATTGTGTCACAAACAAAAGTGTAAACCTTCTTTTTTAATTTAACTCACATAATGGAAATAAAAAATGGAGATAAAATTGACCAAAAAATAGTCGCTTGCCGCTTTTGTTTAAGAAAGAATAATTTAACGTTACAACACAACTAATGCTGGGGTCTAATCACCGCATTCGATATTAATTAAGCTATCGTATCAAGTAAGTTATCGCGTTTTTCTGCATATGATATACACTGACGTATCGAATGAAAACTCGAGAGATGTAAAGTCTTTGGTCTCCTGATACCAAAATAAAAAATTTCGATAAAATTTGTTTGATATCGTATGCGGTGATTAGACGACACCTGCATTTATAACAGTTATTGGTTTAAACATTTTTAAAACTTAGAGAAAATATGGCTTAAAACCGGATAATGACGAAATGCCTATTCATCTATTTCCGAACGAAAACTTCGCTCGCATAATTTACATTTAAAACAAAAACAGATTGTAAAATATTGTTTTTGTTTTACATTTAAGTTAAGCGAAAGATTATTGATAGCCCTGTTTTTAAATAAAAAAGTTATCGATAGCACTGTACGTTATTCATTTAATCATTAGAGAGCTTATCGATAACTTTTTTTATCCATTAAACAATTTTTTCTATCACTGTTTCATTCGCTAAAAAAGATAAACTATTATTTCTATATAGTGTTAAACGAAAAACTTATTAAAAACCTTGATTTGAAATTTATGGTGAAAAGTGTTTATTATGCAGTATTGAATTCAAGGATATCGATGACTTTGTCTCTTCGTTCTTTTTATTTGAGGAATTGTTAGATTTAATAAAACAAATTTTGTACGATTAAACTCTTGTCCCCCTGTTGCATATTGGCAAATACCTAATGTATATTTTTGTTTAAGTTTCAAAGTATATTTATGCTTATTGTTGTATTGTATGCAATGAATACATTTACTACTTCTTGCCTACATGCACATTTCATATTTCGATGATGACTACGACTACGAGAAGGATGATGATGATATTGTTGATGGTGCTTTATTCTGGTTGTGGCATGCTACAAGTACATTTGCAAGAGAAAAAAAAAATAATTTTCTTACGAGCAACTCCTACCAATGACTTTATAATTTTGCATTGATTCTGCTAGCGGCTTTTATGTCTTTGGTTTTGTATAAATTTTGTTTTATTTTTGGGTTTTTGCGTCTTAAATCAAGTCAAATATTTAGACATTATTTCCTTTATGAGTCTATATAAAGAAATTATAAAAACATATTTACTTTATTTGCAAAGGAATAATTGAATTTTTTCTCTCTCAATATTTTTAATATAAATCTAAAAGTATGCAGTAGTTATTACCTAGAAAAAAATCTCAAAAGTATGACACAGTTTTTCAAGAAGTTTTAAATGTTTTCTTTAGGTATTTAAAAAAAAAAAAGTTGATTTATTTAATAGTTGTAGCATAAGTTTATGAAAATACAATTTCATTATTACATGAACATTTCATTAAATTGAACGTATAAATAAGATGGATGAAACACATGTATAAACAAATTTATTTACACATGCCAAACGTATTAAAGGCAATACCATAAATTTTTTGTTTGTTTTCATTTTATGTATATTTGCGGTCTTTCTTCCTATCTTTTTTTCAAAGCAGATTAGCACGCAAATGGGAAATGTTAAAAAAAGTTGTAAACAAATTTGATTGTTTAAATTGATTGAGTAGAAATCACATAATATTATTTTGAATAATTCACAACGTTATAAAGATTAACCCGTCCTACTTTTATGCTCCGTTGTATGGGGATCTACTGTGTTTCTATATTATTTGACTTAATACAAATTTGTTTCTTTCATTTCGAAGATAATACTACATATAATGATACCTTGTGTATATGGTTTAATAAATGAAATAAATTAATTTTTGCGGTATACTTTTTTTTTTTTTGTTGGTTTATAATTTTTTTTTTTTCTCTTGAGAGTAAATTACCATTCTAAGAATTTTATTGAATAGGAGTGGATCATTTGTGGGTTTGTGTAATAAAATTTTATGCTGGTTTTTTAAGAAAGTTGATTGTTAGTAGTGTTTTTTTTATAAAGGGAGGGGAAATGCTAATTTGTGTTAATAACATGAAATATTTGGAAAATTATATGATCTTTAAGTAATACGAAAATTGATAGAAATTATATAATTTTTATGGCTGTTTAATTACTAATATCTTCTTAAGTTGTACATTGACCTGGATAAAAAAAACAAGGCATATTGTAGAGCTAAAGTAAAAAAATGATGTAGTATAATAATTATTAAATAATTAAACTTGTTCTTAGCCTAAGAACCTAGCGAAGCAATCTCTTTATGGTAAAAGAGTCTTGACAGCTTACAAAAGGCGGACATGTAGGCAAAAGTATACTAAACTCGAATAGACTTAGAAATTGTAGTATACATTTAGTGCGGGTTATATTACAAAAGTAGAGTATATTTACTGGCAAAATTTATAAAATTAGAAGAGAAGACAAGGAAAATGGACTAGAACCAACTTAAGCTGAACTAGAACTGAACCAGAAATGATGTAGAATTAAACTACAACTAGAACAAAACTCGAACTGAATGAGAATTTAACTTGAGCTGAACTTGAAGGGAACTGCAACTGAACACAGAACTGAATTAGAACTGAACTAGAAATGAACTAGAACTGAACTAGAACTGAACTAGAACTGAAATAGAACTGAACTAGAACTAACCTAGAACTGAACTAGAACTGAACTAGAACTGTACTAGAACTGAACTGAACTAGAACTGAACTAGAGCTGAACTAGAACTGAACTAGAACTGAACTAGAACATAACTAGAAATGAACTAGAACTGAACTAGAACTGAACTAGAACTGAACTAGAACTGAACTAGAACTGAGCTAGAACTGAACTAGAACTGAAATAGAACTGAACTAGAACTGAACTAGAATTGAATGAGTACTGAACTTGAACTGAACTAAAACACAGATATTACTGAACTAGAACTTAATAAGAACTGAACTTGAACTGAACTAGAATTAATGTAGAACTGAAATAGAACTGAATGAGAACTGAATTAAAACTCAACTAGAACTAAACTAAAACTGAATGAGAACTGAACTAAAACTAAACTAGAACTGAACTAGAACTGAATGAGAACTGAGCTAAAACTGATCTAGGGCCAAATTACGTAATTCGATATCGACCGATATTCCTATTTACATACTTTCAATTTTGATCTATATCGAATGCCGTAATTTGGCCCATGAACTAAAACAGAATTATAACAAACCTAAAACAGAAATCGACCAGATTTAAAGCAAAAAGAGTCTTAAACAAAAAAAAAAAAAAAAAAAAAAATACTGAAATTCTATTCAATCTTGTTAAACTTCATGAAATTCTAATTCAAAAGTCTTATAAAGAATACAAAAGAGTTTCGAACTTACAATTTAAAATTCATTTACCACAAAATTGTATATTATTAACATAATTCTATTAAAAATATGAAAATAAAAATCGTATAAAAAAAAAACCAAATTCAATATACACAATTGTAAATGTTCTGCCAGTGAACCACAGAAAAAAAATATACAAATTATATTTATGAAATTCTGCTTTTATGTTTAATGATGCAAAGATGCATGAAATGAACATGATGCTACAAATAAATAAATTGAAATACATACAGCCATACATATTGTGGAGATGAGATAGATATTCAAGTAAACTATTCTTCACAAAATTCACTCGAATGTTTGCAAGTCTAAAAAGCAAGATTATTATTTAATATCATATAGTCAATAATGTTACCCCAAAAATATACCGAGCGAAATTTATAAAAATGACAAAATGTAAATAAATAAATGAAGGCAGTGATGCGGTAAATACAAGCAGTGTTTTCTTTTTCAAATAATCATATTTTCTAGCATAAAACTTCTATATATATGTAAATGTTTGTGCCGTGTATATGCTCCTTAAACTCAAGAACCGCTGAACCGATTGACACCAAACTTGGAAAATAAATTAGTAAAGTCTGGAGCCCGGTATCTTTTAAGTTTAATCTCGATGGGTTGCACTGTTGTCGTGATATTTAAATTTTTTAATATATGGTAAGATTTGGCTGCAATTCACAAAATATATTTATTAAACAGAAATAAGTTTCCTTATAATATCCCTGTGGGAAATTAGTGTCAATTATTCCTTAAGCACCTATCCCGTGACCAGTGAATAAAATTTTATTGTAAAACGTGATAGGTCAAAACAAGACATATCACTTAACTGGTGATAATGTGTTTGATGTACATATATTACTCTGCAGGAGAGGCAATTGACGCAAAACTAGTCATGTGACTGTAGTGGCTGATTATATCTGGTATTACCTTATATAAAGGGAAACGATCATATTAACAAGGTTCACTCGGGACAATATCTGCTACAGGTATTATTATTTAAACCAAAATCTAATGTATCCATTTAGGTTATTTTTGAGACCTGTCACAAAGTGTCAAAAAGGTGCCAATTAACCCCTCCTAGGACATCCCCATGTGAAAGTGACAAGTCCCCTTCATATAAAGTGTTAGAACTAGAACCGGTACCTTCCACTTTAGAACTGTCCCGTGATAAGTTTGGTGTTAGTTCCCTTTCCCCTAGGGAAAGGGTTAAGTTATTAGCAAAATTCTCCAGTATTTAATTTTTTATTTTTATTTGGAAAATCCCGAGCAGCGCCGGTACCAAACAGCTAGTATTTTATAAACCATTTTTAAAATGCTTGCAACAACTGTTTTAATTTCCTTAAAACTAATATTTTACCCATTACTGTTTCCGCTACAACTGCAAGAAAATCCACACAGATGTTATTGTATTGATTATCGACTCATGCACAAATACAAAATAAAACACAACAAAAACTCCCAAAGCCCATTGCAAACACCCATCCCATAAACAATAGAAGAGGCACGAGAAAAAAAGTTGTAGAGGTCTACATTCAAAGGATAACACATCCGGCATTTAAATGTAAAAGCTAAATTCAATTAACAGAAACAAAAAAAAAAAAACAAACAGCGGCAGTGAAACAACTCATGAAAAGTATAGAATTTAATGACAAAATTTGCAGACAAGATTTCGTCGTCGTTTGTCCGTTAGAGGGGTATTAAGCCATAACCAACCAAAGAAAAAATATTTTATGTCATATGCAATGACTTTTATAACTTACCAAGAATGCAGAAATAAATGGTGGCTTTAAAAAAAAACTATCCTTAAGGGTTTCTTTTTCTTACGCCAAAGCTGTTTGCATTCTAAAGATTTGATCTTTGTTTTTTTTTTTTTCAACAAACAGCGCTTAACTAAAGACACAATTTAGATGTTGAAGTTAAGATTGCAGTAGGAGGAATGACGAAACGAATACAACAGAAAACTAAATTTATACGTTTAGTGAATGATGATTGATTTCATGCCAAAAAGATTTCCATCAAAAGCCATACGAAGGCTAAAACTAAAAACTCAGACTAACAACAAACAGCCAATGAACTAATAATGTAAACAATTCAAAGATTCCTTTGACGTAATGCTAAACAACGTTCCAGTGGCCACTGGTCAGTTTGACATTGTCTGGCTTAACTAACAAGTCATAAAAATGCTGTCATTATTTCTCTGGGTTGTTTGGATATTCACTCACAAGTTCTTTTTAGTTTGTTGTTTGACATATTCAAGAATTATGACTTCAATGTTAAAAACTAACGATTATGCAGGGTTTTTTTTTAAAGATACACAAAAAGTTGTTGTATATTAAATAATAACAGGGTTGTTTTTAATGTCAGACCTTTTTTGTTCCCTTTATGTCTGCTTTGTTTATATGAGAATTTTTAATTGATGAATTTTTTCAAAAATTAAATTAAAAATTTTGCTTTATACAACAAAGAATTTAAGATTGCGTTATTAAAATTAAGGCCCTCAGGCTTTTGGTTTTGTTAATGGCATTAGTAATAATATGTTTTCCCTTTTTTTTTTAATTTGTGCAAAATCTTTAACATGAAAAGATTAAGTTGATTGTAGTAACAAATTGATAATGACTTTAAATTAATTATAAATTTTTCATTTTAAAAGTTTATGGTTATGAATGACTATATAATTGTGATTTTCTTTACATAATAATACTTGCCTAAAAGTATGCTTTATAGTATCAATTATGTTGCGCCTTTTTGAATGCTGACTGCTGACTGACAATTTGGAACGCTTAGGTTCGCATAGAATTTTATTTGGAAAATATTTTAAAGACTGATCATTTTTGCGTGCATATTTTCTGTGAGAATGTAAATGTATAAAAACGTAAAACATGCGTTAATGGTATTAATGCTCGTCAACTATTTGAAAATCATATAAATTCAAAATAATATCAATGTAGGAAAGTTAGTGTTTTGCTTAGAACTCTGCTACTTATGAGTCAAGTATATAACTTTTCAATACCAAGATTATTCAAAGAATAAACGATATATTAACACAACAAAACAGTTTAGAAAAGCTTATTTCATCTAAATAAGGAGACCCATAAAAATTTAATACCTTTTATAATTCAATACAAAAATTAGTTAATCAGGCATATTTTGGAAATCGAATTGGATAAATTTTAAAATCGAACAAATTTTTCAAATGATCCTATGGTAATCCTATGGTTTACAAAAATATTGCCTTTGTCATGCTCTGTAACTTTAGTGAGAACTTCTCGCATCGAAAAGATGTGAAACAAAATATTCCATCGTTTCTCGAAAAGTGAGAAAAAAGTGTGTCTGTAACGAAACTATCGAAAACTATCAAAAGAGAGAGGCGACAAAAATTTACTAAAATTTTACAATTTTCACCGACGGCGGTGAAAATACTAGCGTCGGCTAAACCAAATAATGTAAAGTGTGACTTTAATGGTTTTTGTTTGCAAGCAAAACATTCGTATATTCTATAAAAATACTAGCGGATGGCCCAGCGTGTGTTACTATGCCTAAAAAAGAAATACGTTTTCTTTATGGTATAAGTAGGAATCTATCTATGTTTTAAATTTCATTAAAATCTCTAATGTTGTTCCTCGTGGTCATATTTAATATCTTACTTATTTGTCGATATAAGTAGTCATCCAACTATACGAACAATTTCTTTAAAATCGGTGAGGTAGTTCCAGAGAGGCAGAAATATCCCCCACCTTCCCTCATGCTCCTATTTAAAAAATGAATTACTAGTTTGTCCATATAAATAGTCATCCATCTATGTTTCAAACTTCATTAAAATCTGTTGGATAGCACCGGAGGGGCAGTAATTGCCCCCAAACTCTAGTCGTGTTCCGAGTTTTGGAAAAATGTATAGCCTAGAACCATCTTCACTTCCCCTTGTGGTCCTATTTTTAAAAAATGTATTCCTAAAGTGTTAATATTTGTAAGGATCTCTTTATGCTTTAAATTTCATTAAAAACTATGAGGTAATTTCGGGCGGGCAGAAATTGTCCCCAACCTCTAGGAAATTACCGTTCTAATGAAACCGGTTTGAAGCACATCGGTTGGGTGGTTCAGAGTCAATAGAGGCTTTAATCTATATATAGATTAAAGAAAAATAATTAAACAATGAAAAAATGTGACAACAAAATATTATTATTATTTTTCTTTGCATTTTTAATTGTTTTTTAGTGTTATAATTTTTTTTCTCGCGCCGATTTATTTGTGAGTTTATTTGACCCTTCAAAGCTGGAACTGTCCAACAGTTAAGTGACAAAAACAGTTGTTTGTTTTAATTTATGGCATTTTTGTTTCATTTTTTACATTTCAGTCAAAAAGTTTCTCCACGCGAGAGTTACAGAACATGGGCACAGAACTACTGTTAAATAATAAAAAAACTACGGTTATTAAAAAAATCAACTTAGAATCTCTTTTTATTTCAATTTCACTCGATTTTGATATCGAAAACAAGAACAAATATCATTAAAAAATGATGTGTGTGAAGATAAATATGCCGAGTTAAATATGTTTCGACGTAATGGCTTACGTCACTACATATTTAACTCTGGGTGAAATGACGTAACGAAATAATTAAATATGACATATTTAACTATTACATATTTAAATATGCCATATTTAACTATCGCATATTTAAATATGTCTTGTATCAGATATTTTTAAGATTTGATTGTCTTAATAAAAAATACTTTAAAAAAAGCAGAAAAAATATCCAATTAATTTAATTATTATTTCCTAATAATTTCTATGGACAAACTAAAAAAAATCAAACAAAAATAAATTAGAGTTGTTACATCATTCTGTGTCACACATCCGGACCATATGGAAAATGAGGACTAGGTACCACACTATCCTTCTATGGTACCCATATGTCTGAATTGTATTTGTAATTTTTTTAAAAAATTTTCAAAAATTGAACTTTGAAATTTTTTTGGTGTTCACTATGGGATTTTGGCCATATTTGGACAGATCCTTTGTTGTCACTCATCCGGACCATATGGAAAATGAGGACTAGGGACCACACTATCCTTCTATGGTACCCATATGTTTGAATTGTATTTGTGATTTTTTTAAAAAATTTTCAAAAATTGAACTTTGAAATTTTTTTGGTGCTCACTATGGGATTTTGGCCATATTTGGACATATCCTTCGTTGTCACTCATTCGGACCATATGAAAAATGAGGACTAGGGACCACACTATCCTTCTATGGTACCCATATGTCTGAATTGTATTTGTGATTTTTTTTAAAAATTTTTCAAAAATTAAACTTTGAAATTTTTTTGGTGTTCACTATGGGATTTTGGCCATAATTGGACAGATCCTTCTCTGTCACTCATCCGGACCATATGGAAAATGAGGACTAGGGACCACACTATCCTTCTATGGTACCCATATGTCTGAATTGTATTTGTGATTTTTTTAAAAAAATTTCAAAAATGGAAAATGAGGACTAGGGACCACACTATCCTTCTATGGTACCCATATGTCTGAATTGTATTTGTGATTTTTTTAAAAATTTTTGAAAAATTGAACTTTGAAATTTTTTTGGTGTTCACTATGGGATTTTGGCCATATTTGGACAGATCCTTCGTTGTCACTCATCCGGACCATATGAAAAATGAGGACTAGGGACCACACTATCATTCTATGGTACCCATATGTCTGAATTATCGAAACATATTTTACTCGGCATATTTATCTTCACACACATAAAAAATGTCGTACACCACAAGTATTTGCTTGCAGTTATGGCTTTTCTCACCTATTTAAAATAATTTAATTTTATTGCTTCTATTTTATCTCTTTTTGATTATAAATTCCAATAAGTATTAAATTTAATGTCTTCTATCACAAAACCCTTAATTTTAATGTTTTTCGTAATAAATAAAACACTTTAAAACTTAAAGCCTATCCTTAGGCTGTTTTATATAAATGAAATGTAAAGCATACTTTGTCTTGATTATCATGATTTTCAAACCCCGCTAGAAATAAGAAAATTCATATCTTAATTTCCTACTCATAAATTTAACTTTATAATTTTTATTTAAACAAAAAAAATATATTCAAAACAAAATAAATAAAATCATATGTTCTCCTGTTAACCCTAATCAACACAACGTATTGAGGTTTTTTTTTTTGTTTGCCCTATTCCCTACCCCTGTTATTAAGACTCGTTAAAGTTGTGATGTTTCATGTCACTCTCTTGAGACTTCCTAATAATGTGTAAATGCCTTGAGGTTACGATCATACACCCAGCTAAATGAAGCTAAGAAAACCCCACACATCTATTTCATATCTTTTATTTTCATATTATTTCGCCAGCAGAGAAGAAAATTAATTCATGGCTTTTTCTATTTTATTTCATTGTTTTTCGTTTCGTTATATTTTCTGTGGCAAGACTTTGAAAAACTTACAGGACCCACCACATTATTATTGTTTACATCTACTTACAACACGTTAAACATAGTTGTAAGTACATTGGCCAATGTCAGCCCTTAAGGTGTTTTCAAAGAAGAATAAAGTAAAGAAAGAAAAAAATAATACAACAAGCATTATACATATCTTTTTCTTCTGTTCAAGGATTTTATTGTTTAGCACGTTTTGCGAGTAATACTCGTAAATTGCTTGTTATACACGAAAAAAGACAGAAAGAAAAATATAATAACAAACCATAAATGGCTGCTAATGAGACAAATAGCCTCAAGTTACGAAATTACTAATAAAAATTATGACAATACAATAAAGCTTACAAAAAAGTTTGTTCAGAAATTAGCATTTAATAAACTGACAACAATGATAGAAGAAAAAAATATTAATTTATTTATGCTTATGAGGCAAACGGAATTTATATGGTTTTGGTAAAGTGTGTAAAAATCTTTAAACAATTTAAATTTAAAATTCCAGTTTCCTGTTTTCATTTTGCTGATATTCAATAAGAGTTTGTTGTTCCTTTTACTCCTGCAAGTAAAATAGTTCCTGATACTTCTGATGCACCATGTTGAATTTCGTTCCAACAACGGTGTAAGTGGCATATTTATGTTTTAATCTGCCACCGTTACGTATGCGACGGTCCTCCTGTACGCCGACTGCCCTGTAGTTTCCACTTTATCGTTTGGTTTTTTACGCAATAAATCGAGCCAAATAACACAAAAAAAAATCTCTCCTGTAAAATTTGATTTTTGGCGCTTGCGTTATTTTCGCGGTTCGGCTTCAACTTGCCTAAATTGCCTATTATGTGAAATGCCTGCCTAACCATATTTTACCTTTTCTAGGGCAAAAAATTGTTCATTTAAGACCAGAAGTTTTACCGATCTCACTTTAGTGACATAATGCCAACTATTAAGTCTTATCTTTATATTTTGTTTTGGAATTACAAGTTTTATTTGGGATGAGCTTAATCAAAATGCTGATTAATCAAAATTATTCAAATTAGATTAGTCAAAATTGTAATTATCCAATTAACCAGAATTCTGATTAATCAGATTTTTTGATTAATCGCATACACCTAGTTTTTACGTATAATAAAATGATTCAAAATCGTTTTAATTAGAAATTTGCAAATGCCGATTAAGTCCACTTTGCAAATGACGGCATTCGAATTCGGTAAAAAATCGAATTTCCATTTCAGTTGTATTGTAATTTCGATCGGTATCGAATGCAACAAATTAAAACAAAAAAGTTTCAAATACAAATTTGGGAATTCCGATAAAGTCCAGGATTTTTACAAAACTCACTTGTGAGATTGACCTTGCCATACCCAAGTTATTGCGTCGCATCTCTTCTCATTTTTCTTTTAGAATTGAACAATACTCATGATGCTCAGGGTTGTCAGACCTTTTTCGCCCAATGCAATGTCAAAAATCGCCAAAATCGCCAAAGCCTTTATATTTAAGTTTTTGACAGTAAAACACTTTTTTTTTAAATTTTTATTGTTAAAGCTAAGGCACAAGCTCTATGTGTTCATTTGTCTTTCAAGTTGTGCTGAAATATGTCAACAAGAAAAAGAAAGACATAAAAGAAAAAAACAAAAAATGTACTTTGGACTTCGGGAAGAATTCTTGACAAAAGTACGAAAAAACTGAAGTAAAGAAAAAACATGAAAAATCAATTAAAATCGATAATCATTCAAAAAAGCAAATGTCGATCTACCAAAGGGTTAAAATACAATTTGGTTTAAGGATTGATGTTTGACTATTGACATCAGAAGTCGTCGATGGCTGCGAGTGTAAAGCGGCAAATCCATCTGAGGAGATCGAGTGGTTGCGATCGAAACATGTCATGGTAACCTGCCGGCCGCGGTTCGAATCCCGGCCACGGTCAAGAATGAAAGATTATCAATAACGATTTTAATTAATTTTCATGTTGTAAAATTCCTTTCTTCATAAAAATAATTTAATGAAAATTAAATTTCATGAACTTAAGCCTAATTAAAAATATTAAAAATTTGGATTAAAAACCATAAATAGTTCAACAAAATAACCACAATACTAATTATTTTAAAAAAATATTTTTTATAAATTTTAAATAATAAATTTGTTCTAAATCGCTTAAATCTGCCAAAAATCATAAAAAGTCGTCATGATATATAATTTGTTGAATTGTTATTTAGAACAAAGTAAAAGTGATTACTGAACACAAAAAAGTACAATGTTTTCTATAAAATAAATTATAGAAGTAGATATACATTTAAATGTAGTTGCAGTTTTATTGGATCGCCTGGTGGCCGAAATTCGACCACTTGACATTTACTTTCGAGAGAACCTGTGCGTAATACAATAAAAACGTACAAATTTTAGGAGATCGGAAAATGCACTTTTCTCCCATCTTTGTACGTGTGTCTGCAAGATAAATTTTTAAACACTTAAATTCCAAAACTTTTCAAAAAAAAAAAATATTATTAAAGTAAAAAATTAAACACACAACTCCTTTAAAAGTCATAAAAAAAGGTTATCGACTTTTATTTTCTTTACGACGTTTTTGCGCGACTTTATTTTTCAAAATTTGCAAGAGCAGTTTTTTATTTTTTTTTTATTTGAATTTTGCATACAAAAAAAGCTAGTATAATATTTCAGTCAAAAATCACCAAAAACTGAAAAAAATACAAAAAAGTCCCTGAAAGTAAATTTTGTTTAGTTTCTATATTTTTTTTAAATAACATTAAATGGAGATAATATATTTAGTTAAAAAAACTAACTGACTGCTTTTAGAGTACGAGCGCAAGACTAACATTTAAAACAAAAACATTTTTTAAAATTTTGTTTTTGTTTTAAATGTACGTTAATCGAACGAGCCTTGCGCTCGTGTTCTACAAACAGGCAGTAAAATGAAGTCTATAAGATCGTACACTTCAGCCTCATCGATTTCATTACATTACAGTAGAATCTCACAAATTAGAACCACTTTGTGCACCGGCCAGTTCGAATTTCTGAAATGTTCAAATTTCAGGACATTTTTTTTTACAAAAAAAGATAAAATTTTAATGAAATAGTGATAGATAATGAATAGTTGTGTAAGCTTTTTTAAACTCAAAATAGTTTTTATTTAATACCATTAAATTAATTGAACATATTAAATTCATAGAAAAACTTTTTTAATTATTAGGTCTTTAACATTAAATCACTCACGCCTTCACTAAGTCTTTTCAATATTTTAACCTTAGTATCTACAGATAAGGTATTTTTTTACGTTTGTTTGTCATTTTTTTTATATTTCACACTTTGACCTTCAGTTATCAACTTACCCAAATTTGTACAAGCATATCAAATTTCATACGCAAATGACCGAATTGTACACACCACCAATAACTCGGTTATTCCCCGTTTTATTGTTATTTTCATGAGTGAAAAAAAATTGTTTGTAGTGAAAATACAAAAAAAAAAAAAATTCCAAAAATTAGAACCCCTGTTCTAACCACAGGTTCTAATTTCGGAGCGTCCAATACATTGAAATGACCGCTTCTAATTTCTGGACGGTTCGAATTTATGAGATTCTACTGTATTAGAATTAAAGAGTGACTGAATATAAAATTCACTTTAAATAATAACAAAACAACAATCATGTGAAAAAAGTTTCCAGATTTTCTTTAACTTAGTAATAATGACAAAATATGACAAACTATTAAAAAAATCGCTGAAATAATGCAAATGGTAAAAATAGTCACGTAAATCGCCAGTTATATCAAAAATCGCCACAAAAGTCACCAATCGCCAAAATGGAAAATCCCACCACCAAACACGTTTCAAAATCGCCACGTTTGGCGCGGAATCGCCATATCTGACAGCCCTGAATGCAAGAAAAAAACACATTTTGAGAGAATAACCAAAAACTCAACCGCTATTTATACCATGGTGGAATAAGCAGGTGGCATCGTTACGGCAACAAATACAACATTACAACAAAAATGGAAATTACATAACCGTTTACGTCAAAAAATACATTAAACAAAAATCAAAGCGTGCCGCTGAACGTGATGAAATAAATACATTTTTAGACAATTTTTATTTAATTATGGTCAATATCTTATCAAAATTATCAAAAACTTTAATAAAAAACAAAAATCACAGCACAAAACGTGGACTTTTTGTAAACATAAACAAAACTTTGACAAAAACCTAGACAAACAATGCAAGAGCAAAAAATCGTCATCTGGCGTAGTGCTGCCACCTGTTTATTTCACCATGATTTATACATGTTTACGCGTGTGTTTGCAAGCAAATTTAAAATGCTTTTTAAACCCTTTAATCCTGACAATTTAGAAAAAAATTATATTGTGCATATCTACCCAAAAATAGCTTTAAAACGATAAATATTTCAATAAAATCGGTGGACGATAAGATACTTAAAAATCAACGAAAAAAAATTGTTCCCGCATTTATATATGTATAAGATCTAAAATAATAAACAATAAACCGTCAAGGCTCCCTGTTTGTCTTCTTTTTTGGAATATATTGTAAGGGAATTAAATTTATTCAACTAAGGTTCTAAAAAAGTGCAACATGTACTATTTACATTCATAATTTATAGCTCGTATTAACGTGCTAGAAGTTCCTATTGCATTCTACTTCAAAAGCTAGTTTTGGTGGAGTTCATTATTGAAAATACTCTTTCAACACAGGCACTAGTTGGAATTTGCAGCATATAAAATAAAGCCAAAGCAAGTTTTTTAAAATGGTACGTACCTTTTTTATCCTTATAGCCTTAATTCTTCATTTTGGCCAAAACTGATTTAAATTAGATGTAATAAATAAATAAATAAATAATATTCCCATTAAAATAAGGAAATAAAAGAATTCTATTTATTAATTCTTTCAAGACCCTTTTGAAATATTTTTTTTTTATTTTTTTTAATATTATTTTAATTGCAATCTATCGGTACAAAATGGTAATAAGCAAATTAGAGGAAACATAAAAATAACAGTTGTAATTGTGCTTTAACAATAAGTACAACTATAAAAATAGAAAACAAATTATGTGCTTTACAAAATTTCAATAAACAAGTATAAACTAGTTATTATGACTATTAATTTAAAATAATTAATTAATGGCATGATTTTTAAGTACATATAAATAAGTGGCAAAGTAAATATGAGAAACAATTTTCTCGAAAATTTTCAATATCTTCGTCAGCCGTTTAAAATTATTTATTTAATTTAGTTTCAAATACTGACCATATGTATGGAACGCCTCAAATTCCATACATAAAATACTACAATAATAAATATTATAATTATAAGTGTTTTTATTTTATATTATTTTTTGTATTAAATTTTATAAATTCCTAAATAAATTCATGGCTCATCCAAAATAGCCAACAAAATCGCCAACTATTTTATAAATCGCCAAATCGAAATTTTGGTCGCCAAACAAGTTTGAAAATAGCCACGTTTGGCGAGAAAAAGCCTCATCTGACAGCCCCGACAAATTAAGAAAAACTTTAAATATTTTAACAAACTCTTTACTGACCGCTATAAAAAATTCTTTATTAATATGTTAATATTATATCCCAAAAGTATTTTAAAAGTAAAGAACACTGTTGAGAATATAATTTTTTATTAAAAACTTTACCAACCTTTTACAAAATTCAATTACTTCTTCAATTTTTTTTGCTCTCATAAAAAAATTTGTTTTTTCTCCTTTTTCCCTTTTTTATAATTCCATTTTTATCATAGACCTCATCATAGTTTTATTATTTTTGCATATTCAATATATTCAATGTCATTATTCCGTTGTTCATATCAGTATTCGTCGATCAATAGAGCTGGCTGGAGGTCCGTAAAACCTTTCATTCAAATATTTTTGTATTTTTTTTCTTTTTTAGTTTTCAACTCTTTGTAGTCTTATCTGTATGCCAACTTACAAATTCATTTTTAAATATACATTTACAGATAAAAAAAATGTAAAAAAAAGGAAATAATAGTTTATTTGATCACATACATAAAATAGTACGACAAAAAAAAAAAAACAAAAAAATTACAGGAGTTTATTAAAATTCATGGCAGGCCAGGCAGTAAAAAGCTGTACAGGAAAAAAAAAATCATAAAAGAAAAAATTTACAAATAAGGAATTAATTATTATAGAGAAAAAGATTTCTGCTTTAAATGGAAGAGATTATTTTTTGAAAAAAAAAACGAAAAATTATTATTGTTAAAGGTATTTTATAAAAATGTCAACGGATTTTTGTAAGTAAAATGTATCTGGAATTGAAAAAGTAATAAAGAAGCACAAATCAGATTTGTATTATTTTAATTAAATTTGCTTTTACATATGTACTTAGTTTGGAGAGTTTATGAGTAATAAAGTGAGTTGTTTTAAAATGTATTTGCAAATTTATTGTTGAAGAAACTAAATTCTTTAGTTTGAGCTAGGGTGTTCAGTCGATTAATTTTTGTTCGATTAATCGAAAAGTTTTAGACGATTAAACGATTAATCGAAGTTTTTATACCGATTAATCGAATAATATTAATATATAGTATTTTTTATAAATGTATAATTTTGTTAATGTTTTAGGTCGAATAAACCAAATGTATGTGTCCGTTGGTATTAAAAACAAGTGAAAGTGTTATATTCGGCTGTGCCAAATCTTTGATACCCTCCATCGACAATTTGAATATTTCGGGAGTGATATCTATATGATGTCTATTTATTATTAATTTATCTTTATAAAAACAGACATCAGCACTAAAATTGGTTGCGGCTTAGACCCATATTAAATTATTGACTGACAATCTTGTTTCGTAACAGTTTAAACCGAACTTAAATGATTTTCAGGAGGGGGATTTATATTGGAGTCATGGTAAGTTACGAACCAATCATCCCAAAATTACGCAGAGGTATTTCTGGTATTAAAAAACATAAATTTCAATACAGAGTTTACAGTGAATTTCAGAAGGCTGCAAAATATGGGATCTAAGGTAAATTATGGACCGTAAATCACAAAATTGCATGACATTTTTCTGGCCATAGAAAACTAATTTAGAAGAAATTTTACCACAATAAATATATCTGCTACGGTTTAAGGCGTATTTAATTAATTTACCAGAGTGGGCATTATATGGGGCCTATAGTAAATTATGGACCGATCATAACGAAATTTTTTGGTGCTATTTCTAGTCCTATAAAACTGTGAAGTATTCAATTTTATTCTGAGCCATTATAAATTACGGTTTTAGGCGTACTAAACTGTTTTCCGGTAGTAGGGTTTATATGGGGCCTAGGGTTAATTACACTATGGAACATTTTTGGAATTATTGTCTGGGGGGTGAGAAATTCCAAGTCAGGGTGATGGTATTAGGTCAGTATAGTAAAACCCTCAAAGGGTTTGGCGTTCGTATGTGTCAGTTTTTTTTTATGACATTTTAAATTTTTTTCTTATCTTGATGTTTTTTTGTTTAACATAACTCGAGAACCACTTGTCCGATTTTGCTAAAACAAACTCAAAAAAATTTAGAATTACAATTTCTTTAATCCGTTCATATAACGTTTTTCTTTATAATCAACAGTTTTGCCGGTAAAAACAAATTTGTGGAGAAAAAAAAATATTTTTTTGCCTAAAAATTAAAATTTATTTTAATAAATATTGCCTATTTTTAGGCAAAAAATAAATTTTTTTCTTCACAAATTTATTTTTACCGGCAAAACTGTTGATTATAAAGAAAAACGTTATATGAACGGATTAAAGAAATTGTAATTCTAAATTTTTTTGAGTTTGTTTTAGCAAAATCGGACAAGTGGTTCTCGAGTTATGTTAAACAAAAAAACATCAAGATAAGGAAAAAATTTAAAATGTCATAAAAAAAAACTGACACATACGAACGCCAAACCCTTTGAGGGTTTTACTGTACTGACCTAGTACCATCACCCTGACTTGGAATTTCTCACCCCCCAGATTGGCTGTTGTACTGTGTTATAAACCGATCTTAATGAAATTTCACAGTGTCATTTCTAGTTCTATAAAACTGTGACGTGCTAAATTTTGTTATGATAGCGCTATTAATTACGGTGTTAGGCGTACCAAAGTCTTTTCCGGGAGTAGGGCTTATATGGGATCTAGGGTAAATTATAGACCGATCTTCACGAAATTTTACAGAATTATTTCTAGTCCCATAAAACTATGATGTGCCAAATTACGATAGCGTTAATAATTACGGTTTTAGGCGTACTAAACAATTTTCCGGGATTAGGGTTTATATAGGGTCTAAGGTAAATTATGGACCGATCTTCATGAAATTTCACAGTGTGATTTCCACTCGAATAAAACGAACATCTGCAAAATTTCATATAATTTCGTGCATTGTTCAATAATTTATGTTAGCTTTTGTAACAAAATTATCAATTTTTTAAAGTGGTGGTTCCACATTTTGATGCATTGCTCTGATCCTACTAAACCGATTTGGCTGGATTTCAAACCCAAACTTCTTAGGATAACAACAAGCAATACGACACCTAGTTTTTTTTTTATTTCTTTTGAGTTTTTCGAAAGTGAGCGTACGGACAGACGGACAGACGGACATAGCTAAATCGACATTAAATTGAATGATAATTTAAATTCAATTATTTACAAAATTACTGCAGTTTTTCGTGGTTTTGAGTGTTGTTCTTGTAAAAATGATAGATACTTAAAGAATGAAGTAGATAAAATGGAATATTTTTATGAACTTTCATTACAGGGCGTTTTTAATTTTTTTTTCGGTTTTAAATCTACTTCATTTCGATTTCTATAGCACGCCCGTATTCTTTAACAAAATAGTCCATGTGTTTCTCTCTTTAGAATGTTATACGAAGGATAAATTTAATAATGCTAAATGTAACAGGTGCCCAATAATGTATAAACGTAATGTACTTCAACAACTTTACTAATTAACCACCTACACAGTGACTATAACATAGTACTTGAAGAAGATGCTCCCCCAACAAAATCAAAGGGCCTACAAGTGGTCCAATGAATACATATTTTAAACAAGATACTTCGATCGGTTCTCTAGAGGAAATTATTTGCAGAAGCATAGCAAAGGATGGAATGTCCGTGAAAAGTTTAAAAAAATCCGACGTTATATTGACTCTTAAAATCTAAGTTACCGAAAGTGAAGCAACAATTTGAGCTACATTGACAAGTTTTATTAAAAAAAGAATGTTTATTTACTTATTTTTTCTAAAATTATAAAAAAAAATCTCGTAATTTATAAAATTTCTCGATTTAGAATTATTCGATTAATCGATTAATTTTAAAATTTTATTCGTTTAATCGAATAAATTAAAACAGCCAAAAATGGATTAATCGGTTATTAGAGCAAAAATAAAACCCGTTTAATTGAACACCCTAGGAAATCTGAAGTCTTTCATTAGTTTTAAAATAACACCCTCAATTCCTCGCAATACCGTTTAAAAAATTTTTGATCATTTTTGGGGTAAATGCTGTATTTTTAAAAGAGCTGAGAATAGTAAAGTAGTACTTAATTTTCCATTCCTGGTTTACTAACTTTGGTTGAAACAACTAACCAGTGAAGTGCATGCTCTTGAGAAAACTTGGACTTTCTCTTAATTTGATATAAAAAGTATTTGTTTGCTAAAACTTGAAAAAGATTAATTGTAGCACAGCAAGATTCCCTCACCACAAAAACACTTTGAATGAAAAAACTGATTCCTCAGTTGAGGTTACAAACTTTAGTGGAAATATCTAAATATTTGTATAGAAATATTTTTAATTTCGTTCTTAATTAAATATTTTAGCTTAAAACTTTTCTAGTTGAATTTCTTTAATATTTCTGTTTCTTAATTTGAATTATTTTTATTTTCAACACTTAAGAAATATATACATAAATTTTCCTAACAAAAAAAAAAAAAAAAAACACAAAAAATCTCATCTCACACCGGAAAATGCCCTTAAGTGTTAGACCAAAAGGAAGTAAAACAAATACCTGCCATATGATGTTGTTGTTTTTCTATTGTATTTATTTTAACAAACTCATAAATTTTTCTTAAAAAAATTATGTGCAAAACTTTAAGAAACAACAATTTCTGTGTGGCATACAACTGATTAGAAGTGAAAGAAAGAAAAAATAGGAAAACAAATAGTTTTTAATATTTTTATTTTGTTCTTTTCTATTTTTTATTCAAAGTGTAAAAGTAAAACAGGAAATAAAACAAAACAACACCAGCAAAATGCAATACAATCAACCATTCACCTGTGTATTCATACTATAAAAAGTAAAGGTGTATTTGTGTATCTTTCTATGTGTATCTACCCAGCGGGAAAACTCAGAAGACCTTCTTACTTCAGGCCTTTTTAAAGGCCTGCTTTAAAATTTTTTTGCTTTAAAATTTTTTTGATTCAATACTTATCTAACTGCTAAAGAATGCCTCATAGAAGGCCTCGGTTAGGTATAAAAGATAAGATACACCTTCCACACTCGCTTCTATGAGAAGGGAGTAGAGAAAGAGTAAAATTTGTTGTATTGTTTTTTTTTTTTTTTTTTTTTTGCACAAGCAAAAGCAAAATAATTATTTTTTTTTAATCCCGTTAGCATTCTTATGTAGCTGCTAAAGAAGCAGGAGCGGAAGGCCTTCTTCGCAATGACAACATGTGTAAAAAAAATATGAGTATGGAATGGAGCGAGCAGGCCTTGCTTATCCAAAAGAAGTAGTACAGCGGCCTTTTAGAAGGCATCCACACTCCTTCTTTTTCCCGCGGGGAATTTAAGTGTTTCTATGTAGTAATTGTCTGTGTGTGCTTGTTTTGCTCAGTGCTAAGTATTTGACCAACAAAAGTTTAAAATTGAAATAAATTTTATATAAACATCAACAAAGAAAACAAATAAACATTTAAAAAGCTACCGAGCAGTCAGCCAGCCATCCATTTCAAAGATAGTGAAAGAGAACGAATAATGGCTGAAATACTTTTACAAGTGTAAATAAACAAAGTCAGAGCAAAATGAAAAATAAAAAAAGTTTTATGGACAAAAAATTTTAGTTACAGAAAAAATGTTTATATCTTTTTTTTTTTTGTAGTTGCTTATTTTGGGGTTTTAATTTCAAGTTGTTGTTCAGCAAATGATTTAAGTTTTGAGTTTTCTTTGTTTGGTAATGTGTTAACAAAAACGATAGTTTAACATTAAATAAGGTAGAAAAAAAGGTAGAATGCAAATGACAACAGGAAGTAAATTAGTAGAGGAAAATTTTAAGATTGCTTGATAAAAAAATGTTTTTGAAGATTAAATAGATGGAAATTAAATCTTCTGAGGTACGGAAAATTCGCGTATAACACACGAAAAGTATTACACCCGCCGTAAGTTACGGTGTTAAGGCTGAAGGCGTCATCTAGCCTTTGCTTTTGTCAAAAACGTCTATTTCAACTGGACGGATTTGGACTAGCAAACATACGGTTCCAACAGGATGGAGCATCGGCGCATACTGCACGCCCTATAAAAAAATTTTTGAGGACTTCATTTTTCGGGCGCCTGATAGATTGCAAGATTTCACGATTTAACGGTTCTTGACCTCTTGTTAAGGAGTTTTTGGAAGTCACGAGTCTATGTCAACAAACCTCAAACGCTTCACAGAAAAAAATTCTGCAAAATTTTTCATTAAAGAATTTATCAAAAATTAAATCAGTTTTAATTAAAAATTTAATCAAGTGAATTAAACTTTTAATCAAGCGAATTTAACGTTTTATGAAGCGAATCAAATGTTTGATTGAAATTATTAATTTGTTTACTGGTGCAAATTTAATTATGTTTTTAATTAATATAACAAATTGTTTAATTGAAATCCATTTTTATTTTTTTCTGTGTTGAAGTTTCATAAAGAATATTCGTCAGGGATAAAGAAACCTATCCGGGGAAGTTCTGGCAAGAGTGATGGAAAGTGGCATTAATAGGGCCGTAATCGGTCGTCAATGTAAGCAGCGGCCACTTGGGGGATATTATTTTTTCTACTTAATAAAAAAAAAAAAAATTTAGACGTCAAATCAAACACAATCCAGAAACAAATCTTTAGTTTCTCATTAATTAAAAAATTACAGTCGGGTGATATTTTTTGCGGCTTCTTATATTATTTTTTGAAGTAAAACTTGAAGATTTTAAAACTCTGTAAAAAATATTTTTTAATTTTGCCGACTATTCTTAAAACTTCTTATTTGCTACAAAAATACTTACCAACCAATTTAATCGTCTTAAATAATATTTCTCTTTTCTTCCAAAATAAATAATTGTTTCATAAAATATTTAACACTCAAAGCCTTGCAACATCCCAGCTAGCATTTTGTATCATAATCTAATCATTTAGGAATCAGCTTAAGGGGCAAAATACCCGTATATGAGCTCATTTTTCAATCATAAATGATACTCTCGTTGTGAGAAAATGGTACCCTACCAAAGAATCACCTGAAAGAATCATTTGTGATACAATTTTCTGATTCCATTTTGATCATTTTTATATTAGTTTTTCTAATCATTATTGAATCGTTTTTGTATCATTTTTTAATCATAAATTATATAGTTTTTGGTTATATGCATTTTATATAATTTTTTAATTGTCATGTTTTTTAATTTTTCTCCAAAAAAATCAGCACCATTATTGCTTTTGAACCAAACAAAAGTAATTGGTTTTTCGCAAAGAAGAGAACAAACAATTTGCACTAACATTTATGTTCATAAATTGTCCATAATTTATGTGCTTCTTCTTAAGCCAAGCTTTTTATTTCTTTGGCTGACATGAAAGTTTCTATTTTTATTTTTTCCATTTGGCAAAAACAAAAATTCAAAATCATTATTTAAACATATAAATGCATCATATATGAATCCTTTTTCAATCACTCAAGTGATAAATCAGTTTTTAATCATCAAAACTGATCTGAAAAGAATCATTTGGGTGATTTTTACAAAAAATAATCACCCAAATGCTAGCTGGGATAAAGCTTTTTGTTTGCAAAGGTATATATGTATGTATATGTAATAAATTAATAATTAAATATACCGATAGCCATAAATCATTAAAATACAAATGTTTACGGTTGATATCGGACTGGTTGCTACAAGGGAAGCGAAGGGAGTTGCTATAATAATTCTACAAGATGTCAGAGTAAGAGCTTAAGAGCTTCTTAATTTTTTTTATAAGAATTCACACACATTCACAATAATGATATTAACATAATAACAAATCCAAACAATGAGACCGACAATGTAAAAAAATGCCACTAATCATTGGCGACCTTTGTTGTCACTTTAGCTTTGTATTTACTGTGACATGTTCTAAGCGATTTTCACAAACGTGAGCTTAGACAAAAATTTTGCTCGCGGTACTAATGTAAATACGAGGTTATCGTATCCCTAGAGCAAATACATGATATTAAAACGCAATTCTAATCCGCTAGAATCACCGTCTGTACTTAAATAAAAACAAACTTTCTTGCTTTAAGTCACATTTTCGTCTTCTCAAAAATGCTGTGTCTTAAGCTACGGTCACACTTATTAAATATTTGATCAAATAAGCGTAACCCCTACTTTTGTTAATAGTTATTGAGATTTCGAATGGTCTTAATATTATAAAATAAACTAATTATACTACTAGACATAGCAAAAAACAGTTTTTTGTAAGATGTGGTATTTTAATCAAAATAAATATTGATATTAAGCGAAATGATTTTTTAGTTTCATTGTTGGTCCCGTTTTTTTCGTCAAATATTTGATAAGTCTGACCGTAGCTTAATTAAGTCGAGACTTTAAGGCTGAACCTATGGTCATCGGTCAACAGCAATATCTCCATTGCTTAAAGTTTTCAATAAGTACGTGTATTTAATGCCCTTTGTTGAACTAGTTAGTCAAATTGATGTCTCGTGGTAATTTTATTCATTTTGTCAAATAAAAATTAATGGAACAAAAAACGTACTAATTTTTTAGCTTTGACATCTTTTAATATAAACAGCAATAATTATTATTTGGCAACCAGTGTCGATTTACCACTTGCCATCTCAAATGAAAATTTATTTTAAACACTGAAAAAAAAAAAAAAAAATATGAAAATAAAAACTAAATTATAATAATAATAATAAAAAAAACCCAAAATCAATAAAATCTATATATAAATCGGCAAAGGCAAACCAGTTAAGAACACTTTCCTCCTCTGTATGTCAACCGATTTAAACAAAATATACAGAATTGCACAATATATTTTTATTAAAATCTGTTTAATATTTTCAGAGTTATGAGCGTTCAATTTTGCTACTAACACATATGCAGAGCACATAAATACAATATTTTTATTTTTTCAATTATCAAATATAAAAAAAATAGGGTGGTCGATTATTCGACATTTTTTAGTAACCGGGTTTCGAATATTTCGACTATATAAATACGCTAAATTTAATTTCTATATCGGAAAGGTAAAATTCCGTGCCGAATGTGATAATTTTAAAATTTTCTATAATATTGAACTTAGAAACATAATATTATCGGTGCAGGGTCCTGAGTGAATGAAAACCTATAAGATGAAAAATGTTAGTACATTTTGTTTCTCATCTGGTACTTCTTGAATTTGTATTAATATTCGACATATAAAGATGAAATTAAACATGCATGGTGCTGAGTGAATAGAAATATGTAAGGGGATCTTTTTGGTACTTTTTTGTTCAACATCTGGTACTTTGATTAATTTTCGTAAATATTATACATTAAAAAATAAAATCATCCATCAATGTTCTGAGCGAAAGAGAATCTATAAAGGAGATTTTTTGATACTGATTTGTTTTCCAATTGATATTTTCTGATATTTTTTATATTGAACTTACAAAATTAAATTAACTCACGTGGAAGATAAGATATGAACAAGAGGTTGGTCTCTCGCCAAATCGATCCACTACGTCGGAAAAAATAAATGCTCGATACATGTGAATTCATATATACTTAGATGTACTATGTTTTCTTTATATGTACATAAACATTTATGGTCGAATTTTGACCATTAGGCGAACACTAGTTAAAATAAAACTCCGCAATGCATTAATCCAATTTATTATCCCGTATTACAAATTTTCTAACGCTTTCGACATATTGACGTTAATATTGCTGCATAGGTCTTGCCCACCACTATTTGTAACCCACTAAGAGCCGGTTAAAACACGAATATATTTTTTTTTCTATAAATCAATTAGGAAAGATGTTAATTTTTAGAATTTTATAAATTATGCTTTTGTATTTTTGGCTTATAGTTATTTTTTCCTTTTTTAGGCCTTCAGTTTTAATACTTTTCCTATATCTCATTATTTCATTATTTTACTTTTTCTCATTTTGCCTCTTAATGCCTTTTCTGTTCTTCTCTTATCTTATAAACTACAAATGGCATCCTTTAGAAAAGCATTTGCTGCTGTGCTTTTGCTGTTGCTAACTAACACAATTGATGGCTTCATTTATCCGTTTTCAATAAATTTTGCACAAAATTTAATTTCCGCTTAGAACAGACACTACTCCCAAAAAGACTGCTGGAAAGAAGAAAAACTAATAGTCCAAATAGAAAGAAGAAAACAAAACAAAAACTTTAAATAAAGAGGTGACATTATAAAAAGCCATTAAGCCAAAAGAAAATGGAATAACCAAAAAAAGTAACATAATTACACTTTTGGGCAAAATTAAGTACTGGAAGAGCAAAAAGTCCACCTTAAATTATGATCAAATTAAATTTTCAATTTATTTTAAATAAATTTATCGATAGGATTTCGATAAAAAGAAATTTGAATTTTTTTTTGTTAAAAATTTATCTTAGATTCATTAACATCACTTTTACGGTGATTAAACACAATTGAACCTTTTAAATAAAATTATCGTCAATACAAAGTAAATAAAAATGGACAGGCTGCTGCCTGTGTCTGTTCTAAAAGATACTACAAAAAAGGCAACACGCAGGCATGGAGGTTACTACCTTTTGTTGTATAGAATATAAAAAGCAAATTATCATAAATATCAAAAAGTAATCCAATAATTTTCTTTTTTTTTATAAATAAAACCAATGAATAGGTGCTTAAGGCACAACGAAAAAGGACTTTTTTAATGTATAGTGTCTATGCAATCGAAAAAATAAAAATAATAACAGGTTCTTTTTTATTTTGCTTGGTTCTAAGTTATAAATACTTATAGAAGTCAACAAAAATTTTATTAAGGCCTTTTGTCGGTGTCTTATTTAGAATTTTAGAAAAGCGGTTTCTTCTTTTTGTGTAGTTAAAGGCATGACAAATTTTAAATAATCTCTTTAATTAAGTTTTTTTTTTTTTTGTTTATAGTAAACCATTGAATTTCAAAGGAATTTATTTACGAATTTATGTTTACTGTGATAATTTTTTTTAAATATCTCCTTTTGTCTTTTTTTTATTTCAGCTCAAAATCCTCGCATTATAGAACATCCAATGGATATGGTGGTACCAAAAAATGATCCATTTACTTTTAATTGTAAAGCCGAGGGTAGTCCTAAGCCTTCAATACAATGGTTTAAGGACGGTGATGAATTAAAAACAAATACAGGATCACATCGTATTTTAATGCCAGCAGGAGACTTGTTTTTTCTAAAGGTAAGATAATATTAACAATAATACACTCATGCTATATTCGGCTGTGCCGAACCTGAAATATCCTTCATCTAACGTAGTCGGCTGTGCCGAATCTGTAATATCCTTCATCTAACGTAGTCGGCTGTGCCGAATCTGTAATATCCTTCATCGAGAACCTTAGACTACTGACCAACTAACAAACATTATCAAACAGAATTAAAAAAAATAAATATAAAGAGTGGTCCAACCAACACGCATGAACAAAAGGTTTTGCGAGAATTATCTTAATTTTTTTATTATTAAAGAAGTATCCATGTCAATTATGTGTAAAATAAAATATCGGCCAAATGCTTGCAATGGCTTCAGTGACATACCTCTATCCGATGGTCCATATTTTTAATGATCTGAGACATAATTGAGCTTCAGTATCGTCATTTCAACAGACAGACATACAGACAGACGGTCAGATGGACATCGTGAAATCAACTTCGCTGCATATAAGGACCAATAGTATTTTTTTAATTTCCTAAGCTAAGAAACCAGAGTCTCTGGCGGGAATCGAACCCGCAACCTCGGCGCTGATAGACTAGCTCGCTACCAGCTAGCCTACCGAGGCACTTTATAGGGTCTATATCGATATCTTGTATATATCGTCACCTAAAACGCAAAGGCCCTAGCTAACAAAAAATTAAAAACTGGCTTTTCATTAAATCTGATGTATTGCATCAGCACAAATGTTCGCAAAAGAAGTTTGAATCTTTCGAGCAACATTAGCGATTTTATTGACAAAAAAACCAACGGACTTATCTACAATCATATGATAAACGCTAAAACCTCTAACTATCATATGCAAAATTTTTAATTTTCAAAACAACTGGTAGGTTTTATAAGAAAAATTAATTATAAACAGTTTAATTTAATTATCAAAAAGTTGTGTCTAAATACTTGTATAATAAGCTCTCTTGAAGCATTTAAAAAAGCTATCTTGAAACACTTATACAATAGTTTTTTTAGGACTAATGTAAAAGCTTTGTGAAAGATCTTTGTGAAAGATCTACAAAAGCTTTTTTAGCATTAACATAAAAGTTCATCTTAGAACTTATAAAAAAGTTTACCTGAGAAATTATACCAAAACTTTCTTGAAATTAAGATTTAAGTTTTATTATTAAAAAAAAGTTTTCTATGAGTCAAATGTTTTATTATTTAAAATTTGGCTAAAAGAAAACACATTTGAAAACATTTGAAATTTAATACATGCAAAAAAAAAAAAAAGTTTTCAATGGAAAAAACCTAAATTTCTAATTTTAATATTATCTTTTATTTTAAAGATATTACGGGATTTTCAAAAAGCTAGTCACTTAAAACTGATGTTAAAGCTTTTTTTGTGTAAAACTGAATATAGAATAATAATGCGGAAACTTTTCCATGAGATTCGAATGAAAATTTATCTACGAACCAGTGTTGCCAAAACTTGGGGACCAAAAATGGCTAAATTTACGGAAAAAAATGGCTAAAAAATGGCTAAAAATGTGCTAAAAGCTTTTTTAAATAAAAACATATTAAAATTCAATAACAAAACAGAAATAATAATTAAAGTTGTTTACGAGGAAATTGTTAGTTAAGATCAATTTCTTAAATAAGAATAAACGTAAATTAATATTTTGATAAATATTTAAAAAATTTGTCATCGATAAATTCGATGTCGTTATTTTTCATCTAATAGAAATTACTCGTGCCTATTAGTTTTAAATAATTTGAAGGTATTCATAATCACGATGTTTACCCATTTACCCAACCTTTTGAGTCCAGATCTACAATAAAAAACAAGTAAGAAAGTATAGTCTAAAAGCTTTTTTAAATAAAAACACATTAAAATTCAATAACAAAACAGAAATAATAATTAAAGTTCTTTACGAGGAAATTGTTTAAGATCAATTTCTAAAATAAGAATAAACGTAAATTAATATTTTGATAGATATTTAAAAAATTTAATCATCGATAAATTCGATGTCGTTATTTTCATCTAAAAGAAATCACTCGTGCCTATTAGTTTTAAATAATTTGAAGGTATATCATAATCACGATATTTACCCATTTACCCAACCTTTTGAGTCCAGATCTACAATAAAAAACCAGTAAGAAAGTATAGTCGGTCAACCCCGACTATACTATACCCTACACCACATTAGAACCTAAGTACCAAATTTCATTAAATTTTATGCAAATTTGCGACCTTTACTTGGCGCACAAGGTTTACATGGACAGCCAGCCAGCCGGACAAACATCGTTAATTCGACTCAGAAAGTGATTCTGAGTCAATCAGTATACGTAAAGGTGGGCTTAGAACCAATATTTTAAGGTGTTACGAACATCAGCACAAACGCATAGTTTATATTTTATTGTTATGGTAAAAATGGTAAAAAAATTTAATTAACGGTTGCTAAATGTAACCTATTTCTCAAATTACTTTTAACGATGTTTACTTGGCTAAATACCCTCTCTACTTCAGCATTAGACCATGGAAGTGAGAGCAACTTTACAGTCAAGTGCCCATTTAGACAGGGAAACATCTGGAAGGGAAACATTTTGTTTGTTAGCAAATTACGGGTGGGGAAGAGAGAATGGTTTTTGTGTTCGGTACTCGGCGACACGCTTTGTTCTCATTTTCTTTGTTGACATTTACCTTGCTTTTTGAGAAAAAAACAACAATATTAACAGAATGTTTCCGGCAACATGTTCGTCTATGTGACCGCAAATGAAAAAACAAAAGAAAATTCCAGATGTTTTCCTTCCAAATGTTCGCTCGTCTAAACTCGGACCAATTCGGAAATTTCTAAAAAACTTTTGTTGCCGCCTGCATCTCTTTATTAAAGTACTTGCAACCATAAAAAACATCGATGTTTGTGTTAATCCATTTTATAAATTTAATATTGGAATACTGTTCATTTACTTTGAAAGATGTTTCATTATCATGGTTTTTAGCGATTTTCAACATTTGTAAATGTTGTGATATATATTAAAGGCTTCTTAATTGTTTAAATGTTTATTTTACTTTTATAAATTTTTATAATACCATAAAAATTATTCTTAAAAAAAAACGGCAAAAAAATTTTATGGCTAAACAAGTTGACAAATGGCTAAAAAAATGGCTAATGGCTAAACAATTTTTTAATGGCTTAACAGTATGAAAAATGGCTAAATCTAGTCCCTAAATGGCTAAATTGGCAACACTGCTACGAACTGATATGAAGGTTTTTATCATAAATTAAACGTTTTTATTGAAGTTTATATAGTAATACTTTAAAACATAACATTGAAAAATTTAATTTCTTTTCCATCAACATTTAATTTTTCCTTAAACAAATTTTTAAACTATTTTTCTATTTAGTTTTTGTTTATGTTTCGTATTTATTAAACTGTCTATAAAAAACTTAATATTAAAGTTTTATTAAAAATCTATTTAATTTTAGTATTGAAGCTTCAGAAAAAAAGACCGGCCACAAATTATTTACACACGAAAAATTTTTTATTATTTTTACAAAAATTTTAACAAATGCTGTGATTTTAATATTTTTTTTTCCATTTTATATGAACACATTTTATGCTTAACCATTTGAGCTTACAAAATATAAATCTCCGTTTCCTTTTAGCCATATTTGTTTTTAAATGGAAATTAAACTCAAACCATTTTATAAACAAATTTAACAAAAAAGTTAAGCTGTTAAAAAAAATTAATAGGAATTGACATTATTTAAAGGCTTTGTTACATTAAAGTTTGGATGTTAAAATCAAGTGGAAAATTTAATTTGCTATTAGGAAAAGAGTGGAGTTTATATTGTCCAAAAGGGTTTGCTAGCTAAACAGCTTGGTAATTTTTAAAATGTTTTGATTGCATAGAAGTTCAAACGAAAGTTGTTGTTTAATTAATTAAAAAATTCAATAGATTTTTGTATAGATACGATTTGAAAGCGATCAACACGTGCTAGATTTGATAAGGGAGATAAAGCTTTGCAAAAGCTTTTAATACGATGCAACATTTTTAAGTATTTTATTTTAAAATTCTTTATGATAATAAAAACTGTGTGTTTGATACTGATTTAAAAAATCTTTAATATTTAAATCATTCGCATAATTTTTTATACCCACACCACTATAGTGGAGAGGGTATTATGCATTTGTGCTGATGTGTGTAACGCCTTAAAATATTGGTCCTAGACCCACCTTCAAGTATACCCATCGACTCAGAATCACTTTCTGAGTCGAACTAGCGATGTCCGTCCGGCTGGCTGGCTGGCTGGCTGGCTGGCTGTCCATGTAACCTTGTGCGCAAGGTACAGGTCGCAATTTTGGAGATAATTTGATAAAATTTGGCACATAGGTTCTAATTGACAAGGACCAAGCCTACTGAAAATGGGCCGAATCGTAGGACCACTATACAGTTTAAAAAAATAGGACCACAAGGGTAGATAGGGGCAATTTTTGCCTCTCAAATTGATTTAATTGAAATTTAAAACATAGATAGATCCATATCTATATGGACACATAAGCTATACAGTTTTTCAAAAATAGGACCACAAGGGGAGGTGGGGCATTTACTGCCTCTCACAAACTTTCCAACCGATTTTATGAAGTTTATAAACATAGATAAATCCATATTTATATGGACACATAAGCATGATGTGTTTTTAAATACTGTGGTGTAGGGTATCATATGGTCGGGCTTGACCGACTATACTTTCTTACTTGTTTAAATTAAAGCCCTCAACTCACAAGATCTGTTCGGTATAAAAACTTCTTTCAACTTTATTAAGAATTTTATTTATTTCCTTAAATATCTTATCAATTGTTTTTGTAAAAAAAATGTTTTTTATTTCAGGTTATTCATTCGCGCCGTGAGAGTGATGCTGGTACATATTGGTGTCAGGCCAAAAACGAATTTGGTGTAGCCAGATCTCGTAATGCAACATTACAAGTGGCATGTAAGCATATTTAAAAAGAAACTAAAAATTTTTTTTAAGGTTTAAGCTTCGTTCACAATCAAAGAAACATTTTCACTTGGTGTTCATAATAGAGCAAAAATTTTTTTCGCAACCACATACATTTTGCACTAAGAAACCGTTTGCAAATTTAACCCACCACAATATAATGCATTTATTATTATTTGTTTAAACATTTTGTTAAAATTTTAATTCAAAACTAAATAAAATTATTTTAAGCGTCAGAAACAATTTCATACAAATTGTTGCTGAAGTTCTAGTTGAATCAAATTTTTAAAAAAAACTTCAGTTACATTTTTGTTTATAAAATGAGAAGGAAAATATATGAAATACTTTTGGAAAAAATAAGATAGAAGATAAAACGAAATTGTTGCTCTGAGTGTGAACGAAGTTTTAAGCTGACGAAATGAAAACTCAAGTTAGAAGCTTTTACTGCCGTATTCATAAAAAATAAAATAAATGTAAAATATGTTTAAAGGAAAAATTTTCATACAAATTTTTCTTAAAATGCATTTCAAATCCATTTTAAGTTTTTATGAATACGGCAGTAAGTATTTTAATAAAGGAGAATGCCCTAAGAAGCTTTTTCAATATTTTTAGGTAATAATAAAATATAAAAAAGAAATTCTACAGCTTTTAAGCCTTAAATATCGTTTAAGTAGATAGTATAAACTCTAACAGCCATATTCATAAAAAGTTCTTATTTTAAGCTTATAGTATGTAATAACTATTAAACGCTTTTTGTCTTATAAGCCTCTTATTAAAATTTGTATTCATAAACGTACATTAACAGCTTTTTTACTATTAACTGTTTGCAGCGATTTTCTGTTTAAGTATGGCAACTTTCTTTATATTTGGCTGCCATTTTATTGTTAGTGATGCATGAAACTTCTATTCGGTTTACATCATATTCTATATTTAATTTTTTTTATATCTTTTTTTTTAATTGTAGACCTTCAAAACTATTCTTACCAAATAAAACTACATATTATTTTAGTTTCTGAACAAAATGTTTCCGAAAGGTATCATAAAAACATTTGTTTGAACCTTTTTTAAATATACGATAAGAAAGTATTCGAATAAAAAGTTTGTTTACGTTTTATTAACATCACTATTATTATGATTTGTTTATTTAATTTTTTTTTTTATATTTTTGAACAATAATTTGTTGTTTTAAACAAAAAAAAAAAAAAAACAACTAGTTGCAATAATTTAATAAATAAATAAAGAGAATATCTGCATTCGCCCCTGAACATATTCATTTAAATCATATACATTTTTTTAAAATAATTTTCAATATACAGGGTGGGCCAACTTGGACTGACTGAATTTCCATTGTGGCTCTTGCGGTATGAACTGTAGCTCCATCTTGCTGGAGCCATATGTTACGATTATTGAGAACTATCGGACGTAAAAAATTTTCCAACATGGTCCAGTATACCACCCTAGAGACAGTTTCTGGCTCATAAAGTTCATTTTGGAAGAAATATGGACCAATAATTTTAACAGCCATGACTCCACACCAAACAGTGCATCTGACAAGGTGTAATTGTCGCTGATGCAATGCTCTCGGATTCTCTCTGTACCCCAAATTCGGCAGTGCTGCTTATTCACATATCCATACACTGGGAGAGTCTGCAGTATTAAAATGCTGACGGTATTTTCTTTGCGTTGTAACAATTGATCGTCCGGAAACATAATAAAATTCAAAAATTTTTCACGTTCTTCCACTGAGTATGATGACATTATAAAATTTTATAAAATTCTGTATTATCTGCAAAAAAATAAAAAATTTAAAAAAAATAAAATATTAAAAAATTATAAGCATTTCAAATTAGTCAGTCCAAGTTGGCCCACCCTGTACATAACTTTAAATTGGCTGTCTAAAATAAAAAAAATTAGTAAAATGTATTTAATATGTCCGTTGTAATAAATAGAACATTTTTGTCATTATTTTTTAACATATTTCACAAAAATAATATCATAAAACGCAAACACCTTTCAATATGTCATTTTATTTCTGGTTTAAAGAAGGGCAAATCCAACAAGAAATTTTCTTACTTTATGAATGGTTTATTAAAGGTTCAATAGACTATTTTTCGTTTATGAATACAATTTTAGCAATTTTTACTTAAAAACGGTCAATTAATCATCAATAAGTTTTTATGAATACGGCTGTAAGGCTTTTAACTTAATGTTTTTACATTAAATAGAAATTTACTTAATCTTAAAATGCTTATTACACATTTTAAAATATAATAAAGAAATAAGAGATTCTTAGCACCAAATATAGTTAAGTCCATTTAGCAATATGAAATGCTTTTTATTGTTATTATATGAAATTTTTTCCAAGCTTTTACAAACTTATTTGCTACTTATTTGCTAATATCAAAAGTTTTGCAAAAATATCAAAGTTTTATTACTTGATTTGGTTAAAAATATTTTAAGTTTTTTTTATATTGTTAAGCTTTTTTCCTATTGTAGAGCTTCTTAATATTTCATGTCTTCAAATGTTAAACAAAATCCTATTAATCCCCTAACTATTATTTAGAATATTTCATAAAACTATTGAAAGATGAATTAAAAAAAAAGTTCAAAAATGTCTAGTCGCCAGAAAAGCCTTTAAGGTAAACGATATGCTTAGGTTCTTGTCCTTCAAAGTTTTCAAAAGCTATAATTTTGAAAAATACTTTATTTTGTACATCCCACAAAAAGGTTGCTATAAAACTAAAGCTTTACTAAAGTTAAGCTTTATATTGTATACATATATTTAAAAAAAAAAATTATTTAAAACGATTTAAATTTTTTTTTTTTTCACTTTAACCTCCTTAAAAATATGTAATTTTTCAGACTTCTTTAGAAAAGTTAAAAATTTTAAATGATACAGAATGTCTTAAGTGTCTTAAGTTTGAATGCTTTAAACTGCTGTACTAATTCTGTTTTAAAAAACTGTCTTGCATTAAGAACGAATTTATTTAGTTTTCCCTAAAAGCTCTTAAAGCTTTGATTTTGACAAAGTATTAGATTTTGTCAGCAAAAATGTTTTAATTATAAAAAAGAATAAATACTGTAAATAATGAACTAGTTAAAAAAAAATTAAAAAAAAAGCTTTTAGTTATTAACCTTCTTTAAAACTTTTTATTGACAATATTTTTTATAACTATTTTACCTCTCTAGTCTTACGTGATGAATTCCGCTTGGAACCTCAAAATACCCGTGTCGCCCAGGGCGAAGTAGCCATTATGGAATGTGGTCCACCAAGAGGTTCACCCGAACCTCAAGTATCATGGCGTAAAAATGGCCAAACCCTTAATTTAAATGGCAACAAGCGTATACGCATAGTAGACGGCGGCAATTTGGCCATACAAGATGTCAGACAATCCGACGATGGACGTTATCAATGTGTGGTGAAAAATGTTGTTGGAGCCAGAGAGTCTTCAACAGCTTTCCTGAAAGTGCACAGTAAGTAAAAATTTAAATAATGTTCAAATTATACTGAAATTACAAAATATTTTGTTTAATTTAAATTAACTCTATTTTGCTTTAAACTAAATTTTATTTTTTTTTTTTTATTTCCTTTTAATTTTAGCTCGTCCATTTTTAATACGCGGTCCCCAAAATCAAACAGCTGTTGTGGGTACCTCTGTAATATTTCAGTGTCGCATTGGCGGTGATCCATTGCCGGATGTCCTGTGGCGTCGCACTGCCTCTGGTGGTAATATGCCGTTACGTAAGTTTATTTAAATAATTCAATTTTACAATTTTTCCCTATTTAAGCAATTTTTGTTAACAACAATCCGTTTTAACTTGTATATAAACTACCTGGTTACAGTACAAATAATTGTTTATCACTTTTGGAAAAAAAAACAAATTAAATCAGTCAGTCTGTCTGTCTGTCCGTATGGAAAATGTGTAGTAGCTTTATTTTTTTGGTTACATACGTTTGTTTATTTTACTTTCATTTTTGTTATTGGTTGTTTGTGTTGACTGTGTATAAACGTTTGTGGTCGTTCTCTGTTTACTTAACCCTTCTCTTATTGTCAATTAGCCGGAAACCACATTACACAGTAAGCGGTCATTTATATGATACCTTCTCTCAGACAAACTTACACACACCCACGCACTGAAACGTCTAACTAACAGAAAACTTTTCCATCAATTATATACGTATTCATATTTATACTTTTGCTGTCTCTGTATGTATATGTAAAGAAGTAAATGACTTTTTTTTTAAACAAATGTCATGTTATTTTTGCTCTTAACTTTATAAAGTTTCTTTTATATCTACCACTTTGTTGGTTTTTCGTTTTTTCCGATTTTCCAAATGAAATTTTCTATTCTACTCTCATTTTGTAGATTGAGTTTTGCCTGGTATTTGAAAAACTAAAGCTTTACTTTGTAATATTTTGTATCTTTTTTTGTAATTTAAGAGTTTTCTTTTAGATCTTGTATGTCTGTGTTTAGAGTAAGTAAATATTGTGCAGTTTTGTGATTTTGATGATTTAAATGTTGCTTTCAGTTGTGTTTAGAGCAAGAGACATAATATGGAAATGTGGTTTTTCTGGGTTTTATAATGCTAATGGTTGGAAAGTTAATTAAACTGAATTTATATTGAGTTATTAGAATTGTAGTTTAGAAATTAAAAGAAGTTTGACATGTGTCATTTAAAAGAATGTATAAAATTTGGTTTTAAAATTTATGGTAATTTTGATGAAATTTATAAAGGTTGATGTCCGGAAATTATAATCAAGAAGGAGTGTTGCCAGAATTTTTTTGAAGAATTCCTATGCAGTTAAAACGATACCCTTAATTGGCTTCTTGCCAGTAAAAAAGTTCTTTCCTTAATAATTCCCTTAGTAAAACAAAAATGTGTATGATAAAAATTTATCACTATAAGGGCCATTATTACAACCTAATGATAAAGTTGCTGATAGTTAACGTGAACAATAGCTATCTTGAACGATAAAGTGACCAATAAGTTTTTTCCATTATTACAACTGTCCGATAAAATAATAAAATATAAAATAAAATTTATATACTGTGGCAACATTGCTGTATATACCAACTACTTTTGGTTGTTTAAAATACGTAGTGGCAACGACTTAGTTTTGTTTTATTTTTTAATTAAAAACAAAAATAAATGTTTGTGCTTTATTTTTGGTTTTAATGGTAAATTGTTTTGTTTTTTGTGTTAAATTGTGTTTTTTGAAAAAGTTGAGTAATTTAAGACTATCATTGAAGTTACCATATCTTCAGCAGAAAATATGGCATCTTCAAGTTCTTAAAGTTCACTTGTAAAGTTACCATGAGGACAAACCTGATGTTAGCTTATCAGTCACTTTTTAGGTTAATATATATAACTGTTATGTTCCCGTCGTTCCCACAAGGAGAATCATAGGAGAATCATTATTTTGAACCGATGGGGACTAGGTTGTTATAAATTTATATCGCATTTTCTTTATTTAAGTTAACTATTGAATCGGTCTAATCGGTCCACAAATGGATAAGGCATGAGCACCACCAACGACTGCCTCTCATTTAACCTAAAAATCCTTTTTTGCTGTTGTCTGTTATTTTATTTTTCTAGAGAACGAAAAAAGTGAGAGCATCGTGGTTGTCAAAACACAACATGCAACAAAATGTGAGCGGAATTGAAGAAGTGGGCGTGGCACTTCAAATACAAAGACATTTTAGATTTCTGGAAAGTCGGCCTAGATCAACTTCAGCAATACCAAAGTTATGCGAATAAACACCAGCAACACGTCTAAGTTCCAAGTAAATGGAAGTGAACTGGAGGAAGTCAATAGCTGTTGCTATTTGGGCAGCATAATTTCATCTTCAAGAGGATCTGGCGAGGATACAAAAAGCCCCAAAAAAGGCAAAACATGCATTAGGTGCCCTAAGCCCTGTATGGAGATCTTTCCATTACTCAATCAACACCAAACTGCGACTCAAATGTAACGTCAACCCTGTTATATTGATGCGAATTCTTAAACACATCTCAACGCCAGATTAACAACCTACAGGTTTTTGTAAACAAATCTTTAAGAAGAGTTCTTCGTTTTTTCGGGCCAACAACAATATCTACTATTGAGCTCTGGAGTAAGACAAACAAAACACCCTTGAAGTATGAAATCCTCGAAAGAAAATAAAATTGGTCATATTCTCAGAAGACTTCCAGAAGATTTTGCATGAATGGCAATAAACTGAAACCCACAAGGCAGTAGACGATCAGGAAGTCCATCCGTGGAGAAGAATGGTTAAAGTAAAATTCACAAGAATGAAATAAAAAGTTTGGCAAAAGACAGATCAGAGTGAAAGAAATTCGTTGTGGCTCTTTGTTCCACTATGGAACCCTAGGATAAAATATATATGCAAGGGGTATTAATTTATATAATTTTCTGTGCCTATCAGACAATGGTATGCAAGATTTGGTATAGCTGAATATAGCACTCTTACTTTTTGTTTCGGTAAAAATATTGTGTTAATTAAAGTACTAGATTCCTTTCGTTAAAATGAATATACAGTGTAAATTCGATAATCCGGACTCCACTAATCCGGAATATTCGGTAATCCGGACAGAATTTTGCAGCTCATTGCATATTCTATAATCCGGAATTATTGCAAATATATAGTCCGGATTGAATAACACCCGTTTTTATTTATTTTTTTTATTCAAATCACAGCATGCTTTGAAAAATACAGTAGGAATAGTGTCAAGGTATATTTACACAAGGTAAACTCGTTGGCCCATATGTTTGTCAGCTGTTTACCCATAGTTGGAACCACAACGTCAAATTGCGTGTATATGAGCCAAAATTTGTACATGTGTGCGTTGAATTGTTTTTGTTTTATATGAAGACAATTTTGACAACATGGTTCCTTTTATAGAGCAGCATGTCTACACTCCCAAATGAGTCTACCTTGTGTAAATATACCTTGGAATAGTGTGATATGAGTATGTGTGCACATGCTTTTTTTTGCTATGAATTGGTAATCCGTATAATTCTCTACTCCGGATTGGGGTCTGCAATCAATTATCCCGATTATCGAATTTTTACTGTATTTACTAAATTAAAACTAAATATCTATGGCTTGCAGAAAAGGTTTGTGTTCAAACTACTACATATTTCTAAATTGTTTATCTTCAATGTAAATTCATAATTTTACTAAAAAGGTTTTTTATTAAAGTTTGTAAAAAGGATTGTTGTTTTCAATACTTTGTCTTCAATTGGTTTAAAACATATTTCTTTATTTCTAACTTTTTTAAAAACAAAAAAAAAGGTCGCGTCACTGTGTTGGAAGATCGCAGCCTGAAATTAGACGATATAACACTGGAAGATATGGGCGAATATACCTGTGAAGCTGATAATGCTGTGGGCTCTATAACAGCGACTGGAACGTTAATAGTTCATGGTAAGTTCTAAAACACACTATAGTTTTATTTCTTAAAACACACTATAATTTAATTTCTTTTCTCAAATCTTTTTTCTTGAAGCACCTCCAAAATTCACTATACGTCCCAAAAACCAATTCGTTGAAGTGGGTGATGAGGTCTTATTTGAATGCCAGGCTAGTGGTTATCCTAAGCCTTCCTTATACTGGTCTTTAGAAGGCAACAGCTCCTTGCTCTTCCCCGGCTACAAAGATAAACGCATGGAGGTAACAGTGACCCCCGAAGGGCGCTCCGTTCTATCTATATTTCGTTTTGCTCGCGATGATTCTGGCAAAGTTATTGTTTGTAACGCCCTCAATGCTGTGGGTAGTATTAGCAGTCGCATAGTAGTCACTGTCGATACACAATATGAATTGCCGCCACCTATTATAGAACAGGGACCAGTAAATCAGACTTTACCCGTTAAATCGTTTGTAACCCTACCCTGCCGCACTTTGGGTTCTCCCATACCCCAGGTAGAATGGTATTTAAATGGCATACCAGTGGATGTTGTAGAACATGAGCGCCGTAACATGTCTGAATTTGGGGCTTTGACTATAGTGGATTTAGTTAAAAGTGAAGATGAAGGTCTATATACCTGTGTGGCTAGTAATCGTAATGGCAAATCTTCTTGGAGTGGTTATTTGCGTTTGGATAGTCCCACAAATCCCAATATCAAATTCTTTAGAGCCCCAGAATTATCAACATTTCCAGGACCACCTGGCAAGCCTCAGGTGGTGGATAAAACCGAAGATTCTATTAGTTTGTCTTGGACAAGAAGCAATAAAGTGGGAGCCTCTAGTTTGGTAGGCTATGTTGTGGAAATGTTTGCCAAAAACGAAACAGATGGTTGGTTACAAGTTGGCTCACGGGTGCAAAATACTACATACACACAAGTGGGTTTGTTGCCCGGTACAAATTATTTCTTTTTGATAAGAGCTGAAAATACTCATGGTGTATCGCTGCCCTCGCCCATATCGGAGCCAATAGCAGTGGGAACGGTACGTTTTTTTTTTATTTTGTAAAAGTAAAAAGGAAACATTTTTATTTGCTTTTTTTTACATATTTTTTGTTTGTTTTATTTTAGAAATACTTTAATAGTGGCTTAGATTTGAGTGAAGCTCGTGCCAGTTTATTGTCTGGTGATGTTGTCGAACTTATCAATGCTAGTGTAGTTGATTCCACCAGTATGAAATTATCTTGGCAGGTTAGTGTTGTTTGTTTTACTTTATTTTTGTTGTTTTGGTATAAGAATATCTTTAAACTTTTTTAATTTTTATTATTACAAAACTTTAATTTCCTTTTCTCTCTGTTTTCTTCTTTTACACAGATCATCAATGGCAAATATGTTGAGGGTTTTTATATTTACGCACGTCAACTTTTGGATACTTCTACGGGCACTTCAGCCAATACAAATCCATTAGTAGCCGCTGCACGTAGCAGCAGTAGCAGTAATACCCGTTCAACAGCTGCCTCTTCATCCGCATTGATTTCAGCTTCAAAACCAAATATTGCTAGGCGTGATGGTACTCCGTATGTAGTGACTTCGTCAACAACACCCTCCTCTATTTTGCAATCTGCTGCTTCGTATATTGGCAGCACTTCGTATCGTATGTTGACCATTTTAAATGGTGGTGGCGCCTCATCTTGTACCATGACTGGCCTTTTGCAATATACTTTGTATGAATTTTTCATTGTACCCTTTTATAAATCGGTCGAGGGTAAACCATCCAACTCACGTGTTTCCAGAACTTTAGAAGATGGTAAGTGTGTCGTTGTTTTTGTTTTTCATTTTTTAGTCGATTTATTATTTTTTTGGGAAATTTTTGAATGGGCTTTTTTAATATTATTTGGTTAACAAAACAATGTTGAGAAGGATGTATGTTTTAAATTCAAAAGGCTTTGATTTTATTTTAATTAAAATGTTTTATGAAGGAAAGAAAATATTTACCACTAAATACGTGCTTTTTTAAATTATGTACAATAAAAGCAGAAAAACATCACCTGATATTACCCCTAAAATATGCAACACTTTTTTCAGTAATTGTTTTTCCTAAAATAGGCAAAGGTTTTTTTCTATTTATTTTTTTACAAATTAAGTAATTTGGATAATATTATAACACGTAAAATATAGTTACGTTACTGCCTTTCAATAACGTTTTAGTTTATTTCCTTTATAATAAACCGTTTCGAGTTCTTTATTGCAACTTTAATAAAATAAATAAAACACAAACACTTTTAACACTGTTTACAATTAACACAACTTTATTTAGTATAAAGTCTTTTTAACAACCGTAATTTATAGCTTTTATTCACAACCAACTATAATTTTCTCAGCGTTATACGTTATTGACAAAGTCTGAACTTAGAATGAATTTATTACGCTAGTCGCCGCTAGTATTTATACAGCAATTTGGTTGTCTAGAAAATTCGAAATGTTTTTCGAAGGTTCGAGGCTTTACTATTCACCACACTTTAATTTGATTTATGGCAGCGCTAATGTTTACATAATTTTACCTCTTATACTGAAGCTTTTTTAACGGTCATTTCTAGGTCTTTCTGCACATTGGGATTGAAGTGTATTAAATTATAACAATTTTTAATAACAATGTAAACTAGTAAAATTACTTATGAATACAAGACAACTAATAAATACAAGACAACTAATAAATACAAGATAACTTATAAATACAACTAATTCTTAACTAAAGTTACTTTCGTAACAATATGCAATATATCGAGTCATTCCCGCAAAAAAGAAAAGCTTATGCAACAAAAACAAAATTTTACAAGAGAAGTTGTTTTTACTTTATTTCATACAAATTTTATATGAAGGTCATCGCTTACGATAAAATTGTTTTTGCTATTAAATCGTAACGGTACCTAATGTGACCATGACGTTTCAGGAGATGCTGCAAGTATTGCCAATAAAGTAATTTATTAAGAAAAAAGGAAAATTTAAAATGATGTCTCTTAAGCTATTTTTGCGGTAAGGTTAATTGAAATACCTAATAATAGGCAGTTTGATTTTTTTCTTGAAATTATTTTAAAGCTACAGAATAGTTCAATTGAAATTCGCAATTTTTTTATTTCTCTACACCCTTATGGTCTTCAATTTTTTGTTTTCATTCTTGGTTACAATGTTTTTATTAACTTTTAATTGATCAATTAAAAAAATATATATTTTTTTTTTTTTTTAAACAAATTTGTTGTTACCTTTGCAAGTCTGAAAAGTTTTGTCTTAAAGATAACATATATATACAAATAAACACATGTCGTCAGCAGAGTTTTAAAATCCCAAAAATTGTTTAAGAAGCAAGTAAAAACTTTCTGATTTTATAACTCTTTTTATAGACGCAATAAGTTTAGAAAACCTTTAAAAAGCAACAACGTCATCTTTTGTAACTTTCCAGACATTTTTTTACTTCAAAAAAACATTATCTACGTATGTCAGAAAATAATTATAAAGAAAACAAATAAATGCCGACGTTTTTTCTCAAAACAAATAAAGTCAAGGCAACATTATTATCTACTGCTTTAAAAGAAACCATGTTTATGTTGAAAATATTTTTGGGGTAAATAAAAGCTGACAAATCCTAAGAGAGGTGCTGTCCTTATGAGATGCAGTTGGTTTGTCGGCGAGAGAAGAGAACAGAAAACCAAATTAGGTTGTTAAACCCTTAAGAGGTGGTATAAGGGCTTTTAAATATTGATGAAGGTGTTAAGATTTTGTCAATATTCATATATCTTAGCCACAAAGTATGCTTTAAAATTTAAAAGATTTACAAGTTTTGATAATAAATGCTTGGATCAAAAGTACGATTTATTGAGAACTTAAAATAAAATATATAAACTAATTTGAAACATAAAAGTTAAAGTTCCCATTAATTAACCAACTCATCAATGAGGTAGTACTGGATGAGCTGGTTATATTTTGCTTTATTTTCATTGCGACAAACTTCATGTTCTTAATTATTTTCCGAGACGTAAACTGCATATCCATAAAAATATCGTCCAAGCAAAAATATTTTTCGGGAAACAAAAGTAAATCGATCTTTACTAATAAAATATATTCAGTGATGTAAAATTTTAGTTTTTTTATAAATCTAATAACAATGTAATATTATCTGCAGACCATAATCCTTTACATTTTGGTTGAAGACATTTTGCCATTTTAGATCTTAAAGGGTTATATTTAATTTCAAACTCATTATGGCTTCCATATAACGTTTTTTGTCATTTATTTTACATTAATATATTTTTACCAAGGATTTTATGTTGTAATCTTTTTTGTTGCAAACATCTCATGCTAAGATAAACAACAATTATTTTATATAAATACACACAATTTTGTACCCCATTGCCGTATGAGGTTGTTTTTTGCGGGGCGCTACTAGAAAGAGCAGTGCTTTCGAATTGTTAAGGAATAAGCTTTTCTAATTTATGGCTGCAGAGCCAGAATTAGTATTTTTTATTATAAACATACATTTCTTATAATATAATACCAAACATTTAAATATTTTTTTATTAAAAATAGCAATTTGGTCAAAAAATTTTGCATTTTTCACTTTAAATTTCGTTTTTATTAAAAATTGCATTTTTCACTTAAAATTTTACTTAACACCAAAAATTGCGGAGCTGTAAAATGTGGCTCCAATTAATATGGCCTCAAAAGAAAATGAAAATTGACCTCAAATTTAGGGTTATTTTTCATAATGTAATATGACCCAATTCTTTAAAGAAATGTCACCCACAAAAAATTAAAAAAAACCATAAAAATAAAATGAAATATGAGTCAAAATTTGGGGCAATTCTGAAAAGTCACAACAAATTTGTGGGATCATTTTTCATTTCTTTAAAATTTGCAATATAGATTAGTTAATGAATAATAATCCTTCATTTTTCATTTTGCCTAAAATGCACCACCAACGAAACACCCCAACGAAAAAAATGCAAAAAACCCAAAAACAAAAAAGTTGTTCTAAAATTGCGTGTTGTTGCGTTTTATGTAAAGTTCAGTTAGTACTTTCAGCCATATTTCTTGGGGTCACATTTCGCACCGCCAAAAATTGCTTTACAATTTCACCAAAAATGGCATTTGTTTCTTAAAATTGCATTTTATACTAAAAATTGCACATGTTACTAAAAATTGCATTTGTTACTAAAAATTGTATTTGTTACTAAAAATTGCATTTGTACTAAAAATTGCATTTTTCATTCAAAATTGCATTTTTCACTAAAAATTGCTTTTTTCACTAAAAATTTAATTTTTCACTAAAAATAGCATTTTTCACTAAAAATTGCATATTGCACACTTCACTAAAGACAACTTAATAAAATAATGGTACCAAAATAGCCAAATATAACATTTTTTGACTCAAACAACTTTTGTTTTACACAACATAGCTCCTTTTTAGTAAAAAAAGCAAATTTCAGAAAAATTAATATTTTTCCACATAAAATAATTCACTAAACTAAAGCTGTGTTCACATTGTGTGTATTTGTCATATGGAATGTCACTTTTCTACACACATGTAATTTCATGTGTATGTCAAAATTTCTGTTTTACATATGGTTTGTAATTTACACGTTCACATGTTGGTATGTAAAGTACACTTGACATAACCTATCAAAAAAAAACAATCTTAAATCAGCTGAGTTTATAAAAATTTAATTTGTGCTAAAAAAAGTTTATTTTAATATGGAACGAAAGGTCATCGTCTGCTCCGGCCCCACTTCTTTTGCTTTTGCAATTTCTCGGCTATACTGACCGCGCAGGTATGTTATTTTATTCTGGAAATATATTGCATTACATTTATTACAAACAACAATTGCCCAATGCCTTACCTTAACTTCATTCGGCCCAATAGATGAATTGAAAATTTTTAACTTGTCAGTTATATCATTGAGCGCTGCGTACCTGGCATGCTTATTGTGGTAGAACTATTTCGCGGGTTATACAAGCATTCCTTCTCTTGCCACATATCTATTAACTGTAGTACCGATTCTTTACACCAGTCCAACTGGAAAAACATAAAAATAAATATGGAAATTGTCATAAAAAAAATACATATGTACTTACTTTTGTTAATTCCTTTTCAATTTTTTCCTCCATTTTCAATAATAAAATTGGTTATTTTTTATTTACTATTATAATTATTAAGAATTAAGCACGACAAACAAAATCTTGTAAATTGATTATAATTTATATTTATTAAAATTCCAATTAATTTTTGCCGCCACAAAATTTTGTTAATAAAAAACAGCTGATGTCAGATGGTTTGTCACTTGAAAATAGAACTCGTTCTAAATAAAAAATGTCATGTGTACTGCACATAGAGAAATAACACATGATAATGTTTGCAGTGGTTCAGACGATATGTGCAAATTTAACATGTGAAAAAGTGACATTCCACATGACAAATACACATAATGTGAACACAGCTTAAAATTGTATAGGGCATTTTCATTTCGTTTTAATTCTAAATAAATAAGTAGTACCATGTTTCCCTTTCTATTAATTTGAATTTGAAATTAAGACACAAATGCAAATAATACATCCACAAGCAACCCCATCAGAGACATCATGCCGAGGCATACATCTACTAGCCCTACATTTAAGCATTTTTAGCCTCACTTGCTTAGAAATTTAAATAGATAAAATGTGTGTGTGCCTACTCATATATGTTTACTCATGTAGCCAAGCATTTGTTTTTGTACTTGAGTATAAGGAAATGCAACCACAAAAATGTTTACCTTTAAACTGTAAAGGTATGCAAGCTCACGTTTTTGTATTCAAAGTGGAAGAGTTCTATATTAGTTGCTACAAATCCCTTTCTTTTCACAGTTGTTATTTAAAATTTTTTATGCTATTTAGTATTTATTTAGCTGCAGGAGATTGTATGTGCAACATTATGTTATAATGTTTGTTTGGCTGAAAACAAATAAAAACATGCAACAATAATTGTCAACTGTTGTTACGTGCTGCAATTTGTATGCAATTTAAACAAAAACAATATCAAAAACATATATTTTTTTTTAGCTGTGAACACTTTTACAGACACATGTAATTTTATGTGTAAAAAAAAAACAAAAATATTAAATATAAACATTCTAGTTCAAATGTGTAATTTTGTGTTGTTGTGTTGTTAAAAGTACTTTAGCACGTTGTTTACAGAAAGAAACCCAGAAAAGAATAATTGTAAAATTTGAAATGAAAAACGGAAATAAATGATTTGACAACGACTTTTTTAAGCTTTTAAGTGGAAGGAAAAAAATCTGTCTATCCACCAAGTTTCCATACCTTTGGGCTACTTTCATTAAAATAACATACTCGTAGAATTGCAGTCCAAATTTTCCTCAAGGTAGGAATCAGTTAAATCATGTTTATATCAGTTATTTAAATAATCATTGACTAAAATAATTACTTGCTCCTGCTTTTTTATTTATTCCTTACAATAACGCTCCAGTTAATCTGTTCAAATTTTCCTTAATAGCAATTATTTAATAATGTCAAATAATTTTAAAAATCTTTTAAATAAATAAACTTTGAAAGCAAGCAATGTTTTTTGGAAAGTATTGTATGTAAAACTTAAGTCTTTGTAAGGCAAAGCTCAAAACAACCATAAAAAAGCATTTACAGAAAGGCACAAAAAAAAACAATTCTACGAGTAATATGAAAATATATAAAGTATAGCAGGACAAGCTACAAACGTATACTCATATAAGAAAATACTTATACTAGAAGAGCAGCAAAAAAGAAAAGAGAAAATCAAATAAAAAACATTCACTCTTGACTGCTATGTGTTCTATTATTTTATGTATTTTCACTTGTTTCATATTGTTGGCTCTTTTTCTTAAAAAAATGCACCTTTTAGAATGTGATGGGTTTAGAAGTGTGTGTATGTGTGTACATGTGTGAGTTATCAAAAGACCCAATGTTTACTCAAAGAAATTACTTTACTTTGTTTCTCTCATACAAACATAACAGACACAACTAACTAACACCAAAACAGCAAAAAAAAAGCGCCAACGAAACTTCTATTCATTCGTAGAAACACACATAAGTATGTGTGTAAATAGTACTCGTGTTTTATGACGATTGCTATTTTCATACCTTGTAGTACGAGTGCAGACTAAGTTTATTATTCCGTGTGAAACTTTTTAGTTTTTCATCCATTAAAATACCCATCGACTACACAATATTATTGAGTACTTTATTTCTATTATTATTGCCATTTTGCTTTACACTATTCAATAAGTTGGGTAATAATAAAAAACAAATTTTTGCGCAACTTTTTATTCAATTGTATAGAAGTAAACTAAACTTACGAAACATTCAAAACGCCTTAACCGTTAAAAATTTTATATTAAATTTTGAAGTTTGGCCCAGTTTGGTTTTATAAGATTATTCGCAATTTTCTGATGGTCCGTATATAACTTTCTTTTGGTCTCGTATAGAGCACCTGCCCGAAAATCACTTCATTTTTTCTTGAACTGAAACGAATTGTTGTATTAAGTTTTATATGACTACACAGAGAAATCAGATTCGTGATCCCAACCGAATTAGGCGCCAATCGAATTTCGTCGGTTGCATGTACTATCACACAATTCGGTTCCAATTACTGAAAATTTCGTTGCTTAACACAATATTTTTGATAACAACATTTGAATTTTTGTACACTATCAGTTATAACAACAGATATTGTTAGTTGTAAGTATGATTATTAGAAACAAAATTGAGCTTATACCCGAATATATGATAGCTGCAACTGAATTAACACATAATTGGTGTTCATAACAAGAGATTTGATTGTCGTTATCAATATATTTTTTTTAACCGGTCAAATGTAGCCCATAGGGGGCAAGGACTTGTCCAAAGGTAATCCCAATGAATGGAAAAAATGGCTTATTTTACAGTACGATGTCCTAGGGCAGGACCATATAACCAAGCTTGCATTACAAAGGAGAAGTCTTAAAGCTACTCCATGGTATACTCCAGAGGATTAGCTTTGAAATCGTTTCAAAACGAAAACATGTCGTTAAAAAACGAAGACATGTCGTTTCACTGCAAACTCTTCTTAATAATGACATGGTCCATACTTGCACTACATTGGACCAGCCCAGGATCAAAATGGATCAAGTAGTCCAATATAATTTGCAGGGTATAAAAAAAATAATACATACATACATACATATGTACGTGCATATGTTCATACCTATAAGAATACGTAAATTACTTACCCCTATTTCTTAAGTTTTTGCACACTTTCCATTTTTTACCGCAAATATATTTTTTAAATATAAAATTAAAAATAATTTTAATCTATCAAATGTTTTGACAGAAAATTTAGTAAGCAATTGGGGCTTTTAACTATTTTTTGATTGTGAATTCCGAATAATTATATATTCATTTGTTGTTCTCTAATTATTGATTCCAACAATCAATAATTAGCTGCAATAAATGAATTAACATTTATATTACAAAATTTTTTGACGAAAGCAAATTATTGATTGCAATGACCAATATTCAGTATTGCCCTGTATTAAATTCGGTTGTGATTCTAACCATTTGTACTAATTTTTAGAACTAAATTAAATTAGTTATCATAACTAATAAAAGAACTGAAGGAATCATATTTCAGTTGGAACATCGTTTTAATAATCAAGAGAATTAAAAATTAGTTAGAACTATACATTTTTAATAGTTGCAATAATAAATCATGTTACTTGATCAATATTTTATTACTGCAACCGTTTCCCAACCAATTTGTTTTCTGTGTGTAGGAATAAAATCATTAAACTTAGTGTTGATCGGATCATTGGAAAATACTTTAAGGCCAAAAAAACCATAACAAATCGTAGTACCGGCAGGTAGGATTAAATAAATATTGATGCATAATTCATTATAGATCCCATATTAAGCCCAATTCCGAAAAACTTGTTTTATCGGTGGAGGGTATAAGAATCGGCAAAGCCAAATGTAGCTTTTTCGTTGTCATTCCTATACCATTATGGAGAGGGTATCATGCGTTTGTGTTGATGTGTGAAACACATACAAATATTCCTTCTAGACCAACATTTAAGTACTTTCTAAATCGATCTTACTTTGTTTGTCCGGCTGTCTGTCTATGTTTAACCTGTGTGCAAAGTACAGCTTGTAATTTTGAAGATAATCAAATGAAATAAAGGACATACGAATGAATGAGCGTTTTTAGCTTTTCCGCTTCATAGCGTCTAAACTTTCATGTTGCTTGAAGCATAATCACATAACAAAACTGTGACTGGTTCCTTAGACAGCTTCCTGCCAGAAGCACTGTACTCTCCAGCAAAGACTAAGGCTTAGTCTGGCAATTATTTCTAGTAGAGTCCAGTTCATCGACGTTTAATACTACGTTGTTTGACAAATTGTTTTCCTAGAACACACTTTGGAATTTATTTTTAATTTTAAACTTCTCAACCAAATCATGTTAAGTCCATATGACTTTTTAAAACGTATTCGCCAGCCATCATTTGCATAAACTCTGGAGCCATAAACTTTTCCTAATGCTCCTGTTTTAAACCAAATTCTATTAACCGGAATATGATTGCTTCTTGTACTGAAAAACAACTTAAACAATACTTTTTCCATTCTGGGGCATTCACCATTATAAGAAGAATTGGCAAACAAAAACCAAGAAACAACCTAAGACCAATTTGAAAGATTTGTTTTATTTTTCAGTAACATTCATATAATCATATATCATATAAGGTAGCTAATGAAAAAATTTGGTCATTCTTTTAATCGGATTATCGTTAAAGCGCGTGTTTGTTTTACCATGCCTCTACTGTAATTAAAAAACTTGGCCTAACTTTGCTTTGAAACAGCACTTAAGGAGCATATAGACGACATGTTTTTGTCATCTGACATGTCAAATTTTCAAGTCACATGTAATTGTGCATGTCAGTCAAAATCGCTGTTTTACATAAGCTTTATAATATTCGGTCAAAAACGTACATGTAATTTGCTTCTGACATTGTCTCTGTTTTTTTCGCATTGTTATTGCAGAAACCAAAGTAGTGCTCGGTTTCAAAATAGCTTGCTGCCGCCATGAAAAGTTTTATTTGCGCCGTAAAATAGTTTAGCCATCTTAACATGTTTTTCTTTTAATTCAAAGATACCAATTTAGGATTTTATAATATTCACATAAATTCTATTCAATGGTAAGATGATCAAACATATCTCGGTATTGTAAAAAATTAACTTCAGCCGGCTAATGATTCCGTCAATAGTGGACGCCGCTGCCGGTTTCTTCCCGGCATAGCTTTCTGATGTCCGATGGTTTGTCAGAAGAAAATAGAGCACGCTCTAATTGAAATTTTGTCAGATGACTTTGCGTCTGACTTTTACAGAAGCAAAGTTAAAAAGGTAACACACGACATGTATGTATTTTGCAGTGGGAAATTTGACATGTGAGATGACAAAAACATGTCGTGTACGGGCGCCTTTACTTTATATTACTCTCTAGTTAAGCCGTTCAACACCTAAAAACTCCTTAGAAATTTGTTGTTACATTTTTTTTTAAAGAAAATTTAATATAACTACCAGACATTTTATAAGATCCGGTAAAAATTATCATAAACAAAGTGGTTGACTTAAAAGAGTGTCAGTTTTTAAAGATCGAGGTACTCCTGCAGTCAAAGTGATGGCTCACTGTGATCGAAATTTTTCATTACATGTTTTGTTAGCTCTAACATTCAATATTAGAGAATGTATCAATATTTTTGAAAATAAGAAAAAAAAAAATAATTTTTGAGGATTTGGCCGAAATTGGAATACAAATAAAGAATTTCTTTATTTTGTTTCGATTTTATATTCTGCTTTTTAGTGTTTAATGTATCTTAGATGTTATGCAAAAAAAAAAGCATTAAAAATTTTATTGTTTATTTAAAAAATCTCTTAAAAAATTTAGAAGTATCGTCATATCGACATCCCTAATCTTAACCTCATTGAATAATTTTATTGTGCCGGTTTGCTGATGGATCTCAAGATCGAAAAATATTCGTCTGGTTACACTATTGTTAAGGGTATCATATGGTATTTTGACCGACTATACTTCTTTACTTGTTTTTATTTTTTATTTATTGTTTACAAAAACTTCGTCATCACATTTTCGTCAAAGTTTTATAAACGAACACGTTCTCGTTAACAAAAAGCCCGACATTCAGCACATTTATTCAAGCTTATAAATAAACAAATGTACAGAGATGAGTTTTGTTTGTCGTATCTCTTAAATTTTTTTCACTTTTCATCTATAAATGCTGTTGTAGTTGTTTTTGCAGATTTTTTTTTATTTCTTTTGAAAAAAATCATATTCTGCTACTGTTGCTTTTGTTGACGATGTTTTTGCTATTATTTTGTTTGTTATTTTTTCGATTTAGCTTTTGTGAGGTTTTAGCTGTTTCTGTTAGCCTGGTAAAATTTATGCTGTTTTTTTATACATACATATTGTTGAGTATATAAGATTGCGTTTCTCTGTGTGAGTCTATTGTTTATTTTGGTTTCTGAAAAGATGTGTAAGAGTGTGTGTGTGTGCCTATTTGTGTTTTCCTACTTAAGTGCGTACTTGTTTATTTTAATTTACAAAAGAATGTTCAAATGAAATGCACTGTAAGAAAGCAGGAAAATGAAAAATTAACCCATTAAGGGAAGACGTTTTGTGAGAATATAATACTTATATAATAGCGGTGTGGAATGTTTGGTGTAATTGGTCTTGTAAAAAGGCAAATTTTATTAAATCGAATGGAAACTCTGTGCTGATATATTGATGTTGGATTTCACAAAAAAGCTAATGAATTTTTTGCATTTGCTCATTAGGATGCCCATTTGCACCAAACAATGGACCTCGTCGTTATATATCGGGCAATTAAGAAAAGGTCTGTTTTAAGTTTTGTAGCAGAGCAATTTTAAAGTTTAAAATTTACTCCTATTCTAAAATAATCATCAGTTCTCTGTGGTTATAGTTTTTTTTTAAGTTTTATTTCCTAAATATTTTTTTAATGTCACAGATCGGAAGTAAAGTTAAAGGCCCAACCATATTGTGCTTAAGTGGGCTTAAGCAAATGTACGAATACATGTAAATCATATGATGCAGACCATAATGAACTTAAGGAAACTTTTTATTAAATTTTATAAAACTGTCATTTGCTTAAGCCAAGTGCGAAACTGATCGCACATTCCGTACGGAATCAAATGTTTGTTTATTTTATTTTTGTTATTTTAAATACATTTGAAAGACTTTTTGTTAATTTTTGACAGTAGGTTAAGCAAGGCTATGCATATTATGGTTGGGTCATAAGTTTTTATTCCAAATGTTGCTGAATATCGAAAAATGATAAACAAAAAGTCATTTTGCTATAACTTCCTGAAAAATCTTACAAAATAATTTAACTTATCCAAATTAAATATTTCATAAAAATTTTGTATGAAGGTTGGCGCTTAAGCTAACATTGTGTTTTCTATAAAATCGTAACGGTGCCTTATGAGACCATGACAGTTTAGGATATGATGCAAGTGTTGCCAATAAATTCATTTATTAAAAAACGAAAATTTAAAAGAATGTCGCCTAAGCTATTTTTGCGGCAACGGCTTGATATAGAAATACAATTTTAATTAATAGTTTTCAAAAAATTTTTATAGAAACATTATCAGACCAATTATGAATACAAATTCCCCGGGAGTTTTTTCCCTTTTCCCATTTTTACAATTGAATTTACATAGGAAAAATGGGAGAAGGGAGAAACTGCCGAGGAATTTTTATTCATAATTGGGCTGCATTTGAAATTTTAGCAAATTACAAAATAAAAAAAATAATAATAATAATATCTGTCCTTAAAGCCTAATAAAAATTATTGAAATCTTAAAACTAAAAGTATCAACTCCTAACAGGGTGGTTAAGGTTAGTTTGTCTGCTTTCACACGTTTCATCTTTTGATGCTCAACTCTTATGTTTTTAGGTGAGAGAAGAAAGAAGAAAGGGGGTTGGTACAGAGATGCCTGTACTCGGTCAGTAAGCTTTGTGTTTTTATTCGTTGGTATATATATATATGCACAACGATGGCTGCATGCAATGTTTTTCTTTTCTTTTTCTCTTTGATTCTCTGTTAATAAAATTGTTGTTGTTTTGAACAGAAAAAAGTTGAAACCGATTGCTGCGTGTGATTATATTGGCATCTTTAAAAGGGAATTGAAAAGAAGTTAAGCATCAAAAGATGAAACGTGTAAATTCAGACTTTACACGTTCATACAAGTCGTAAGTATATTGAGGAAAATACCACCCTGTCATTATAAGTTGTTATTGTTTTTTTTTAAATTTCCTCCAAATACTTGCGACTTGTGTCCTAGTGTAAACTGGCCTTAAGTAAGCTCTACGAGGCTTTGTTTCTGACTGTGTTATAAACAGTTTTCTTGCTAGCAGGCTTGGATGTTGTTGCAGTCTTTATTTATAAATTTCACAAACTTTCTCCCCTTTCACTAATTTGTCTTTGAAGTCACTATAGATTAAAATATGCGAGTTTTTTAGCTGCATTTCTCGTTTAAATCCCCAAGAGACGTTAAAATTATGAAGAGCATACCATATTTATTTTGCTAAACTTAGTTACTATCTGGCTCTAAAGGTACCAAAAAATAATATTAAAATACTATCGGGTGAGACTCTGAAATATGATCTAATGGCATCCAAAATTATAGAGAAAATATTTTAAGATCATAAAACTTGTTTGAATTCTAAAAAATTATATTTTAAATGCTTTGAATAATTTTGGCCGTTTATTTGATAGGTTTTTTTTTTAATTATTCGGGTTTTATGGGTTAGTTATTTTCCAACCAATTCTTTCTTTTTTTCAAAGTTTTGTGGTTATTTAAAGTAATCAACTATGATTGTTTAAACAAAAACGAATGCTTTTTTCTAACATTCTTTTTATTTAATACAAATGAAAAAGTTATGAGTTTTTATTTTATAACAAAAGATATGTTTTGTTTGTTTTTTCAATGTTAAATTGTTGGAAAATAATTATGGAAAAATTTCAATAAGACGTATGAGTTATATTAATTAAATTTATTTGTTGTTCTTTAAGACAAAGATAGAAAAATTTAAAAAAAAAATCTCATAAATTTAATTAAAACAAATTTAAACAATTTTAATAAAAAAGAAAAAAAATTGATTTAAAAAAATTCTTCTAGATTAACCTTAAAATGTTAACAGGGGCGTATGATTGTTATGAGTTTAAATACAAAGAAATCTGTGTTCACCAGAGCGTATGATTTTCTTGGAATCTAAGAAATATGGGGCGTATGATTATTGTAAACGCAAGAATTTTTAACTTGTTTTTAATACACTTTTAATGTAATTTTTATAATTTTTGTTATCAAACTCTGTTTAATAGAGAAATATATGTCAGAAAATTCTTATATTACAAAAATCTTACTAAAAAATGGCGTTTAAAATTCTTGCGTTTTGCGTTTTTGATTTCTAGAACACCCCTGTAAATGAAATAAAAAGACATCTAATCTTATCATTATAAATTGCTTTACTTTTGAAAAATTAATTGGTTTTTTTTTAAAAAATTACAATTTTTTTTTTAATTTTTCAAACTATTTCCTTTAAAAAATCCAAAATTAATTTACAAAAGTTTTTGCTGTATTTTTTCTAATTCTTAAAAACTTAAAGCATTCAATTAAAACTTTCTAAACTACTTTGACATATTTCACACAAAAGAGTGAATGATTTATTTGCAATTTTATTTTGTATCTGCCAAAAATTTGAGTAGCATGTGTTATCGCCTTTATCTTCGATTGATTCGCTTTCAATTACAAAGTTTTTTCTTTCCTTTTTTTCTTAAGCAGCAACACAGCTTTTAAAACATCAGCTGCATATATTTTCTATTAATATTTATAGTAGCAAAAAAAATATAGATTTCCCATTGATAAATCTATTCAAAGTTTATGACACAAATTAATGTGTTGTTGTTATCAAAAGATGAAGATATAATGTTTTTCCTTTTCTTTAAAAGGTCTTCTAACTATACTTACATTGCTGAGATAATAAAATAACGATTTAAAGCTTTCACAATCTCTAAATTTTTCAATAATCAAATAAAAAATTTCTATATGCCTTTTTATAGTTTTGCAAATATTTTTTTTCAGTACAACTTCGAATTCCAAGGTTCTTTTAAATAGCTTGTCAATGATAAAAATTAGAAAATAAAGCCTTTTTCAGCATTTAAAAGCATTTAAGCTTAATAAAAAAGTTTTTAATACAACATTTAGAAATTTTATTAATTCGTTTGAAAGATTTAAAAATTATTAATGGCTTACAGACACTTTAAACCTAAAACACCAAAACGGTTTTTAGGTTTTTTTATTATAAATCGTTACTAACGCACTCAAAGCTTTATATTTACTGATATCCATGCGAGAAGTCAAAAGCTTCGCAAAGTATTTAAATTAATTTGAAAGCTTTTTTTGATTTTAGAAATTAACTTTTTAAGATTTATTTTAAGCTTTAAGCTCTATGATAAAATTTGTGCTTTTAAATTTTTCAAAGCAAAATTAAAACAATTTAAACTCTTAAATTCATTTCAAAGTAATTTTTTTATATATTGATCTTAATGAGTTCAAGGTTTATGTGCATTGAAAACAATTTCACTTCACTTAATCCTTTGTAACTTTTTAGAGTACTCTTTTTGTGTATTTTTAATAAACAATTTTTTTTTTTATTCTTGTGTATAGTTGACCTGTTGTTTATGTTGATTTATTATTTTGGCTTGAGGTCTTATATAAATAATAAATAAAATTCAAAAACTTTTAATTTTATTTTTATTTATTTATTTTTATATTTTTCCAATATTTCGGTCAAAATCTTTGACCATCATCAGGGGGATATTTAAATAAATAAACAATAAAAGTTTTAAAAAACTCGGACGAATTTAACATTTCACTAATAAAGCTCCCCCTGATGATGGTCAAATAAAGCTTTATTAGTGAAGTGTTAAATTCGTCCGAGTTTTTTAAAACTTTTATTGTTTATTTATTTAAATATCCCCCTGATGATGGTCAACGATTTTGACCGAAATATTGGAAAAATATAAAAATAAATAAATAAAAATAAAATTAAAAGTTTTTGAATTTTATTTATTATTTATATAAGACCTCAAGCCAAAATAATAAATCAACAAATTTTTTTTTTTTTTAATAAATATTTCCTTTTTTTACTTAAACTTTTAACTCTTGTTAAAATTATCCGCGCGGAAAGCAGTTCATGCGTCTTTGAACTTTTGACTTTGTTTGTCTGCTTTTCGTGCGATTTACGTTCAATATCGCATTGGCTAATGGCTTGGCGTCGCATAACTGTACTAAGCAAAACCCCTGGTAAAGTTCCTTTAAGAAGCAGAGGGTATTTTTGCCAACTAAAGGGGATAGGGTACAATAGACCTAACTTGGTCGCGGTACCATCGCTATTGATGGAAAAACTCCCCGCTTTCTCGAAAAAAAACTGTACTAAGTTACAGTTTTTGCGGCTTTTAAAATTAAATTTTATATCTGGGGGAGAACCAAAGAAAAAACTCAACGTGGCTGATGGAGTACCATATAAAACTCAGACATTTTTCTTATGAAGAGCAAAATACTCTAAAGCAGAGACTTGTGTATGAGGCTCCAAAATATTGTGCAACACACTGGCAATATAACTGCATACAGTTAACCAAAAACATAATTTAAGCAAAAACAAAAAAAAAAACTTTTAAAAGTCAGAAGCTTTCTAAACTTTGTTCAAATTGTTCTAACAAAATGTTGGAGGAATCAAATATTTCGACAACTTTTTTTTAACTTAAAAAAGGCTGTCGTAACCTCTCTCTTTAAAGCTTGTGTTGTTTAATCAAGATTTGAGACTCTTTGCTAAACAATTCAAAGAATTACAAATTTTTAAAGGTTAGCAAAAACTATTCTAATTTTTTTTTAGCAATTTCTTAAATTTTTTGAATTGCTTATTATTACTATACTTTAGAGATTTATTCTTAAAACTCCCTTTGTACGTTAAACTTTTTCCTTATAATCTTTTCAATATTATATTTTTTGTTAGCCGGAAAAAAAAACTTCCCTAATTGCAATAATTTAATTATAATTAGCATAATTTCTTAATAAATAAACATTTATCATTCTTCTTTTTTTATACTTTCAGCACCCAATGACGCACCATTTGGTATGGAGGCTTTATTATTAAATTCTTCGGCTGTATTTTTGAAATGGAAACAACCAAATCTCAAGGCATCACATGGTAAGTTAAAGAGAAAAACTATACACAACTAAAGCACCAAAAGCATTCAGGAAAAAAATAATAAAACACATGTGTAGCAAGTAAATTAAATGCTTAAATGGCAAAAAATTGAATGTGGTCCTTTTTTTTTTTGTTGGTTGAAATTGTTTGTTTACTAATCTCTTTTTCAAAACCCTTTTATCCATTTTTTTTTCTTACCTCATTAGGCATTTTGTTATACTACCACATTGTAGTCAGAGGCATCGATACAGCTCATAACTTTTCACGTATTCTAACAAATGTCACAATTGATGCTGCTTCTCCGACCCTGGTATTAGCTAATTTAACGGAAGGCGTTATGTATACAGTAAGTGTAGCAGCTGGTAATAATGCGGGTGTGGGACCATATTGTGTACCGGCCACCTTAAGACTAGATCCAGTAACAAAGAGATTAGATCCATTCATAAATCAACGGTAAGTAACAAATAAAAAACCATTGCAAATGTTATATTCGGCTGTGCCGATTCATTGGTACACTCTGCCAAAAGTAGAATTTTTGAGCAGCGCACATATGAAACAAATTAGAAATCGCAAAACGCCAGATTTATTTTACGGTGCGTTTTTCTTGCGATCGGCCATAGTTTCTAAAAATATTCTAGTTTCCATGAGCATACTTTTACAATTTGAAGTCGCCAGACTTTTTGCGATTGCGATTTATATAACCCATATTTTACGATCTCAATTCAGAATCGCAAATGTTAAGCGTTTTGCAATTGGCCCGATTTATTTAAATATACAGGCCAGTCACAGAAATCAACTGCGATCGAAATTGCCAGTAAGTTCGTAGCTTGCTTTTCCGAAAAACAAGAAGTTAAATTAAAGAAGCTTAAACAAATTTCATCAAAATTGGAAATATGAAACTGAAACCACTTCGATCGGAGTGGGTGGCAGACATGCGGTGTAACCTTGTATTTTGATTTGAAAAAAAAAAATAATTTACGACTTCAAACAATTTCGTCCCATTTCTTTTCAATCAACGTAAGTTTATTACAAAATTGTATGTTTCTACTTTTAGCCATAAATATTAAAATTACAATTCTTATCGAAAGAAAAAGTAATTACGGATTTTGCTTCTCAAAAAGAAACGAAAATTTAATTTAAAAAAGCTAAAACAAATATTATCGTTATTGCAACTAAGAAACTAAAACCACTTCTATCGGAATGTATGACAAACCTGTAAAGCGATTCACTAACTTTTATAACGATAATCGTATCATTAAAATAAATACAGCAAAAATTTATCGAATTTGCTGTTCAGTAACATTTTTAACGATTTTCGCTGTCGCAAAAGTCAGCTGTTACTTAAGGCAGTATTTTTTTCGTTATTTAAGCGAAAATAGTTTATGTGGTGTTTATTGATTTTGAGTCTTTAAAATTCGCGTATTTTGACATTTTGTAGACAGAAATGCCACTCACTTTATATTTAATTTAATGAATACAAAAATACAGCTGTGTACCAGAGATCAGCAATGAGTCGTTTTTTCGCTACTCATACTGACTCATGAAATTGTAAGTATAAGTGCGTTGACATCATTTAAAATCAACTACTCTGATTCACTTATACTCACGAGAGCAATAAATAAAAGTGCGACGTCGACATCATACGCATACTCTTCAATGACCTCAGTTTGATTTATATTCACATTGATTCAACTCATTCAGCTCATCCATTTACCGTTTTAATACAACAGATCAAACGCACAATTTTATAATCAGCGCCGCCAGATAAATTTGCCGAAAAATCGTCCACTTCATAAATATAAGTTTAGTTAACTGTAATTGCCAAACCGTCACTTTGGGTACAAATCTGGCAGCCTCGCATTTTGCTTTGCCTATACATTGAGTTAAGTTGAATCTAAATCAAGAAATTTTGAGTACGATGAATAAAATCAAACTTCTGAGTGCATATGAGCTTCAATTACATTGCGATAAATATAAGTGCGTATAAGTACAAGAAATTATGAGTCATGATTCAGCTCCATTCACTTTTTCACTACTCATTGCTGATCTCTGTTGTATACTATCGCTACAAAAATAAAAAAACATACTATCGTTACCGCAAGCGATTGCATATATCGATTGTCGGTTCGCTAAAAGTTAGTAAATAGCACCACTGGAGGTTACCGCCTAGTTATTTCGATGCGATATAAAGGCTAGATTACACTATAAAACTTTGTATTAATACATGTCAAAAACTTAAGTAATATGACAAAGTGTGATAGTGTGAATGCAATGTGTCACGAAAATAACATGTATTATGAAAAAAGTTTGACATCCCATACGACTTCATCGTTTTTTGAAAAATTTCTAAACAATAATACTTTTCATTGTATCAGGATTGCATTTTATTTCATGTGTGAGTGTTTATACTTTGTGTGATGGTGTGAACATAAACTGTCATGTTAAATTAGATTTTTTGACAGTCGCAACAAAACTCATTAGATTTCTATCTCACAAAGTATTATGGAATACGTAAGACTTGTGAGATAGTGTAATCTAGCCTTAAACAATACAAATCTTACCATTTGTTTCGAAATATCCCTTTAAAACAAAAACCAACAATAACTTTTGATAAAATGTGTCATTTGCTAATAAATACAACTCTGCCATAATACACCTGTAAAATTGTTCAAACTCGTTAATTATTTTTTTATTTAAATCATTATACATGGTAAACCACTGCTTATCAAATTTCACCAGAACATCAGTGTTTGTTAAGGCCTTTTAAAGTATAAAAAGTTCCCGGGAGTGGCTTTATATGGAATCGATGGCATAAAATACAATTGCCAGGCAATTCACAAAGTGTACTTTTGTGTCATATTGCTTGAATTTGCTATAATTTTATTAGTATAGCAAATACAAACATGGGGTATTCACAAGGTGTGCTATCATGTTATATTGTCATAATGTTCTAACAATTTACAATGGTTTAAAAAAATTGTTGTTGATTTGTTAACAAAAAGTATCTTAAATTAATAAAACTTTGCTTGCTATGTTTATTATGCTGTCGTAATTAATCTGAAGAGACCTGCGCTGAGCGGCTGAGCCGAGCCGCATTAGTTTTTGTAGCCGTCGCCGTTGATGGTATAGTTTTATCCGGCTAATATCCGTATTTAACCTGCGGCTAGCAATTTTTGCAACAAAACACTTGCGGCGTCAAATTCTATCGGCTTAGGACTATGATGTTTGGTAAACAAACAAAATAAAATTTATTTATGATTTGCGTCTAAAAAATGGAAAATAGTCAGATAAGATCTAATTTAATTTATTAACTCATGGATTAGAATTAAAAAATATTTTGATGGTAGGTAAATATTTATTTTTTACATTTGTTTTAAATCAGCTGATTTAAATTCAAAATAGCACACTGAATTATGAGGGGCTGTTCACAACAGTCGTATTTTTTCATGTTATTATTTTAAGACATATGACTTTATGACACCTTGTGAATCCCCCAAATTTGTCAAAAAAGAACACTTTGTGCATTACCAAATTGTATTTGCTAGTTCTTTTAAACCAAAATGAGCCAAATTTGATTGCAATATTTGCCGTCCTATTTAAACTGTTCGATAATACCTTCCTGTACCCTAAATATAAGATTCATTCTTGTTGTACAGGAATTGAACATACTTATGAAATAAATCAATAAAATATTATTATTTGTTAGCGATAAAGGCGTGTTAAAGGGATTTTCAGAAAGTGGTTATTGTGACGCATGAGTTCATTAAATCAAGGTTCGTTTTTTTTTTTTTAGCAAGATTGTTGTTTATTTTGGTTCAGAACTCTTTTGCTACTTAACCGATTGTCCTGGGGACATATTACGGCATTTGATATCAATCGAAGCTACCGTACGATTTTAATGGAAATATCTATCGATATCGAATGCTGTAATTTGGCCCTTGGGTTTCAAGACAAATTTGATACCAAAAAAATTCTGTCTTGCTAAGTCATTCGAAAGTCAACAGATTTTAAACAATGGGACAACTGACAGACGAAAAATAGCTAAATCGACTTTAATTCAATAACCAAACGATCCAGATTATAAGTTTATTGCTGAACACAATGCTGTACCACAAAGACTCACAAACTAGTATACACCTATTAACCAAGCACGGTGAAGAAGAATACAAATATGCTAATATTTATTTTTGTTACAAAATATGCTAAAATGTTTTTTCTATTTTGTTTTTGTTAATATTTTATTTATAGCTATCCCATAAATCAAGATCATGTTGATGATGTGTTAACCCAGCCATGGTTTATTATATTATTGGGTGCTATATTGGCTGTTATGATGTTATCCTTTGGCGCCATGGTCTTTGTTAAACGCAAACACATGATGATGAAGCAGTCAGCCCTAAATACCGTCAGAGGTTAGTAAAAAAAACACAAATATAGTTATTTTTATTTTTGGTTTAAAAGCTTCCAGCTTTCTTTAAAAAAAAAAAAAAAATATAAAAAAAGTTTTGCTTAAAAAGCTCTTTAAATTACAAACAACTTTTGTTAAGCACTTCAGCTTTTTTTTATAGTTCTTTTTTTTTTTTTTTTTTTCAAGTGGCAAAAGTGTTTTTAATTTTGCGCGTTGTTGCATTCATCAAAAGTTAACGAGTGTTGTTTTTTAGTTGTTGCTGTTATTATAGTTGTTTAAATATTGTATGATTCGTTTAAATCAACAACTAACTGCAATATAGACTACTACAACATTTAAAGCGGGAGAAAAGAAATAAAGCTCAACAAAAAACCACTTGAAAAATCATTGTTAAACGAGCAGGTGTAAATGAAAAGTTTTCCTTAACTTTTTACAAAGCCAATGGAATTTTTAGTATCTGCTTTTTCATGTTTAATAATTGTTAGTTGTTGAAGGTAAAGCAAAAAAGGGTATTAAGTTATTTAGGGTACATAGAATATGAATTTAATATGGTTGTGTAAAATTTGGTAGCAAACAAAGGAATAAAGTGCTTTAAAAAGTAAAGTGGATATAAGAACCATAAAATTAAAGGGTTTAAGAAGACCTTTTTTACAATTTCTATATTAAAGTCCTTGTTAAGGCTTACAAATTTCTAAAGAGTTTTTTTTATCCCTGTTAAGGCTAAATATGTTTCCAAGTGAACGACAAAATGTAAAATCATTAAATCTATATGACACTAAAAAGTTTTCAAAAAATTTTCAAAAGCTTTTGTTATAATTACATCTCTTTATTTTTTGGTTGATACTATAATTCATGAATTCCAAAATATTTCAGTTCTAAACAATTTTTCAAAAGCTTTATAAATTTTTAGCTTTTAAAGCCTTCCCAAATTTTTCACAATTTGACTTAAATAGGGAAAAGACCAATGGAAAAAATGGATTTTTTTTGTGTAAAAATATTCTGTGTGAGTTCGGTATTGAGAGAAGGAATTAAGAGGAAAAGCATTTAAAATACTTCTTCTTAAGTTCTTTGGCTTCCGGTGAAGCATACGTTTTAAACAAAACTTCGCCATTTACTTCGAATTCTTGTTATACTTTACACTTTGTTAAAAAAATATACAAGTTGTTGTATATCTTTTTCGGTTTTGCGCCTCCATGTGTGCATTGGTCTTCCCTGTGCTCTTCTGCCTTGCGGGTTTGTTTACAGATTTCAGTTGACTATTTCTACCTCCTCTTATTAATCTCAAGATGTATCCGTGTTTGTTCGCATTTATTCCGTAGTTTTTCGTTAGATATTCAGCCATGTCACAGAGTACAATTCCGTTCGGAAACGGAATTCATTCCGTATTTTGGTGCTTTAGAAAATGACGAAAACATTTTTCGGAATGAAACAATTTTTGTTTTCATGAACGGATTGGGAGTTTGCTGCATCTGAAAGGCCAAAAAACTATCAAAATACACTTTCTATTAAAAAACAAATATTTTGTCTTCGATTTCGAACGGAATCATTCCGAACGGAATTGTACTCTGTGACATGGCTGATTGTGTCTGGTCGCCAGATCTTTTAGATTTTTTTGAGACACTTCTTGACAAAAGTTTTAAGCTTCCTCGCGAGAGACAACAGAACCTTAGAATGCAGATGGCAGCCCCGCGTCTGCTGAAATTACACTACGAAGGTAGTTGAACGACTTGACAGTTTTAATTAATTCACTGCGCACTTTAAAGTTGATCTTCAGTGCTTTCGTCTTCTTGAGTTGATCTTGAAGCCCACTGCTTGCGATTTGGTAATGATGTCATCGATTTTGCTTTGCATGTCCTTATGCCTTGAACTTTAAAATTTAAAATACTTAAAATGTTGCAAAACAAAAGATTTAATAAATGGACAGGAATAATGTTTTAAGAGAGCATTTAAGAAAGCTTTTGCAGCAAATGTTTTATAACATGAACAAGAAATTTAAAGAGGGTAGAAGTTCTCATTAGTGACAGAAGGATATCCAATTCTATTGATTTCCTTGAATAAAAAATTGTGCTTTAAGCGAAGAAAGTTAGTAAGGGAGAAAAGTAAGAGTTTCGCTTACCATCTCACTAACGGAAGGCATGAATTTTATATGGTGAGTTCCCACTTTGAAGCAATACATTTTTGACACAAAAAACGCTTTATTCAACGCATATAAAAACTGGTGAATGTAGCGTTCAGCTTTACTCACTGAATGTTTTTTTACAGTTATTTTTTAGTATTCTCCCTTACAAACCTGCTTCGTAGCACTTGAAATTTTATTTTTTTTTTTTTTTTTATAAAACTTGTTAAGAGTTCGTTCACTTACTTTACTGCAGCTCTGTATGTCTTATTGCGTAGCGCATAATCTTGCGCTTATTTTTTTTTTTAATGTACCATTAGTGCCTTCGAAAATGATAAAATTTTTTACTGGGCGGCGCAATGGGGGTTGTTTTTGTCTGTCTTATCGTTACTGAAATATAATGTGTTCTGATGAAATCAGGGATCTGGTTCACAAAACCCATACGTTGGCTCTAAATACACGTTTTAATTCAAGAACCCATCCTTTTGTGTGTGATTGGCCGGTGCACCGTACAACGCATTTCAAGAAAAATTAGATTTTTGGCCGGACTATTTGTATGTCGAATAACCTTCCTGCTGTCACCTTCCCTGTCACATTCAACATGAAAAAGTTTAAGTCGATTATTCACAAACACTACTCCCTTTATTCTCCCTCCCATTACCTATTTTTCTAGTTCCAACACAACACAATGCAAACCATTGGTGGGGTTATACTCTGACTGTGGATCCTTACACAAGAAAAAATACTTAAAATCGTTTAAAACTTGCAAATTTCATAAACTTGTAACGACACGTTTTCCGCTGGTTGCTGGGGTAGCCTCAGCGGTGTCCAGGTTCGGTCGAAGTAACAAATAAAAACTCGTCGGGTTTCACAAAACGTTATAACAAATACTTTTATTACAATAACACAGTTTGACCGGTCGCCGCTCAAGGTGTCAGTTGCTTTGCAAAGCGTAACACGTGTGACCTGTCTGGAGGGTACGGACAGGGCTCAAGACCACCCGAGGTGTACCCACACACAGGCAGACTCAAATCCCAATCGCTATGAGGGAAAACAGGCAACACGAGGTGTACCCACACACGTGCTGTCCACAATCCCCAGTGTACTCAAGAGCCAACGAGTGGATCAAAATTGTTTAAGCGTAATTAGGATGTGTATCCACTGTCCTAAGTAGGTCTTACCCTATTGCGATCCCACGACCGACTGCCTCGCATTCAATGCTGCTTGGCCTTTTATACGCTTTGCTTTGTGTATGAACCATACACACTCATACACACACTGTTTGAACTGTCACACAGTAAACCATATGATCCCAACTCAGGGTTGTTCTAATACAAAACTCACTACACCACTGACACCTAGATGGCGCTGTACCAACCGTTAAATTCAAACTTACAAACTAAACGAACTAATGTATATTCTTAAATTCAACATAAAAAAATACAAAACATAAACAAATACAAAATATAAATATAAAAAATAAAGTTAATTCATGTTGTGGATCAAAACGAGACCTTGGTTGACTTTGTTCGTCACACTGCCTCCCTTCTCCCCAACAGCTTAGGGGTTCATCCAGGTTGTTCGCGGCATACCCTCCTGGGTCAAGGTCACTCGGTATCGCTGCCCTGCATGGCTCAACAGCAACCGTCTTCTTGCCCCATATTCCGACTAAACCTTTTGCTCGCTTCTTCAAATTTTTTCCCGTTGCGGCTCATGCTCAATTCGATCTACGAAACCAAAGAAATGTACTGTTAATTATCTTGTGTTGTAAAATGTTTTAACTCGCTAATATGTGCTGTTCGCACTTCACTACTATCTACACTACAAATATCTACTATTACAGGGGATATATATCCCCTAACGATATATGGTCCCGCATATTTTGGTGCCAGCTTAGCCGCAAAACTGTCCGCCGCTTTGGACAATGGATGCTGTCGTACCAGCACCCTGTCGCCCACTTTCGGGTACCACCTCCGCCGTCGCAAATCATAATGCTTTTTCTGTCTCGCAGATGCTCTTTTTAAATTTTCCCGAATAATGTTGAAAACCTCCTTCAGCTCTTTCATGCGTTCGTCGGGCGCCAGGTTTCGTGCCCCTGTGCCGATCGTTACCTCGTCGTATAGCATCTTAGGTAAACGTGGCTCTCGTCCTTGGGTTACATAGGCGGGGGTAAACCCCGTAGATTCCGATTTACTCGTGTTAATGGCTAACATTATTTCTGGCAGAAGTTCGTCCCACGCATTGTGACGTTCGTTTGCAAATTTTGCGATTACCGTCTTTATAGTACGGTTGGCCCTTTCTGTGGGATTTTCCTGCGGGGTGTATGGCGCGGTAAATTGTTGTTTCACCCCCAAATTATGTAACCATTTCTTTAACACGTTCGCGGTGAATTGTGATCCATTGTCGGTGATTAGAACCTTTGGTACCCCATATCGTGCAAGGATACGTTCTCTAAATGCCTTTATCACTCCGTCGGCCGTGGCTCTCCGCAGCGGAATCAATTCCACCCATTTCGAAAAATGATCGAAAAATACCAACAACATAGTATTTCCGTGCTTACTTCTTGGTAGTGGACCGACGAAATCAGCACATACCAGTGCCCATGGTTCCTCGGGTATACGAGTAAGCATCTCACCTGCTGGTGCCTGTTGTGAAACATTATATCTTTGGCAGGTCTGACAACCCCGTACGTATCTTTTTACGTCCCTTGTCATTCCGGGCCAGTAATAACGGCTGGCTATCTTCTGCATGGTTTTCCGAATACCTAGGTGGCCCCCGGTCGCTTCGTCATGATGTTCCCGCAGGACTTGTTGTTGTAAGCTGCCGTCGACGCAAAGCTTCCATGGGACGTCGTCCCTTTCGTTGCTTTGCGTAATGAAATGCCTATAAAGTTGGCCGTTGATACAGGCAAAATCAGGGTAACTTTCAGGATCTTGACGCACCTTTTCCAATCGTTCCTCCACCCATTTACCACGCCGTTGCGTCTTTGTCTGCATCCGGCGGCATTCTTCTGTTGGTAGTCGTGAGAGCGCGTCGGCCACAGTATTATGCTTTCCTTTCCTATACGAAATCGTAAAGGTATATTGCTGGAGCTCAAGGGCCCATCTGGCCAGTCGCCCGGTCGGACTTTCTATCGAGTTTAACCATTTCAGTGCCAAATGGTCAGTGATAATGGTGAACTGATATCCCTCGAGATAAGGCCGCATTTTTCTGACACCCCATACAATGGCTAAACATTCTTTTTCGGTAGCCGAGTAATTCTTTTCCGCGCTGTTTAGATGCCGGCTCGCGTATGCAATAACATGTTCTGCACCCTCCATCTCTTGGGTAAGTACCGCACCTACCCCATAATCGCTGGCGTCTGTTTGAAGTATAAAGGGAATATTAAAGTCTGGGCAGGCTAAAACAGGCGCATTGGTGAGTTTTTCCTTCAACGTCTCAAATGCTCTTTGTTGCTCTTCTCCCCACTTCCAATGTTTACCTTTTTTCAGGAGTGTTGTTAGCGGCTGGGATGTGTCGGCGAAATCTGGAATGAATCGTCTGTACCATGAGGTGATGCCTAGAAATCGTCGCACCTCCTTCATATTACTGGGTACGGGCATGTTCATAATAGCTCCGACCTTGTCCGGATCCGTTTTTATCCCATCTTTGGTAACCACATGACCTAGGTACTTGGTCTCGGTTTTAAAGAATTCACACTTATCAAGATTAATTTTTAGGTTGGCGTCCCGCAATCGCCTCAGAACTTCTTTTAAGTTACCTAAATGGTCTTCGAACGTTTTTCCTATCACAATGATGTCGTCCAAATAGGCGAACGCATTTGGCTCCATATCCGGCCCAATCACTTCATCCAGGGCTCGCTGAAAGGTGGCCGGGGCCGAGTGTAACCCGAAGGGCATGACCCGCCATTGGTATAATCCCTTACCCGCGACAGCAAAGGCGGTATACTTTTTACTCTCCTCCTCCATCGGAATCTGCCAATATCCATCTTTTAAGTCAATACTGCTGATGAATTTGGCGTTTCGTAACCGATTAAGGATGGTATCGATTCGAGGCAGCGGGTAAGCATCAGGTATGGATCGAGCATTTAGTTGACGGAAATCCATACAGGTACGCCAGGTACCATTTTTCTTCTTAACAAGCGTGATAGGAAAACTGTAGGGGCTATGTGAGGGTTCGATACAACCTTTTTCTAACAGCTTATTCACTTCCTCGTTTATAATGGTTTGCATGGCTGGGTTCCGTTGTGTATACCGTATTTTTATCGGTCGGTCGTCCTTCATTACGATCCGATGAGTGGTTACATTAGACGGCCCCCTAATGGCCTTACATTTGGTTAGTTCAACGGCTAGGAACCGGTCTATTTGGGATTGAAGATCACCTGTGGTGGCACTGGGGATAGCTACTATACCTACCTTATGAAAGGTATTGCTGCCTAATAAGCAAGGGTTTTGTTCGCGGCTGGTTGATACAGACAATCCTGCACACTGGATGGTTGCCGTGAAGGAGTGCAGAAAGTCTAGCCCAAGGACTAGATTTTCCGTCGCTTCTGTCATGATGAGAAAATCTTTCCGCCGTGTTTTGTTTCCGAATGTCACTTGAAGTGAAACCGCTTGTGTAACTGTTCTTCTGGACCCGTCGGCTAAAAATACATCAATCTCGTCATCGGTCCGCCTGGGATTTGCTGATAGCTGCCGTACTATGGCCGGAGTAATGAAGCTTCTGGTGGCTCCCGTGTCGATGATGCCGGTTAGCCGCTTCCCCTCTATGATTAATTCGGCTCTTAGCTGCTTCTCGTTCAAACGTAGGGAGGTGTTATTATGTTCTATGGCCGGTTCATGTTCTGCCGTATTAGCTTCCATGGTTCTGTGGTGTTCACCCCGTGTCGGCCGATGATCCGTCGGAATGTCCTCCAAGTCAGCGGCTAATGAGATTAGGTCTTCTAGCGTCGCAAAATCTCGTCTACGGATATACCATTTATACTCTGGCAATGCGTTTTGAAATATTCGCTCCACCTTCTGCTCTCTCGTTAGATTAGTGTGCCGCATCAAATCTTGGAGGATGAGGAAGTAGTCTCGAAATTTTTCTCGGGGCCGTTGGACGCGTTTCCGGATATCATCATTGAGGTTTTCAAAATACCTCGGCGGCAAAAAGAAATTGCACAGATCCTCCTTAAATTCGACCCACCGTGGCCAAGCTTTATGGTTATTGCGAAGCCATATCAGCGCCTTGTCTTGCATAAGCTCGGTCATGACAGGGAGGATTTCATCAACCGATATGTCATATGCGACAGCCAGCTGTTCCACTCTTTCAATAAAGCAGAGCGGGTTATCACCTCCTTTGTAGGTCACCCCCCATTTGCGGATGACTTCAATTACCATTCCCCGGTTGGGTTGTGTTTTACCACTGCACTCCGGTGGTTGGGACTCGGTGACTGTCTTGGCAGGGCCCAACGGAACCTTCACTTCAGCATCTGGTACTCTTAGCAAGGCCCGGGGAGAGACAGGCAGATTAATTTCGTGCTGTGCCTGTAATTGCAGGAGCTCTGTTTTCGTGACTTCATCGTGGTCGGCAGTTATGAACTGTGCAAATCGTTTCCTCATCTCGTCAACGGTGCCAGTCTGGTTTTTCTGGAATTTTTCCAAATAGCTGACCAATTCCTCCTTCTTCAGGTAGTATACCCACTTGGTTCTCATCGTTTTAGGATAGTGGTCTTCAGAAGATATTGTTGATGTTTTTGGACCATCAGGTCCCTGCTCGGGCGCCATTGTAACGACACGTTTTCCGCTGGTTGCTGGGGTAGCCTCAGCGGTGTCCAGGTTCGGTCGAAGTAACAAATAAAAACTCGTCGGGTTTCACAAAACGTTATAACAAATACTTTTATTACAATAACACAGTTTGACCGGTCGCCGCTCAAGGTGTCAGTTGCTTTGCAAAGCGTAACACGTGTGACCTGTCTGGAGGGTACGGACAGGGCTCAAGACCACCCGAGGTGTACCCACACACAGGCAGACTCAAATCCCAATCGCTATGAGGGAAAACAGGCAACACGAGGTGTACCCACACACGTGCTGTCCACAATCCCCAGTGTACTCAAGAGCCAACGAGTGGATCAAAATAGTTTAAGCGTAATTAGGATGTGTATCCACTGTCCTAAGTAGGTCTTACCCTATTGCGATCCCACGACCGACTGCCTCGCATTCAATGCTGCTTGGCCTTTTATACGCTTTGCTTTGTGTATGAACCATACACACTCATACACACACTGTTTGAACTGTCACACAGTAAACCATATGATCCCAACTCAGGGTTGTTCTAATACAAAACTCACTACACCACTGACACCTAGATGGCGCTGTACCAACCGTTAAATTCAAACTTACAAACTAAACGAACTAATGTATATTCTTAAATTCAACATAAAAAAATACAAAACATAAACAAATACAAAATATAAATATAAAAAATAAAGTTAATTCATGTTGTGGATCAAAACGAGACCTTGGTTGACTTTGTTCGTCACAAACTTCAGTGTATTTTTTTCTCAGTTATCATATTTTGTTTTTCTTTTGTTCTCAGTTATTATATTTTGTTTTTCTTTTGCCAAATGAACTCATTAAATAAAATCATTACTTGTTTAATCTCTGTCCAAATAAATGTTTTAATATTCTCTGATAAAAACTTTCCCCGTAAATGTTAGCTCTTAAATTTTACTATTAACAAAAAACCTTGACAAGTATTTTTTCTACGTATCCGTTATTTTTGTTTTTCTTGTTTTGTCCCAAGTTCTTTTGTACAATTTTGTCATGTCATGTTAATTAACTAAATAGTTAACATGACCAGAACATCCATATATATATATAAATATGTATACCGGCAAAAACACATAGACAAACATTAAAAAATAAAACAAAAACTAAATGAAAAATCATTTAAAAATCCTTTTTTTCTATAGTGGCACTACAACACTATTGTATACACTAACAATTAATGCTGACAATATATACGTACATACCAATGTCTATGTATGGGTTTTTCCGAGACAAAATCCATTTTTTATCTTCGCTTTTTTATTTTTTTTTTCACCGTTTTTTTAATGTTTGTCATTTTTATGTATTTTGTTTTATAGGAACTCATCCGAATGATGTTTTAAAAATGCCGAGTTTATCACGTAATGGCAATGGTTATTGGTTAGATGCTTCAACTGGTGGCATGGTATGGCGCACACAGCCCAGTGGTGATGCACTCGATATGCAAAAGGATCAAATTGATGACTATGCACCAGTATGTCTAACAAACAATGCAGCTAATGGCACAAACAATACGAGCGAGCGGGGAAATGGATCTGGTGGAGGACAGCAACAAAGGTAAGTTTTCTTTTTTTTTAAATATAAACGACCAGTGTTGCCAAAAAACTTTTGGCTTATGTCTTCAATTTAAATTTTGGCGTGCACAAAAAATACCAATCAAAATCGTGTCTTACTGCATAATTGAACAAAAACCAATTGTAAAATATGGTTCACAATATAAAATTAGACCTTCAGGCGGGTTTGTAAGGGAGAAATATAATAGTTTCGCTTACCATCTCGCTTATGGAAGGCATGAATTTTATATGGTGAGTTTCCACTTTGAAGCAACACATTTTTGACACAAAAAGCGCTTTATTCAACGCATATAAAAACTGGTGAATGCAGATATCAGCTTTACACACTGAATAATTGTGCGCTAATTTTTTTAAATGTCACTAATGGTACATTTTAAAAAATTAGCGCACAATTATTCAGTGTGTAGAGCTGATATCTGCATTCACCAGTTTTTATATCTTCGCAAAATGATAAATAATTTTATTGGGTTATTAAGTAATAAACTTTTCATCAAATGTGTTCTCAAGCTAATGTTGAAATCCCTCATTTGTGGACAAGTCCCATTGCCTGGCAACACTGTATAAGACAAACAATCACTGAATAAATGTGTTTGAGTTAAAAAATAGCACAGCATATTTTCAGAATTAAAAAAAATTCGATTTTTTTTAGTTTACTTTTCTTATAGTGCTAAAATCGTTAAATGTTTAATTAGAAACAAACATTTGTTTTTATGAGGGTTCTATAAAATACTAGTTGTTCTAAATAAATCTCTGGCAATATTTAAGGCTTTGTGTGTATTTTTTCAATGTATATTCCATAATAGTTCGTTGTTCTAATAAAAATAAACAGTAGAAATTGTTAAATAAAAAATTTCAAAAGTTTTTGCTTTTTTTTTTTTTTGCAATTTTAAGAGATAAATTTATTTTAACAGCAGCTTTTGTTAAATAATTGTGATTTGCTAGTGATATGCTATTGAAGTTTTTGTTTGTATATTTTGGTAAAAATTGATTTAAAGGATTAATTTAAAAGTGATATTATTTTTTAATTAAATTTAAAAATAAACTTTATTGCTGTGAAATATAAACGCAATTTTTTGTTTAGTGATTTTAATAGTTTGATTAACATTGATTGAATAATGGAAGAGAGGTTATAAAAAAATGCAAAAATTTAGATTCCAATACGATTTTGTTATAAGTAACTATAATTTCTGAAAAAATCACCTATAAAACGATTACAATTTGTTGAAGTTTTGATAAGCTTTGAAGGGGCTGTAGTTTTATTTACTTCAATTTATTTAAATTTTAGATATATATAATATAGAGATTTTATTTATTTTAGCAATTTTGTTAGAGAAAATGCTTTAAAACATTTAGTGATGCTTTCGTGTTTAAATACGTAAAGTTTTATTTAAGTTGTATTGTAATATATGGTGTTTTAATTTCTACAAAAAAATGTGACATTTTATTTTAAAAAAATGCAATTGGGTTTCTGTTTCTTAAAAATTTTGCTCCCGAAAACGGTGGCTTGTTTTATTCTAAAAAACTCATCCTTTTCGGAAGCAAAATTTTTAAGAAACAGACACCAAATTGCATTTTTTTAAATAAAATGTTACATTTTTTTGTAGAAAAGAAAACACCAATAGTTCTTGTTTTTATGTGCTACATGATTTATTTTTTTAAATTAGGATAAAAGTTAGAATGAAAAAGAAAATATAATTTACAGCTGCTAAACCAAAAAAAACTGTATTTATTTCCAAGGTGGCCTCAGCAGCTGATTTTTTTTTTTTGACTTGCCTCTTGTTTTTGTATTGCTGTAATGTAAAGGTCACCTTGTCAAGTTAAACCTTTAAATAAGCAACTTATGCCATTTAAAGGGTAGTTTACGTGATCGCACGTATTTTGATGAAAATGCATTTTTGATTTGATTGTATTTATTTATCCATTTTGGATCACTAGCCCATTGGGCCTAATTAATCCGGAAGATACAATTGGCTAAGCTTAAAAAAATATCACACATAGTTTTTTTTTGTATACAAGTTTATATCAACAGATAAGTAAGTAGCATACGTTTTAGAAATTAACAATTTTTTTCTAATTATAATGTATGTAAAACACTTCCCCCCTCTTTTTTTGCACAATTACTGAAAATTATAAAATTAAATAATCAAAAACCCTTGAAACAGCAGTAATAAGCAACATGTTTTCTATAACTAAGACAACAATATTTTTTTAAAACTTGATAACGAATTACTGAACATATGATCCTTATATAGAATTAGGAAATTCCACATTCTTATCACACGAACAACAAAAGATCTGTTCAAAGCAAGAGTTGAAAATCTTGGAAAATCCAATGGGTGCGTTGAGTTAGAGTGACCAAAGCTTTGTCTTTCAAGAAGATAGAATGGCGCTCCATATTTAAATATGTATTTCATAAAATTGTAACAAAATCATAAGTTTAATAAAATCTTCGAAGTTACAACCCAGTTCCTTAACCACGTAGGAAGTAATATGTCTATGATCCCTAAAAGAAATACCAAAAATATATCGTACGACCTTATTAAAATTAATAATGTAATTCACTCAAGATGTAATTTGATTAATTTGGATATTGAAATTGAGCGCGTTATCAATAGAAACACCTAAAGTCTTTTAAAAAGACACAAAAACTATTTTTTCATTATTCATAATTAGGAGAGGTATATTAATATTCTGAGAGATCCACATAGATTTTATTATTATTATTTGTTTTTTTTTTTGCAATATTATTTATTGAATCTTCATACATTAAATATGAACTTACAATAATTAATCAAATCTTAACCTTATACTTTATTTTATGTCATGCCAGTGCCAGACAAAAATTTTCTTCATCACGGGTTCTATTCACTTATCTAGGTGTTTATCGCTCATCTAATTGGATAAGTGCTGCAGTGTCTCTTCTTCTTAAGCGAGTGTGGCCGCTATCATATAAAATATTTCGAGCTAGTGGGTTCAAATGCGATTCTAGCCTTTTTAAGTATTTTACTGCATATTTCGTAATCATAGTTTTTACTAAAGGAACATTAAGATCCTGGTGAATATTTGAATTTTTAACATACAAGGGGCAGCTGTGATTTTTCGAAGAAGTTTATTTTGGCGCCTTTGAATTTTTTCGATATTAGAAGCCGAGGCAGTGCCCCATAACTGAATACCATAGCACCAGATTGGCTTTAGAATAGAGTTGTAAAGTAGAAGTTTGCAGTCGAGACTAAGAACAGAGTTTCTTCCAATAAGCCAATGAATTTGTATGGCTTTTAGTTTCATTTGAGTTAATTTTGCCTCTATATGGCTTTTCCACGTCAAACGGCGATATACCGAGATATTTTACATTCGAATTTTGAGGTATTATTTGATTATTGATTTTAATAGGGAGGCATAATTCCCGACGCAAGGTGAATGTTATATGTACGCATTTGTGCTCATTGTAAGTAACGTGATGCTTTATGACGATTTTTGTGCACGCTTAGAAAAGCTGTCTCGTCCGCAAATGTCGAAGTTTGTCTGTAGTTGTTTGTTGGCATGTCCGAAGTATAAATTAAGTATAATAGGGGCCCCAGAATGCTGCCCTGTGGGACTCCAGCGCCAATTGGCTGAGGTGAACTAAAGAAATTTCCTTCTTTAATAATAAATTGACGACCGACTAAGTAGCTTTCTAGCAGCTTGTGTGTGTTTGCTGGTAAATTTTGCTTCAATTTATGTAATAAGCCTTTATGCCAGACTTTATCAAAAGCTTGAGAAACATCGATGAAGAGAGCGGAACAATATTTTCTTTCTTCAAAGGCTTTTCTTATGGCGTTTACTATACGATGGGTTTGTTCAATTGTGCTGTGTTCTCTTCTATAGCCGAATTGGTGATTAGGAATACATCTATTTTCACTTAAAATTGGAGTTAATTTTGACACTAACAGCCTCTCAAACAGCTTTCATATATTGGAAAGTAAGCTTATAGGCCTATATGACTCAACTTTTGTGTGATCCTTTCCTGGTTTAGGTATCATGGTGACTAAGGAAACCTTCCACTTTTGAGGATTGTATTGAAGACGTAAGATAGCATTGAAAATTAATAGAATAATTTTCTTTGCTGGGCTGGGTAGCTCCAAAAGCATTTTGTTGCTGGTCTTATCAAAACTAGGGGATTTTTTGGGGTTTAATTCACAAACAGCCTTTTCGATTTCTCTTATCTAAAATCTTAGGGGAACAGCTGCTCTAGCAGGAACAGGTGGTAACCGCAGTATCGTGAGATATATTTGGGGTAAATACGTTTTTTAAATGATTAACAAACAGATTTCCCTTTTCGTTATCATTTCTTGCCCAACTTCCGTTCAAGTTTCTTAATGGTGGCTTAGAGACAACTGGCCTTTTTAGATTGCACGCCATAATGAGTAGTCTGATTGCGGAGTTGCATCAAGTTCCTTAAGATATTTTTGCAGAGAATCCGTTTTCTGTGTTTGTAGTAACTTTCTTAGCCTTCTTGTACACTCTTTTAACAAACTCTTAAGTTGGGGGATCTGTGCTATTGCCACTCTCTTCGAGCTCTTCTTTTTTCAGACAGGAGACGCTCAACATCTGTGGAATAAATTTTAATATTTTTAGTTTTTTTTTGGGGTAATACTGGAATGTTGCACAGCTAGCTTTAGAAAACTGTCAAAATTATAAATAGCGCGATCTACGTATTCCGGTGTACTAAGCGGAATATTTTCTGTGCAATGGGTGCTGAGATATTTTATATATTTGTGTAGCTGGCGTCGCTAAGTAACCAGTTGGAGATACAATTCTATTGGGGTTCATTAAAGTAAAGGTACGTTCAGACTAATGAAATATTTGACGAAAATATTTGTTCTGATATTTGCTTCAAACTATGTGATACAAAAAAATATTTTGTTTAATGTTCAAACTAAGCTCAAATATTTGACAATTTTTGTTTGTTAAAACAGTTGGCAAATAGTGTCAAATAAAATAAATTAATTCATGTTTGCCATGCGTTCAGACTAAAACAAATATTTGCATCAAATAATTATTTGATGAAAGTGTCTAAAAATAAAAATATATTTCCAAAATAGTAAAAATGACCGCAGAAGCTATTTTATTTATTTTATTTTGTGGAGCAACATATCTTATAATGTTAGAACAGGAGAATGAAAAAAGGAAAAAACTGGAAGACAATGGGTAACGGAAGGAACATGGCTAAAATTTGTGAAAAACTGCAAACTTGGAAATAAAGCCTAAAATATATTTGAAATTGCTAAATCGGTTAAAAAACAAAATGTCGGGTAAAAAGAAAAAAAAATTTTGCAAAAATAGCAAAAATTCGCGAAAAATTTATTTATTTCAAACTAGACATAAAATTAATTAAAAGTGCCTAAAACTGTAAGGAATGCCAAAAATTCGGTAAAAATTGCTAAATTAGTGGAAATTTGCAAAAATTTGCTAATAGCGGTATTATAGCAAATCCTAATAATTATTAAAAATCGTTAAAGCTGTAAAGATTCACAGCGAAAAATCACTTTTTCGCGAGCATGGCTAAAATTCGCGAAAAATTGCAAACTTGGAAACAAACCCTAAAATTGATTTAAAATTGGAAAATTGAAACAAATTGTCGGAAAAAACAAAAAAAATTTTTTTTACAAAAATGGCGAAAATTCGCGAAAATTTTTAATATTTCAAACAAAGTATAAAATTGACTAAAAGTCCCTTAAAGTATAAGGAATGGCAAAAATTCGGTAAAATTGCTAAATAAGCGGAAATTCGCAAAAATTTGCTTATAACGGCATGATAGCAAAGTGTAATACTTATTAAAAATCGTTAAAGGTGCAAAGAATCACAGGAAGAAATCGCTTCTATCGCGAACATGGCTAAAATTCTCAAAAAATTGCAAACTTGGAAACAAACCCTAAAATGTATTTGAAATCGCTTAATCGATTAAAAAGCAATATGTCGGGTAAAAACAACAAAAAAAAATGCTGCAAAAAATATCGGAAATTCGCAAACAACTTTAATATTTCAAACAAGCCATAAAATTAATTAAAAGTCCCTAAAAGCGTAAGGAATGGCAAAAATTCGGTGCAAATTGCTAAATTAGCGGAAATTCGCAAAAATTTGCTAATAGCGGCATGATAGCAAAGTCTAATAATTATTTAAAATCTTTAAAATTGTAAAGAATCCGAAAACTTACAGGAAAAATTGCTTCTATCGAGAACATGGCTTAAATTATTTGTCGTTGTTTGCTCTTACAATTTTTTTGTAATATCAAATAAATGTTTGCTCAAAAATAACTAAAATATTTGATATTTTGTGTTCACACTATGTTCACATTGGACAAATATTTGTTTGCCGGCAAATACTTTTATTTGCTCAAAATCAGCTTTTATTTTATTTGAAACTCAAAAATATTTTGTGTTCAGACTACGTTAATGAAATATTTGATGTTTGCTTTCAAATATTTGATCAGTCTGAACGTACCTTAAGAATTGTTGGTGTGTGGTCGGAAGATAATTCTAAGGAAGCTTCAACATAAATCGTTTCTAAGGGGATGTTTTAAACCACGCCAAAATCGATGACATCTGGTACTTTTTGCTGATCGGTAGGCCAATATGTTGGTTGTCCGCTTTTTTATTTTATTATTTTATTATTGTTTGAAATTTAAAAAAAAAACAATAACAACTCATTATGACAGGGTTGTGTTTCCTTAAAATACGTACGACTTGTGTGATCATGTAAACTTCCTTCCTTAAGTATCATCTAAAAATCACCCGAAAACTTGATTTCGTATTTAAACAGAACAAAAAGATAAATAATATTTATATACGAAGTCAAAAACTGGCCCTAAAATATTTGTAGTCTTTTAAAATTAACTTTATATTCCTTAAATGTTTTCCTTACGCCAATTACCGCCATGTTATATTATAGCCTCTAGCGGCCATCTGAACATTTGCTTAAAGATAAATTTAAATTGCTTTCGCTCTTATTTTTCTTTGCTTTTTCATTTATGTTATTTTTTCTACATCGTCTCGTCAATATTATTTTTTCATTTCCTAGCCCTGCTTTAGTACTGTATAAACGCAAAATTAAACGCAAAGCTAAAGAACAACTACGCGTTAAAAAAAATTGTTTTGCTTTTGTGACCTCATTCTTCGATAGGGAAATGGTGAATTCTTAATGTGAAGATGATTGTTTTAATTTATTTCTTCAACATTCTGCACATAACTGTCGCAAATATTTTCTTTAGATGTTTCTCTTATATAAAGAAAATTTCCTTAAAAATTATATTTTTTTTATTTTTATTTAAGTTTTTTTTTAATCGAAGCTATTGCTCTATTTCTAACGTTTAAAGCATTTAAATAACCAACATTTGTTACACATTATCATTTTGTTGCCATTACACAAAGCTAGTGTTTGAAGCAATTATATTGTTGTTCTATAATTTACGACCCAAATGACAAAAAAGAGAAATATGTAATAATAAAACAAATAACAATTTCTAAAGGCCTGTAATAATTGTTAAGAATATAACAATAGTTTTTGTTTTGAAACAAACTGAACATTTTAACAAAATGGTAATAAATATTTACATATCGCACACTACATCGTGATTAGGCCCAACTCAAAATTTATTAAAATCGTTTTTTTTTTTCATAAACCAGTTCACAAATTAAATCTTTAGTTTCGTTTGCCTCACTGTCTGCTTTAACTTTTCTTCTTAAACATTTGTGCAACTGAATTTGATTTGCCTCTCCAAAACATTTTTAAATTTTGAGTTGTGCCGGTTTATTATTTAGTGTGCGATATATTAAAATATAATATACAAATAAAATGTTGAAACAATAGCAGAATTTCTCTATACATTACAACAATATATTTTACAATAAATATATGCATAAACATTATAATTACTATTATGAGTGTGTTTTTATAGGAATTTTTATGAAAATGACAAAACAACAACCTTAAATTTTATTTTGCTAAATTTAAAACAAGTTTAATAATATTAATATTTAATGTTAAATTAAATAACATATAATTAAATCTATTTGAGAAAGAACATTTTATATTTTTTTTTCTTTAATAAGCATAAAAATAATTTCACTCACTTGTTAAATTTCAGTTTTATTTTTATATTTTTTTTTTTTTCAAAATTATTTAAAATATTAAATGCTAGTAGTGTTGTGTGTCTGATAGTATTATTTAAATATTTATGTTGTTTTAATTAGTTATGAATTCACTATAAGCATAAATACCGTACATTTGTATAAAATAATGATTATGTTACAAAATTGAGAGAAAAATAGCAGATCCGTAGGCTTTTAATAACTTTTGCGGAGGTCTTTATTTCCTTATTGTAGCCACGCTTGTGTTCTGTTTTTTTCTATAAAATTTTTTTTTATTTTTCTCATAAAATTTAATTAATTAAAATAGTAATTATAGTTAAACTTCATATCATCAATAAGTTGTGACATTTTAATCAATAATTTTACATTTAAAAAACAATCTAAAGGATTAAGAGAAAATAAGCCAATGAAACAACTGAATCAACTGACTCATTGCTTAAATTTTAACTAATTTAAACATATTTATATTTTTTGAAAACAGGCTTTCAATATTGCAATCAATTAAATTTCTTTAAGATTAAAAAAGTATTCCTTAAAATATGCTTTATAAAATGTACCTTTCTATTACGCCAAATGTATGCTTTTGTATACCCAAACCAGAATAGTAGAGATTGGTCCTAGACCTAATTTTTAGTATACCGATCGAAAAATAATCACGTTTTAAGTCGATATAACGATGTCCGTCCGTCCGCCCGGTTCGCTGACTGGTTGTTGAGAATTGGTCCATAATTTCACATGGCTCCCTAACAAACTTCTTTCTGGAATAGTCTTTGTGTCCATAATTTATCTTTTAATGTTGATAACTATTTAGATTTAATCTTTTGCAACATAATATTTTTATTCCCGAAAATAGCCTAAAATATCATAATTTTCTTATAAATATTGTTATTAACGTCGATAACTTATATTAAGTACACAGAAAAAATAAATACCACCTTTAATTAACGTATTTGTTAGAAATTTGTACTATTAATTAAATTCCGCACTGATTTTCCGTCTACAAACAAATTGATAATATCAATTAAAAACAAAAACAACTTGCTTCATTGTTTTCAAAAAAGTTTAGTTTTTTTAAGCCGAGCACTTGCCAGTTTATTATTCATAGTGATTTTTGGGAATACAAAATTTTCAATTAACAAGATTTTGTTGGTCGTGCTTAATTCCCAATTTGGATGAAGTTTCCAGATGATCCGCCCTATGCAACCAGTGAAATGCGCATAGGAATCAGGGTTGTCAGATTGCTTTTGACCCTTTTCGCCAAATTCAATGTCAAAAATCGCCAAAGCCTTTGTTTTTCAGTTTTTGACAATAAAATACATATTTTTAGAATTATAAAAAAAAATTTTATAAATTCTAAAAAATAAATTTGTTCGGTATCGCTAAAAACCGCCAAAAAAAGAACACAGTAAAAAAAGTAATTGAACTCAAAAGAGGTATAATGTTTACTATAAAATAGATTATAGTAGTCTACTTAAAGCAACGAAAAAAGAATTTTTGCAGTTAGTATTAAACAAATATTGGATATGCATTTGTATATAAGTTGCAGTTATCTAAAACGCTGGCAAGACTTCCTATTTGTCTTCTTTTTTGGAATACACTGTAAGAGAATTACATTTTTTAAATGGAGGTACAAAAAAAGTGTAATATGTACTATTCACGTTCATATAATTTAAACCTCGTTATAACGCTTCTAGAAGTTCGTAATGCATTCTACTTTGAAGGCGAGTTTTTGTGGGATTCATAATTTCAACACAGGCAATACTTGTTGTAATTACGAGCATATAAAGTACAGACAAAGCAAGTTCCTTTAAATGGTACGTACCTGCCGTATCCATGTAGCTATAAAATTTTGAGCTTAACCTATATAAATTAGATGAAATGTCATCATTAAAACCCTCTTTACAATTAACAAACGCAAATTGTTTCGAGTGTGTTTCGCAAACATCGAAAGGTACATCTATGATTATAAATTGCCACATACATTTAATGGACAAATGTTCATAGACTTTAAATATATTCATGTTTTTAGGAACTATATTTATTGATTCTTTCAAGAGCACTTTTAAAAGCGAAAAACAATTTCTCTCGAAGATATTTATTATCTTCATCAGCCATTTGAACATACATACTTTCAAAAACTGACCATACATATGAATGCCTCAAATTTCATACACAAAAATATTAGAATAAAAGTAATATTTTTTCTTCTTATTGAATATAACAAATTTTAAACAAATTCTTAGCTCACCAAAAATAGCCAACAAAATCGCCAACTATTTTTTTAAATCGCCAAAAAGTCGCCATGTCGCCAAATCAAAAATTAGGTCGCCAAACAAGTTTGAAAATCGCCACGTTTGGCGAGAAATCGCCACATCTGACAACCCTGATAGGAATAGCTTATCCCATCAACATACAATTTCAGTATTTTTATCTAGAATAAAAATTGGGAATTAAGCACGACAAACAAAATCTGGTTAATATTAATTAACATATTGTAAGTTTGCGCTTTTCTTGCTGTTCAGTTTCAATCAATAGGTTTAATTGAAATTTGAAACCAGCAAAAGAGGCTATAAAAACAAATCACAAATTAAAATATTTTTTTAAATCAACACAGTTTATGAAAAAATTAAAAAAAAATTTGAAGTTTGTGTGTATGTTTTCATATTTGAAAATTACACACAAACAATATAATTTTTATTTTCAATTAAGGCAAATTAATTGGAACATTCAAAAAAATTGTTTAAAACAGCATTATTATTTGTATTCTAAGGCAGGATTCAATTTAATTTTTTCATTTATTGAAGGAGTGTTAATTAAGAAAATGAAGATAAACACTATTCATTATTTATTTTATTATATTTTTATAAGTATTTTATTTTGTATATTTTTTTCCACAATACAAGCACTGACAAGTTATTCACAATAGAGACTTTTGTTTAAAAAGCACTGCAAATAATGCACAATAGATATTTTTACTCCCAAAATATTTGCGATACCGATTTGTTGGGAATGGGAATATAGGTTTGCTCCCATATAACATATCCCCATAACATTCGTGATAGGGGTGAATATTTAAGTTAACTTCAAATAATTTTAATAACAAACCACAAAAAGTATTCTTTAAAAATAAACAAATAATAAATACATAAACAAACTATATATAAACAGCCTTAAAATATGACCACGAATTTAACAACAATAATCCAAAAAAAAAAAATTTCTATTTAAAAAAAATTTATAAAATAATTAAAAATTTTATAACAACCAATTGCCCAACATAAATTTAAAACTAACAAAAACTTATTTCTTTATTTTTTTAAGATATGTGGGAGAGTACTCTAACATACCCACCGACTACGCTGAAGTAACAAGTTTTGGCAAAAGTGGCAGTGAATATGGCGCGGGCCGCAAAAACGCTTCTTCACCAGCACCCTATGCGACATCGTCTATAATGCAACAGCAACAACATGGTAGTAAAACACAACAGCCTCGTTACCAAACGAGGCCAGGCTTTAATATGCAACAACCACCACCACTGCCTGCAACTCAACAACAACAGCAGAGACCCATGCATCCTCACTACCATCAACAGCAGCAACAACTTAACACCAGCAATATTTATCAGCAAATGTCTACCACTAGTGAAATATATCCCTCGCAAATGTCCAGCAATAGATCGGTGTATTCAGAACAATATTACTATCCTAAGGAAAAAATTCATATCACAGAAAATAAATTAAGTAATTGTCATACCTATGAAACAGCAGACCAACAGCAAAAACATCAGCAGCAGCAACAACAGCAACAGCAATTAGGTCAACAAACATTTGCCCATATTGGCACTTTAAGACGCAGTGGCAATAATCAACAAAGTAATCGCTTTAAGGTCATTAACACACAAGCCCAAAACTATCAAATGCACTTAAATGAAGCACAGCAAGAGCAACAAAAGCAAAAGCAACAACAACAAAAACAAAATACTCTTAATAATAATCAAAACTATAGTACCCAAGACATGATAAGTAAAAATTTGATGGACTTAGATGCTGGTTCCTTTTGTTACAATGGCATGGCCGATTCGGGTTGTGGTGGCTCACCCTCACCCATGGCCATGCTAATGTCGCATGATGATGATATCGGGGAAGATCAGGCCTTATACCACACAGCCGATGGTGATAATGAAAGTGATATGGAACGTTTGTATGTCAAGGTAGACGAGACGCCACAACAGCAGCAACAACTAATCCCCCTAACGCCACAACATCTTCCACCGCAATTGGCGGCCCACCATCAGAATCAAGACACAAATCCACCTCAAATTCCATATCATAATTGGCGTTCACATAATAATTCCTCAACACGTTCGAATACATCCTCCTCGGCCTCATCATCATATCAACGTAATCCTAATATGATTGTTGCTAACACAAATACTGGTGGCACACCAACATCCTCTAATTGCACTACAAACACAACGGTGGTGTGCTTAGACCAACAACAACAGCCACAACCAGCACCGTCGTCTTTACAAATGCACCATTTACATCCGTTGCATCAACAACAGGCCAGCAGTGATTCGGAAATGATTTATGCGCCCGGTGGCAGTATGGCCAGTGAACGTAGTCTCTTAAGTAACTCGGGTAGTTCAACGAGTGGCCCCACTAGTGCACACAATGTGTGACCCTACGACAGGGGCAATCAAGTTATTAAAATAAGTGAAGATTTAGCCTGCGAAAGCACAAACACTAAAACAACTTCCACTAGACATCAAGAGGACTATTATGCGCGTGAGGTTAAAGAGTTGTTGGAGTGGTGTGAACGTTTCAATAATGGGCAATTGGATGAGATTGAATGAATTGAAGTGAATGAATAATGACAATGATGTTATTGAATTGTAGCGCTTTAAATTTTTTTTTATGTTCCATCTTTTAAGTTTCAAGACTGATTAATATTTTTTTTTAAATTTTTATTTTTTATTACTTCCAATGAATCAAATTTTTTATTATTTATCCTTCCATTTTATTTTTTATTTAAAAAAAGGAAATTTTCAAATGAATTTCTTTGTATTATTCAAGAAACTGATATATATTTAATTTTAATTGCAAAAAATAGTAATTGGTTTCTTAAAATTTCAAAGTTTTTTATGCTTAACATTTGTCTGCTTCCTTTAAATTGTTTTAAATTATCACTAAATACAAGAAACCGATATACAGTGGTCATATCTGCGAGAGATGTGCACGAGTAGATTCGCTTTTGCTGTCATTCATATTTTCAGAGCAATTGCTTTGGTTTTAAACAACAACCTGTGCTTATTTTATTGCTTGCATTGTTTTTAATAGTATTTCGATATATTTATTTTTAAATATTGAATTTTTATTTTAATCAAAAAATTAAACATATTGAGGAAGCTTAAATATAATTAAATATTTCTACTTCAAAATATTAAGATATTTTTTCTAATATTGATATTCATACAAACTATGTATGTATTGTTTCAAGTTGGAATCGGAGTAATTGAAACTAATATTGAGATATTAAACAAATACCAGCCCTTTTTCATGATATTTAATACTTTATTAAGTATTCAAACATGTATGGGCCTAAAGGCTCAGTTAGCCGGGAGTAACAGTAATAGTAACCATACCGTAAAAAAGCGAGACCAATCTATTTCTTACAGATTGGGACGTAACATCTTAGTGCTAACTATAATTGTTCTAATTGCTTCACATACAACAAAATGAAGCAGCTGATTCGCAACGTTACTGTTACTCCCGGCTAACTGAGTCTTTATTCCGTAAAACGCAACGCAACGCACAAAAATTTCATTAAAAGGAAAAACAAATTCAAAAATATTTTTTAATTTTGTTGTTGCTTTCTAAAGAAATTCATATGTTGTTTTAAAATTTTAAGCGTTAGAATATATGAAGTGTATGAAATTTAAAAAAAAAAATAAAAGTAAAATATCAAAATGTTTGGTGTAAATTTATAAAACATTTTTTGATTTTTTAGATTTTGAAACAAAATTTTTTCTCGTAGTAATGAATTTGTAATTTCACCATTTTTTTTGTTTTTAAAAACATTTCTTTTAAAGTTTATTTTGTATTTAAGAAATATTTCATAAAATTTCTTAAGATCTTTTTTTAAAAAATTTTTAAAGATTCCAGAATAATTTTATTGCTTGAATAAAGATATTTTAATACAATATCAAGAGATCAATTAATCCTTCTGATTTTTTGTTTCTTAAATTTGGTTTTGAGGCGGCCTAAGAGCCAGTTTAACTTAAGCCTTATGTGACTTTTTTAAAAGGTATCCGGGGTCCTATTGCATTTTGAACTAGTTTTTTTTGGAACCTTCACCCTTGAAACTTCTTCAGTATTGACAAGTCAGTTTTTTTTCTAAAAAAAAGTTAATTAATTCAATTAAACGTGGAGTGCCATCTATCTTAATACAAACTCAACCATACGACGATGTACCTGTTATGCATTTCTATTCTATATATCGTCGGCTTAACCTCTTAAGACCCGAACATTAACCCATTGAATTTTTACATTTCTTACATATTTTTTATACCTTTTGGGGAGCAAATAAGACAACTGTATATTTTTTTTTTTAAATTTTTATTTAAATTCTTAGAAATTAATGGTGCACATATGTGTACCTCAGGTCTTAAAATATGAATAATTTGAACGTAAATCCTTAATTTCTTAAAATCTGAACTGAACCGATAGAGTAAAGGGTTTATTAACTATTTTTTTTATCTTATGAGGTGTAATTTAAATTTTGGTTTTTATTATTTTTTTAATTTTTTTATTTAAAGTGGTAGAAAAAGAGGTGCACATATGTGTACTTCAGGTCTTAACGATTAGTTATTGAGGAAAAATGTCCAAACAGTATGGTTTTTTCAAACTGTTAAATTCAAATAATAAAATTATGGCTAAAACTTCTAAGCCCTGCCATTTTTGGATATTTTTTTGAAGCGCAGTAGCTTAAAGCAAGTAATAAAACTGTTTCTATTGGTCACACGATGTCGCTAGTCTTTAAAACTTGTAATAAGTTAAGGTACACATATGTGTACCCATGGTCTGAAGAGGTTAATATGCAAACCTGCTGACTCCCTTTCAGTAAATTTTACGGGAGAGACAAAAAAACTTTTTATATATCATATGTGCAGCTTGATTGGAAAACTAAAAATGTAGTTGGATTCACAGACTTCAAGACTTAAATTAAAAAAAACCTACATGATGGTCGATGAGGCATATCTTTCTCTAAAATACGGCATCAAAATCTCAATTTACTTAAAAAGAGGATTGCCAACAGACGATATATTTTATTTCTAAGTCTCTTATTATTTATTTGAAAACTTTAACAACAAAAATATAAACTTTCTGAGCAAACTTCACTGCGTGTATTCTAAAGTGACATGAAAACTTTTAGTGTTGAGGTTATTTTATTGAACTGTTTATCGTTTTCAATTAAAATTTTAAAGTTCTAATCAGGTTAAAGTTCATCGAATTTAAAATCCGTAAATTATTTTAATGAAGAAATGATAGTATTAAAAAATATGTTGCTAACATATGTGTTTTTGCTTTTGCGCGATAAATCCTTCTTCAATTTATTTTCACTTGATGATCAAAAAATAAATGTATCGTTGGTCCCATGTAGAAGTTTTTACTGATTCCAATACTTTTGAAACAACTACGCCTCGCCACAAAAATTTAATGATATTCTATCAAAAATAACGGCCCTACAAGCATCTTAACATTTTGAAACATAAAGTTTCTATTATGTTTTAAGCTTCTCCTGTTAAGTTGCAATTATGTGAGTTAGCGCCTTTCGACGTTGGACCATTGGTATGTAATTGTTGTAAGTTAATTTGCAAAAGTATTTGTTCTCTATGAGATTTGTGTGAAGGGTCCTGGATAATTTTTCGTACCAAATAAGAACAGTGTTTTTTTTTCAATCACATAAGGGTAAGTCAAAGTACAAAAACTGCCATTTCTTCCACTTCTTTATTTTCCATTGGCCAGAAAAAAAATTGTTGCATCTACTTCTGATTCATTTAATATAAACTGTCGCTGTGAAACCAACTCAAAAAGCGAAAAGTTGTACCCAAATTTCCGTTTTTTGTTCGACAGTTTTTGATTTCGACTGCAGTTTTTTAAACACTGGTTAATAGCTGTACTAAAATCCTCCAGAAAATTATTTTGAACATTTTCTATCAAAATACTCGTCAAGCATTGTGGTAGTATTAGTGAAAATGTATTTGTATGTGTGACACAAATACAAATACATGGTAAATCAAGACAATTATATATGACGGCGAATATTACACCCAGCATATGACTACGAGTTAATTCGCATGCATGACAAGCATATGACAAGTGTATTTGGCCCTTAATAATAATAATAGGGCAGGCTTTAATTCATAGAACAGTTTTCTTCTTAAAAAAATTAATTTATGTTCTTAATTTTTACTTTCAACTTAAACAAGATGAGAACAACACTGGCAGTAAAAAAAGGAAAAATATCGGTTTATAATAGCGCCCATGCGCTATGAGCTAATAAGGCCAATTTGAGTGTTTAGTGTAAAAAATCAGCCATATCGGTAAATTGTTTCACCTGGCCCCCAATACAAGTTTACTCGCGAGCTTAGGGTTTTGGTACGGTGGGGTCTATACAAAACATGCAAGATGGGTAAAATTGATCTCAAATATAATTTTCTGTTCTTTTTTCAACCATGGTGAAGGGTATTAGATTCGGCCTAGACGAATAAAGCACATTTAATTGTTTTTAATTGCAGTTTATTTCTTGAAAATTTTTTTTTTTTTGTTTTATTAAATTTTATCTAACTAACTTCAACTGCCAAATTTTTTATGACTATATGAAATACCACCGACTTTTCTAATAATTTCCCATATTTTTTTATTATTTGTTATTTTTAATGTTTTTTATTTGAATTTTTTTTTTTTTTTTTCTTAAAGCCATTTTTTTATTTGATAAATAATTAAGTTGCCATTTTTTTAAGACAACTAAATGTTCCTGTCTATAACACACTCTCTCTAAAATAACAGATACATAAAATATTTAAAAATTAAATAAGTAAAACTGAAAAAATAAAGTTTATATAGATTACAAATAAAAATTAATATTAATAAATAAAAAATTAAACGATGTGATGTCTTATTAGATTTTTAAGTTAAACCTAAAAAATATTAAAAAAAAAAGAAATCAATTTTGTAAATATTAGTTTAGAACAAACTCAACAATATATATAAAAATAAATTAAAAAAATTACAGAAAAAAAAACAACTTTTGCTAATAAAAATATAGAATTAATAAAAAAAAACACAAAAAAAAATTACAAAATAAATCAATTAAAGCTAAAAATGAAGAATAAAAAAAAATCAATTAAATAAACAACCAACCAGTAATTAAAAAAATTACAATTGACGATGCTGCCTGTTTTAAGCAGATACATTTTATTACTCTCCAGTAGTTGTTTTTTTTTTGTAATAATTATTTAAATTTTTTATTAAAAAAAACCCTTCTGTAAAAAAGTTATTATTATAATTAGTATTTTGTTTATTTAAAGCTTAACTAGCTTTAAAAATTTAATAAAAATAATAAAAAAAAAACTGTAATATATTTAACAAAAAAAAAAAAAAAACTCTATATCACTAGAAATAGCCACTTAACTATACGGACATATAAATATAATAAATATGACAAAAAAATATCTATTTAATAATAATATTAACTAAAAAATTAAAAGTAATAAAAAATTATAAAAACTGACTAGTTTAATCGTATTATAATAAAATAAAACCAACAAAAAAAAAAACATAACTACAATACAAATAAATACTTATAAATACACAAATACATACAATACACACATAAAATTATAAGTTTTTATTTTTATTATTATAATTTCAAAATTAAAAATATTTAATAGAATTGTTATTTTAAAGCTGTATTTAATAATTCAATATAAATATGTGAAGAAGAAGAAAAAAAAATTAAAATAAAACAAATAACAAAATGCAGCAGCAGTTTTTAGTGGTTATTAAATATCGATTATAAGATTAATTAGTATAAAATTAATGAATGAAAAAAAAAAATAATAGTAATTAAAAACCGATAAACGACAAAAAAATAAAACTAAATGCCATATTTATGAAAAATTTATACAAAATGTGTTTTTATTTTTTTTTTTTTTAAGGTTATGTTTGATAGGAATGGCGATCATTTATCATACAAAAAGACTCAGATCTATTAATCCATAGAACTAAACCGAACTTTTTTTGCTGCTTAAATGACCTCGTCAACTTAATGACAGACACATTAAACAATTTGTCGAAGGAAGCAAATGCCGATCTGGCAAGTCACTTTCTTGCCAGTGCTGGACAGTGAAAAGTGATCTTCCACGATCTTTTTCTTATTTCCATCTCCACAGCTGCGTCGGTTCGTCCAGTCTCGCACTAAGTTTTCAGAGAATTATCTTAAAAGTTTTTATTAAGATAGAAGGATCTATGACAAATAAATATGTGTGAAATAAAAAAGTGGTTTAATCCTCGCCATGGCTTTGGTGGCATACCTCTATCCGATGGTCAATATTTTCAATCACCCTTATTCCATTTAACGTCATCGTCATCAATTGAATATCAAAATCAATTTTTATCGACATCGTCATCAATTCGATACAAAACTTGTATGCCATAACAGCAATGTAACGATGTCGATTGTTTATCGTTTTTTTAAGAACATCTCTAATAAGTTTTTATTAAAAATGTGCAATTCGATGTTCGTTCTTATTAATGTTGTGCTCTCAAAGAGGGTAGCTTGATTTATTCTAAAAAAATCACCCTTACTAATGCCATAAGGTATTGATTACACTTTTCGCCCCGTATAAATCGACAGTGTTGATAGTGCCCTGTAAAAAACAGAACGGTACGACGATTGCCGAAAAGAGCAACAAAAAGTTACGCGAAAATTGCAAACATTCGGAAAATTTGCAAAAATTCGCGAAATTCTTTTTTATTTGAAACAAGCCATAAAATTGACTTAAAGTCCCCAAAAACATAAGAATGGCAAAAATTCCATAAAAATGGCAAAATTAGTGGAAATTCGCAAAAATTTGATAAAAGCGGCATGAAAGAAAAATTTAATATGTATTAAAAATCGTTAAAACTGTAAAGAATCAGAAAACTTACAGGAAAAATTGCTTCTATCGCGAACATGGCTAAAATTCGGAAATTTGCGGTAATTTAGCGATTTTCATGGAATTTTTGCTATTCCTTATAGTTTTAGGAACTTTTAATCAATTTTTTGGCTTGTTTGGAATACATAAAATTTTCGCGAATTTTCGCTATTTTTGCAAATTTTTGTAATTTTCCCGAAACTTTGTTGCTATTTTTTTCATTTTTTTAATTCAACATTATTATTTTTGAAAAATAAAAAAGAAAAAAACTGTTTCGACACCAATAAGACTGACGACAAAAACAGAGTAAATTTAAATCGATGCCAACGTTAACGTTGCGTACGGCATACCAAAAATACATCGACGCTTATCGATAAAACTTGATATTGACAATGGGCATACCGATTTGCAACAATCGACACAAAACGATATCGTTTCGTATTGATAACGCTAAATGGAATAAGGGTGAATGACTCTGAGCCATAAATGAGGTTTAATGTCGTTAATGTGCCAAATTATCTCATCCTTTAGTTCTTGAATTGATCTTGGCTTTTTGACGTTCACTTCTTCTTTTTAATATCCTCAAAGAAAGAAGTCCAACGGTGTCAAATCACATGATCGTTACGGCCAGTTAACATCGCCACGACGCGAGATAACGCGGCCGTTGAATTTCTCGCGCCAAAGAGCCATTGTTTCGTTGGCTGTGTGGCCAAGGTCCATATCCTCAATTTCTGGCCACAAGTAGTCTGTTATCATTTCGCGACAGCGAACACAGTAACTGCTTTGATATAACTTACTTATATAATATAATATAACTTAAATATAACTGATCCAATCTAAAAACAGTTAAATTGATGCATTGTAGTCGAACTTAAAAGGCACTAAAATTATTCTATCTTAAGCTACTTTGGTATCAGTTCAGTTAGTTTCGTCCGATTAAAACCCTTCAAGTTGTTTTTATGCATGCGTAGAAATATGCCGCCAAAAATTGCAGTAAATTATTAAAGCAAATGAAAACCGATGCAGAAACATTTATTTTGCGCTTTATGATCTCATATAATAAATAAGTAGCTCAACATCAGTGGCGTTAAATGAAAAAAAATAACTTTGGGAAACTTATTTCCCAAGATTTATTAACTTTAATTTAATTGTTATTAACTCCCCGCTTTCCCCGGAATTAGATACTTGCGGGATTCCCCGGAAATTTTTAACAAATTTTTTTTTTTTTTAACTTTAATGAATCTATGTAAGCCTTTAGTTTTTTTATCCAACAAAATTTTGCCAAAATATGTATATTTGTTGCGGCTTAATAGTATGTTCACATTTGGCTTCTTAAACGCGTTTAAGCAGTTCGCACGTGATTAAGCTCTAATCACTTCAAAATCGAGATGATTACCCATATATTGAAGTGATTTGTTAATCACTTCAAATTGACATGATTACAACTAAATCATTTCATAAATCACATAGAATCCACTGAACATACCTCAAATGTGGAATCGCCAACATAATCGTGTACAACCGGCCAAGATTTCTGCTTAATGTTTTTATTTTTTTCCTCAAATAATTCATAAATTTTCACAATTTCATCATTAAAACGATTAAAATAATCTTCTGATAACTTTATAAAAGTGTTTTTATCCATTTTTAATACTTTATAGAAATATAAATTTGTTTGTGGTTTTTTTGTGTGTTTGTTGTGTGTTTTTTTCTTAATCATCTGTCATCTTAATCATCTCAAATGTAATGTGAACGGCTTTGATTAGCTAAATCAACATTTTGCTTAAACGCGTTTAAAAACCTAAGTGTGAACTTAGCATAAGACTGATTTAAGCATTTTACATATATTACACGAACTTTTGGTCTAAAAAAACCCTTAGTGAAATTTGATGCAGAAAATATTCGTAGAACATTTTAACCTTCTTGAGTTCCGTTTTAGTATACTTTTGTGTGGAAGTTGGAAAAAAGGACAAAAATGACTCCTTAAAATAAGTGTCAGAGGGTTAATATATTCTACGAAAAGAATTTTCCTAGAATTCAATTTAAAACATCCGAAATAATTTTTAGGCTCAGAAGCACATTTAGCATATTTTTTTTGCCTCATTCCAAACGCCTTTTCAAAAAAATTTTAAAACTTCAAGAGCTAAAATTTCGGAAACCAAAGCTAACTTTTAAAACCCTTTGACAGATTTGCTTAACTAGTAGTCTAGTTTTATTTCGCATTGCAACTATTGAGGTAGATACCAAATAAGAACAATACAATGAAACTGGACCTGGTAAGTACTACTTTAGGAGTTGTCAAAATCAAGAGAAAAATGAGGCGATATTTCACTCTCTGTCAAAGTTCAGGTGTTTGCTTAAACCAAAAGTAACCATAAACGTTTTCTACGTTTCCACACATTACGTATCATCTATTTGAGTTTATACCTGCACCAATTACCTCCTATTCATAAGTCCAAAAGCACATTGAATACTAGCTTAAGAACATGATTTCCCCTTAAAAGTTTTATATTTAAAATTTTAAATTAATAGCAATCGTTAGAAAAAAAAAATTGGAGCCATCTTAAGGGTGGTCCAGCCATACTGTACGATGCTTATTTTGAGTCACACCTTAACGTCAAGTTTTATGGGGAGGTACATAATTGAGAAGCACGTTAAGTTTGTTGAAGCCTTTTCCAAAAGTGAGCGTTCAAATTAAAATGCATTTCGTGCACTTAATCTTCAGAAACGAGGCATACTTTCACCTCAGTGGATTCGTCAACAAGCAGAATTGCTGCATTTGGGCAAATGAGAATCTACGAGTGCTTGTTAAAAAGCAGATGCATCCACAAGAGTGACTGTTTGGTCGCTATCCCGAGATGATAACGGACTTCTTGTGGCCAGAAATTGAGGACATGGTCCTGGACGATATGTGGTTCCAACAGGATGATGCAACTTGCCACACAGCCAAACAATGGCTCTCTTGCGAGAGAACTGCAATGGCAGTGTTATCACAGGTCTTGGATATGTTAATTTGCCGCCTCGATCATGTGATTTGACATCGTTGGAATTCTATCTTTGGAGATATTTTAAAGAAAAAGTGTACGTCAATAAGGCCAGAACAATTCAAGAGCTTAAAGCCTAGTACTCTGTTCAAATTTGTGAAAAATGTTGAGCATCATTGATTATTTCACACGAAAATTTTGACATGTATCAATGTTACCTATCATGCGAGTTTTTACAATTTGACGTTTTTATTCCTGCAAAGTATGCGACATTGCTTTGCGTATGTAAACAAACCCCACATGTATTTTACTGAAAATATTTTTTTTTATTAAAAAATTTAATAAAAAAGAAAGTTAATATGGATAAGAAACTGTTACCGGTTGTGTTATTTTAATTTTTTATTTCGTATTTAATAATCAGTTCATACTTTTTTGCTTTTGCTTAAAATTCCACGTGAAATAAGTGCAGCATACATTATTTCGCAGTTGTAAAAAAATGTTGCCAGAAACATTTCGGAACTTTTTCACAAAATGAACAGAGTACAACTCTATCAACATTTTTTCATACATATTCCGCACAAGTTTTTTTCATATGCGTTTTGACAGCATTTCACGTGAAATGTTGAACAGAGTACCAGGCTTAAAGATGAGGTTATTCATCATATTAACGACATTGAACCTCAATTATTTCTCAGAGTCATTGAAAATATGAACTATCGCATAGAGGTATACCACCGAAGCCTTGGATAGCATTTGGCCGATATTTTATTTCACACATTATTGTCATAGATCCTTCTATCATAAACAAATTTTAAGATAATTCTCTTAAAATTTTTTGTTTTATTTACAAATCACATCGTGCGTTTTGGTTGGACCACCCTTTATAAACAAACACCAAAATTTTTTGATGCTGTCAGGAAATCTATTTCTTTATATTGCAAGCATTTAATTTATTTCATTCAGGTATGTGATGGAAAATGATATTGAAAAAAATACGATTTGAAAACGATAATGTCGTTTTCAGTATCTTTAAAAGTTGATTTCCAATAAATTTCCTCCGTTTTCTTGTATATATTCTTTTAAATTCTTTATTATATATGTTAATTGAACTGTATTTTGAACAAAAAATTACAACTTTACTTCAAAAATGGTTTTAAAAATTGGTCGAAATTCATCACACCCGCTTAAAACGATCATTTTGAAAACGATATACGACATACCTGATTATCTTAAAAAAATTTCAAGTAAATCCATTTCAATATATTTATGGTTTCAATAAAAATTATTTTACCTCCGCCTATGTCTATTTTAAAGCATATGCTTTTAAGTATGTATTTAGTATATACCAACATCCGGTACTATTTTAAAATGTTAAAGTACCGCTATAAATACGCTTTCATGTAAAATTTTTTTCTGTTTTTTTCAACTTACAACTCTTTAACGAACATAATTGTGAATGCGCTATTTCCGTTGATTCACTGAAAAATACAGGGATTTTTTTTTTTTTAGTATGAAATTTACTATATAAAATTTATGTCTGTGTTTTATTTTGTTCATTCATACAATGAAAATTCGCGAAAATTAAAATAAGTACGAATAATTGTGTATGTGTGGGCGTGTATCAGAGGAAGTTTGTAAGGGCGGTTGTCGATTATAAATGAACAAAATAGAGGTGAATTAAAAAATAAAAAAAAAACTTTAAGCAAACTTTTTTCGGCGGTTTTACATGAACATATTGAGGGCTGTTGCATGTATTTTTTCAGAAGTATTTTTTTTTTAACAAATGAATAAATGGTTGAATTATAGGAAAATGAATATGTGCTTACTGAAAACATAGACTTTAGTATGAACTTTTTTTTTGGCTGCTAAAAAAAAACAAATAAATGTTTATGTTAGCATAAATGTGGTTTAAAGTATGGGCGATGGACAATTAACGTCTACACCAAGAGCTCTAGAGTAAAGTATTGAATGTCATGTTGAGCTACTTGGTGTAGAGAGTTTTCGAGAAGTGTAGATTGTAATCATCAAAAATGCAAAATTTAAACAAAAAATATGCAGAGGTTTTTCTGCAACAGATATAGATTATGAAACAGCTTAAAAAATGTTTACCCGATCAGTTCGATTTTTGTAAAATAACGGCAACCTAAAAACTACAGACTTCCAAAGCTACTCTCTAATGCGATGCGAATTCAGGTTCGATACGAAAGCTAAATGCCAATTCGGTACTCTTTTATCACTTTCGCAAAAATTTTTTAAAGGTAAGCAATATTGGCAATAATTACACTGTGCTCGAAATTGACACTTTTTTTAGACCAGCCGGGCACATAGCGTTTTAGCATAATTCGGGTACGCTAAATCCAATGGTGCCCACCGTTTTTTTAGGTTAGCTCTGGTTTTCGCGATATACCGTTATTTCGAAAATGAAGGAGGTTGCACAACATATATTCGCGACACTCAAAAACGGTTTAGTTTATTGAAATTACTAAAAAAACCAAAATTCCGCCATAAAACCCTTTAAGAAAAGTAATTTTTTTTTAATATGAGCAGTCGTTTTAAGAACATAATTTTTTTTTGGGAAAAAAATAATTTTGTTATCAAAATTTCGAAATTTTTGTTTTTTAAAAATTCATAGAAAAATTGGAAAATGCAGCTAGGCTTCTAATTAATAAAATTCTTTAATTTGGCCCCTGCAGCGACTCGGATGCCCCTAGATGGGTCAAATGTATGACCAACACCACTTTATTTTTCATCTCAATTATTTATTTCCAAGAAACCTATCCGCTATCTCCTTTTTTTAAAGGGGCTCCCATACAAAATGTTCAATGCAGACTAGAAATATATTTAAAAAAAAGTCCCATAAATGCCCAGGAGTCGCCCAAAGTAAGATAAAATGTATGACCCACCTCAATTAGTTTTTTGTCCTTAACATTTTCTCCATACAAACTTGCCCCTTATCACCACTTTTTAGGGGGCTCCCATACAGATATTGCATTTTGTGAAATTCTTAAATTAATAAAAATTTATAGATTTTAATTATTTATGGCTTGTTTTGTTTGCAGCTTCACTTTTTTATATGTCTGCAAAAAATTAGAACGGTGGGCACTATTGGATTCAGTTTACCCGAATTATACTAAAACGCCATGCGCACGGCTTGGCCAATTTTTCAACTAGCACAGTGTTATTAAATGTGGTCTTGCTATTTAAAACTGACACCTTACTTCCCAAACGTGACATCGTTTCTAGAATACTTTTGTCTTATATGTATTATAATAATTGCATGATATTCTTGTTTCATAGGTAGTTTCAAAGTCGCTTATGATTAACCTTAAAAAAAACCCAGCTTAAGCCGAAAAGTAAATTTGTCACTGAAATATATTCAAAGAAAAGGATGAGGCCTGAACACGTTTTCGTTATAAATTACAAAATTGTGGTCCTACTTGTATGTTTTACATGCACCATCAATTAATGCAATTTAATTAAAAATTTCTTTTTTATGTTGTTTTTTCATTTAAAAGGTAGAAAGAGATTGTTTTTCTGTGCTGGGATTGTGTAATGAAATTTTCAAAAAATAAATAATGTACAAATTTGTTTGTAATCAAAAAATCTTTTTTAATTACAAAATTAAGAATGAAAAGTTAAAAACAATCAATTTTATACTCAATGGTGAAAGTAATTACACAATATTGTTTTAAATAATATTTTAAGGGCAACCGATATTGTTGATTTCTGGCTTTAAGCAACAACTTTTAAATCTTTTGCCTTTCAGAAAAGAAATTTAAATCCCAAAATCCATTTAAAAGTATTTAAGTTGGCGACTGTGTATGAAGTTCAAAAGATAAAAGTTTTATTGCTGCTTTAGGTATGAAGGTCATAAAAATTAAACCCCATTTACTGTTTGTCAACTTCTTTTACTTTAGTTCTTTTTTTTTCTTTCTTTGAATTTAAGAATATTGTTTTTAAATGGCATTTCATTTCCTTTAAGTAGTTTAAACTGACATTATCTCTCAAAAATATAATATTTCTAAACAAAATCTTGTTATCGATAATGTCGTGTTTTTTATTATCTAAATTGAGCATTTACAAAACGATTTCATATTTTCTCAAAATATTGTTTAACCTTATTAGACAATCAGGCAAATAACAGGAAAAATATTTTTATTAAACAGTTTTCTTTTGTTGTTCTCAGACAATAACAAAATTACCACCACAAAATGGAAAAACACCCTCAGGAAAATATTTTTATGCAGCAGAAAATTTACTTTATATGTTTGAGTTTTTTTTTTTTTTTTTTTTTTTTGTTCGTCTCGTCTACCCGCAAAATGATGGTGAGGTTGATTGGAAAGATTGTATGACTTTGAACAGAAACGAGGGTGCTTATTTAACAGTGTATTCTCTTTGCGTTAAACGATGGGTTTGTTTCTTGGTTTATCAAATTCAAAGGATAAATCAGACTTAAATTGAACTTGCATGGAAATATTTTAACAGAATCACACTAAAAAGTTAATAAAAGCTAATAGCGGGTCCTCATTAGGGTGCTCAATTAATCGGGTTTTATTTTTCTTCGATTAAACGATTAATCGATATTTGGCTTTTTTAACTTAAGCTATGTTCACACCTATTAAATATTTGAGGTCCTACACGTAACCACTAGTTTTATTAAAAAGTAATTTGCTTTTCCAAAGCGTTTTACTAGGTAAAACATGATTTAACTGTTTCTAATATACATTATAGAATTATCTTCTTACAAATAAAGGTAGTATTTCAATAGAAATTGTTAAAAAAATAAAGCTAAAGTTTGATCTGTTTACTGGTCACGCTTTCTTTGGATTTTTCCATCAAATATTTGTTAGGTCTGAACATACCTTTATTCTATTAAATGAATAAAATTTTAAAATTAATCGATTAATCGAATAATTCTAAGTTTACCAATTTAATTAATTACGAGATTTTTTTCTATAAAATTTAGAAAAAATTGAGTAAATAAACTTTATTTTTTAAATAAAACTTGTCAGTGTAGCTCCAAATTGTCAATATAACTTTGGATTTTTTGAAACTTTTCACGGACATTCCAACTTCTGGCATGCTTCTGTAAATATATTCCCCTAGAGAATCGATCGAAGTATCTTGTTTAAAATATTTATTCATTGGACCTTCCAGCCTCTCCTGCTCTTGCAAATATTTTCCTCTAGAGAATCGATCGAAGTATCTTGTTTAAAATATTTATTCATTGGACTACTGGTAAATTAGTGAAGTTGTTGGAAAACATTTACGTTAATACATTTTTGGATACCTGTTACCTTTAGCTTTATTAGATTTATGCTTCGTACAATATTTTTAAACCAAACTCATTCTAAAGAGCGAAATACATGAGTTATTTTGTTAAAAAATACGGGCGTGTTCTAGAAATCGAAATGAAGTGGATTTTAAAACGACCCTGTAATGAAAGTTAATAAATTTATTCCATTTTAAGTATCTATTATTTTTACAAGAAAAACACTTAAAACCACGAAAAACTACGTTCATTTTGTAAATAATTGAATTTAAATTATCGTTTAATTTCAATTTCACTTCATTTCGATTTCTAGAACAAACCCGATAAATTTATATAAATCTTTGGGTTAACATACCTTTGTCGTTTTTTATTATGTGAAATTAATTATTAAATTTTGTAGAAAAAAGTTAACAAAAATATAAGCTAAATTACTCACTTAACCCAACTGTTTTTTTTTTTTTTTTTTTTTTTTTTTTTTTTTTTTGTTTTAATTCCTATCACACTAAAATAATTCAACATGACTCAGGAAAAAGGCAGTCCACATATAACCAAGATATGGGTCCAAAACCTATATTTTTAACACATATATCTAAAACCAAGAACCTAAGGTCCTGAAACATGATTTAACGAACTCTTTCGACGTTAAAAATTTACATTGTAAATAAATTTTTTTTAATTATGATCCTATACATACTATGTATGTATGTATCTGTTGTCAGGCTTTCAATACCAGTATTTTAAACCCAACATACACATAAGGGTGTTATATTTAAATGTAGAAAGCCTTACGTAGAATCACACTTAAAGAATTCAACGCGATCTCAAAGAAGTTGGTGTCATTCACTAACATTTTTATTTAATTTAACAAACATTAGAGATCTTAAAGAATTCTCTGAGAGGTTACATCTAAGATCACTAAGGACCAAATTCAGGACTGAGAATGCGCGCTCGACACTGACTTCAGTTGCTGGAGCTGCATAAACAATATCCACCAGCTGTTTTAAAAATGGAAACGTATATTTTTTCTTCCCAGTATTCTAAAAGGTTGGCATCTATATCTACTCTTACTTCCCGGTAAGTGTCAATTTCTCCGAAAGAGCTTAAAACCACTTTTGACACTACGGTTGGAGTTTCATCATCTGAAGACGAATCGACTTCCAAGCTTCGTAAGGTCTGGGGAATCAATGGAGACGTGCTCGTTTGTGACGTGTCATCAATAAATACATCTCTTTGTAGCGGACTCTGCATCGCTTGTGGGAGATTTCTGTCGACCTGAAACAGAACAAAACGGTCGTCATAAATATAAAGCAAATGTAAACATAAACACTTTCTAAACTGTTCTATTGCATTCAATTGTGTTTCCAGCTTTCTAAAGTGAGCTTTCGCTTCATCCTTTTTATTTGGCGGAAGCAAGCGCCGGAAACATGGGTCCAAAAATATTGCTGCGTTAAGAACGTGTGCGTTTAGCAAATTCGGCTCTCAGTTCAATACAGCCGTTGATGCCTATTTATGGATTCTATTTTAACCTTGAGCTTAAACCAAACTTTATAACAATCGCCCATGTAAAGCTGCCTACTTTGCAATTTCAAGGTAGTTTCATGACGGGGACTTTAAATAATAACTAACTGCCTTATTTATAAAAAATAAAACAGCTTAATAAAGGGTTTATGAAACAGATTTTGTATGAAAATCTGTTTTATTAACGCTTTATTAACCTGTTTTATTTTTTATAAACTAGATCGTAAGTCTTTAAGCTTATCCCATTCTTTTTGGCCAATTTAAATTTTCATTACAAAAGTCCCTATACTTTAAAAGCTTGTCAAACAATGTACATTGTACATATGTATGACAAACTTGGTGACAACAGTAAACCTTTGAAATTTTTGGAATGTTTTCATACATAATAACCAAATAAAATCAATTTTTTCGATAATGGTTATTTTCAACCAAAAATTTTTTTTCGGTTGATTTCATGGTTATTTTTAACCAAAAAATTGTTTTGGTAGTAATAATGGTTATTTATAACCAAAATTTTTTATTTTCTCAATTAATTAGTTACGGTAACCAGTAAAATATATAAGTCACGATAATGGTTAAATATTCCCAAATGTAGAAAGAGGTCATTTTTTCCTAACCTTTTTGCTCTGAAATAAAAACATAACAGTTATTTTCGGTCCCTGTTTAACAGAAATACTATATATTATTACTGTTCAATTAATCGGTATAAATTCTTCGATTAATCCTTTAATCGAAATTAGCAATTTTAAATGATTAAAACAATGAATCGTCTAAAATTGTTCGATTAATCGAACAAGAATTAATTGGCTGAACGCCCTAGTCCTCATACAAGGTGGAGCAAAAGTTTTCGCCCGATGTTCTTTGACAGTAAATTTTTTTTTTGATGAAACACTTAATTATCATTTAGGATTGTGTTTATTAGATGTCAAAATTTTTTCGTTAAGTAGAAAAAATGATATCGGCCATGTCGAAGCCGCCAGAACTGATGACCATACGGTCCAGAATTATGGTATTTTTCATCACTGTTGCCTGAACTTTCGGCTCCAGCTTACCGCATTTCAGACGGATATTCACTTTGAGAACTTAAAGAGTCTGAGGCTTGTTGACATTGACTCGTGACTTCAATAAACCACATAAAAAGAAGTAAATAACGTTTAAATCGTTTGATCTTGCGACTGATTTGGCGACCTGGAAATGTATCCTACAGAATTTTGGTTGTATGTCGTGCAGTCTTCGCCGTTGCACTACCTGTTGGAACCACATGTATTCTGGTTCAAATTCGTCCAGTTGAGGTTGACATTTTTAAATAAAATAAGGCCGATGACGCCTCTAGCATAAACATCACACCCTAAAGTAACTTTGGTCGGGTGTAATGCCCTTCGCGTGTTATACGTGTATTTTTGGTGCCGTAAAAGCGATAATACTGTTTGCAAAAAAAAATCTAAGCAATTATTTTGCATTCTTAAGGAGTATGCAACTCCATTTCTTATTGACATGTATTTTGTGTCTGTTTACTTGACAAATGGCAAAAAAGTACTGGGGTCTAATCACCGCATACGATATCGAGCTAAATTGATCGACATTTTTTATTTTGGTATCATGACACTCGATAACGAACGAAATGTATCATAATTTGAGATGATAGCATTCGATATCGAGTAACCAAAGACATAAAATCTCTCGAGTTTTTATTCGATGCGTCAGTGTCTATCGTATGAAGAAAAATACGATAGTTTACTGGATATCGAAAGCATCTTCCGATAGGGTGATGACTTTTGGGCCATCTTGTATAAATAGAGATCTACAAAATGGTAAGAAAATCTGATCTTAGGTATTCCAAGCTTTCGTAGAAGGTCCTCTTGAATATCGCTTGATCCTGTATTTAAAAAAATATATTACAAAATAATAAATTACCATATAAATAAAAACAGTTGCGCCAATCTTTTCTAACATTAAGTCCACTAAAGGTTTCTTCCTAAAACTACTAAAAAATAATCTTTTTAATTCTGTTTATCGACAGATCATTTAAAGTTGCAAAATCTCTCAAGCATTTCGACACAAATAACCTTTATGAAAGCCGAAATCTTCTCGCTTAATTCTGTGATAATATCCTCATAATCAGACTTGGATTCCACATTAACCGCATTCTCAGAAATCGTTTTCACTGACAGATATTAATTAATAGACAAAATTCGGTATAGTTCGGTGAGACAAAGTCCCATTATACATTTTTATAGTCGTATATCCGATGGATCTATTAAAAAACTTTTTCTCAAATTTCCTTTGACCAACAAAAATTGAGATAAAATTGTATGCGCACCAATAACAAGTTACAGATATATAAAAATATTCTTACAAAAGCAACTTAAGCAATCGAATCACTCAATATTTTTCATAAATCATCAAAAACTTCAACTTGAAATTATATTTAAAACCTATTGTTTGCTGTATCTTCAATTTTATGATGTTTATTCAAAAATCACTTCAGAATATTTTATTTGCCATGGTGGTTGCTACATTTCTGTCTGTGTGCACAATTTATCTTCATTTTGGCGTTTGTGTTTGTTGTCTGTAATACAGAGTAGCACGTTAAGGAAATGAATGATTTCCGTCTAACGGAAATGAGATGTAATAATGAATTACATTAGCACCAATACACAAGTAGAAAAAAAAAAATTATTACAACACCAACAACAAAAATGTAAGAAAAACTCCTTTTCCTGGTTGCTTAAGAACCAATGCCAAACAATACAATTGGAAAAATAGAAATAATCTTGATATAAGTTAAATGAGAATGTTGGATGACTTTTAATAAATTATAAACTAGAATTAATCTCTTACTTTGTTATGGATGATTTAACAGAATACTTAAACAGAAGTTACAACGGTAGTCATTAAAATGAATTTTGCTTTAAATTTAACAGAATTTTTGGTGAAAGAAATTAAAAAGTTAAATTCAGAAATCCCGAATCGATAACTCTGCATAGCCGATAGGATTCTTTGCTCTATGGTATAACAAATACCGGCTTCTCTAGCTTTAAAAAAAATATTTAGATTTATAAAATAAATTTCATAGAAGGTTCGCGTTATGTACATATAACTTTTATAAACATAAAAAGGGCTGTAAAAAACTGGAACATCTAGAAGAGAATAGAAGAATTCAATTTTAAAGAAAAAGATATCAGACAGAAATAGATACACCTTTTCTTTTGTTTACTCACCCAGACACAAATAATACATACATACTTGTATGTATATGGGGGATTTCATGTCAAGTGACCCAATTTTTAAATCGATGTCTTCCGATTTGGATGAAATTTGCACCATGGTTAGTCCTTTTGGATAGTAGTTTAGACAAAAATTTTCAACAAGATCGGTCCAAAAAATAGAGGGGGTCAAAGTTTGACATTTTGGCCATACAGGTGTTCTTTCTCACCCATGTAACTTATTACCTATTGGTGTTAGCAAAATTTGTCTCAAGTAGCTTCGATAGCTATTTGATCAATCTTTGGAAAAAAATTTTTTTTGTTTTTTTAAAAAAATTTTAAAAATTTTTTTTTTTAAATTTAAAGCTTTGTTTTTATTTTTTTTTTATCCGGAAGGTTTTTTTTTTTTTTGCTCAAAAGAAAGTTTATTGATTTTCCTTTCAGGTAGTTTTGGTCGCTTTTTGGGATGCGAGTGGCTAATGTATAAAAAAAATAATTTCTAAGTCAAGTCGAAGGTTTTTAAATTTTTAGCATATGCAGCACTATTTTGAGTTTTTAGCATATGCAGCACTATTTTGAGTTTTTAGCATATGCAGCACTATTTTGAGTTTTTTCCTAAAAGACCAGAACTAACTTAAAGAAAAAGACATAAGCTTTCTTTTGAGCAAATAAAAAATTTCCACTAAAAAAAATATAAAACAGTTTTAAATTAAAAAAAAAAAAAAAATTAAATTTAAAAAAAAAACAAAAATTATTTTTAAAAAAAATTATCAAATGGCTATCGAAGCTACTTGAGTCAAATTTTGCTAACATCAATAGGTAATAAGTTACATGGGTGAGAAAGAACACCTGTATGGCCAAAATGTCAAACTTTGACCCCCTCTAACTTATTGACCGATCTTGTTGAAAATTTGTGTCTAAACTACTATCCAAAAGGACTAACATTGTTGAAAATTTCATCCAAATCGGAAGACATAGTTTTAAAAATTGGGTCACTTGTCATGAAATCCGCCATATATAAATATAGAAATTTTTTTAAAAAAACTATCTTTTACTTTCTGTTTTTTTTTTTTTTTCTTTTATTTATAACTTTGTTAATCTCACTTAAACTTGTTAATTCAACCCAAAACTCATCCCCAAAGAAAAAGTAAATTTTCTTGTTACAGACTCATTAAATTAACTCTGAAAATACAGTGCAAAATACAATGCAAAAATATTTGTTTAAAATTATTGAATACTAGCGCTCCTTTTCTTTTAGGTACGGAAACTATTGCTTTAATAGATCTCTTCTAAAACGATAAATTATATTTTCTGAATATATGAAGTTTAGCGGCCCTGAACCCTTTCCTAAGTTAGTACCAGTTAGATAAATTCAAAGTATAAAGTAAAAAAAAACCCTCTTACAGATTCTCACTCACTCAGGACTTTGCATGTTTAATTTGATTTTGCTAGGTCCAATATTAACGAAAATTCAAAAAGTACAAGTTAAAGAACAAAAAAGTACCAAAAAGCCCCTCTTACTAAGTCGTATTCAGAGAGGACATAGCATGCTTACTTTAATGCTTCTTGGTCCAATATTAACGGCAATTCAAAAAGCACTAGCTAAAGTCCAAAAAAGTAGCAAACAAAATTTATGATTCCAGGTCCAATATTAACGGTAATAATAAAAAGTATCAGTTGTTAAACCAAAAACCTAAAGAAAGAAATTTAATTTTCCGTATTCCCTTTTTTGGTATTTTTTTTTTTGTCCCCATTGAAGTATCAAAAATTCCAATATTGCAGTGTGAGCCCATTTAATAAGAATGTATATTCCAAAAAATAAAGAAAAATACTTCTTAAAAAATGTAGAAACAAACAATACTTACACTGAAAGAATTTTCTTCAGAATACCAATGAATTTTGACATTAATACCATGAAAAATTGCATTAAAAAGGAACCTATGCAGCGCTTCGTTGGATCAATGAAACCTGTTTCATTCAAATGTATTAAATGAAACATTACATTAGATCTATGAATGTTATTCATTGGATGAATACTTTCAAAAAAGTTACAATTTTTTTTTTTTTTTAATCAAAGTTGTTCTTATGCAACTTTTTTTTTAACCTCGGCGCTGATAGACTAGCTGATAGACTACCCCTACTGGGGCAGTGTAGTTTTTGAATAAAAAAACTATGTTTTTTGCCATTACTCAATTAAGAGCGTAAAGATGAGATTAAATTGTCATAACATAACAACAATAACAACGTTGATTTTTTTTGAAAATATTTTTATACTTTTAATTATTGAGACTATAGAGTTATTTGAATGTAAAAAATAATTTATTTTTTTTTTCAATTATTGAAACATGTTGGTTTTATAGAAAAGTTTTTGATTTCATTAATTTAATGGCATATCACATTAGATGTATGAAATAATTAAATCTTACATTTTTAAGTTAACAATTCAAGATTTTTTTTTAAGGAAACTATAATTTTGTATTAATTTATGAATATAGTTATGTTTGTATATTGTTTTTTATGTTCCTAATTAAAATTTTTTGTTTAACTTCGACAAACTTTAGTTTTCATATATCCAATGAAAATTTTTAAAGTAATTACGAAATCCAATGAATCGATTTTAACGAAAATATTTCATTATGACTATGTAGTTCCATTTGGACAATACAAATTTTCATGTAACCAGTGAAATTTTTTTCATGAAAACGATTCATTAAATATATGAAGCATTTTTCTTTCAGTGTACGAATTTCTAAAAATACCTAAATATGTCTTTGTATTTTTAAGATGAGTTTCGAATATGATATTATGTTTATTATTATATTATGTTACCTGCCCCTTACTTTTCCAAAGAACAACGATAGGTATAACATTTTTGTCGGTCTCTTTAAGTTTTGGAGATATGAGTCAGGTTAGAGTAAGAGGTTTAGCGCACCTGGGGGTCGATTCTGGTTCTGTGAAACTGTGAAATGACAAAAAACTTTTCATTTTCGTTTTCATATGCACGTTTCACATTACCACTTCACATTTACACAAATTGCGATTCCCGTTCTTTTAATGAAAAAGTGTTTCATTCCGTTGTAGCCGTGAAACTTTTGTAACTATATTAATAAAATGTATAAGTCAAATGCAGATATCGAAGCTTAGAATTTTTGAACCGGCGCTAAGCCGCAAACGAGTTTTTAACTGCTTGAGCCGCATGTATTTATTTTTGCTAAAAGATTTTTAACTTTATTTGTACACATGTATGTTTAATTGTTTGTTCACATTTGAAGGTGGTAAATCAAAATTGTTATTGTGCGCTGTGTTCTTCGAGTTTATTTAAAAAAAAAACACATTTTTATGACTCCTCTTGTTTTATACAATATAAATGTTTTCAGTAAAAGAATTGTTATTGTTTTTCCATATTCATACATACATGGTAAATAATTTTAACTTAAAATAAATAATAAGTGAACCGAAAATTCCTTAATTGTCTGCGAATTTGTTGCATTTGGGTTTTCTCATGAACGATATTGCATCTGAAAGAGGTTGGCGCCAATGTCCTGTCCAAGTGCGCACAAAAAATAGTGAAGGAAAATATTTTACATTAAATGCAATTCTTTAGCTGAAAAAAATTTTAATTCAAAAAACAAGAGCGGTCATAAAAATGTAAAATCGATCGAATCAAACATCTTGCCCACGCGATTTCCCCAAAATATTATTTGCAGTAATCATTGAGTAACATAATAATTTTGGCATAAAAATGACATCTTCGAAAATAATGTTGTTACTGACTTTAAGTAAAAGTTTCTTTTAAGGGTAAATATTTAAATAAAAGCTTGTTTTTAAAAAATAAGTTTTTTACTTTTAAATTAATTTTTATTAGTTAAAATCATTCACATCAAGTTAATTTATTTACTTGTTTTTCTACACAAGTAAATTTCGCGACAAGTTTTAACATCGTGTAAATTGTGTGATGACAATTGACAAGCTTTTACATCATAGTGCCGGTCCAGACTTGAAATTTTTGTTGCAGCAATTCTTGAGTTTATTGGTGAGAGGGGTGAGAAAATTTGGAAGGGGTACACTTCTCACCAATAAAATCAAGAAAAAAGTTGCAAATCTGGACAATGACTTATAAATTAGGCAATGACTCTATTAGTTGCTAGTAAAAGTTTAAAGTAAAAGTAAATTTCTTTCGTTTTAGCGCATTTAAATAAAAACTTGTTTTGTAAAAAGATTTTTTACTCTTAATTTATTTTTTCTTTTTAGCGCATTGAAATAAAACCTTTTTTCTTCTAATTGATTTTAAACTCGCATTTGTATTCTCAGTAAGTCCTTTCATTTGATACCCATATTGTTGGAATGCATTAAAAAAAATTAGTTTCCAGCTTCAGAAGTCCACCATATTGGATTTGGTGTGACGGAATTTTATTTTTCGAGTTATTCTTTTCATTTGATACCCATATTATAGAAGTGCATTAAAAATAGCTAGACCGCCATCTTGGCTGTGCCGCTATGTTGGATTTAGAATGACGTCACATAGTTAACAATGCTTTGTCATCAAAACTGAACGTGTTTACAAAATTTCAGCTTAATCAATTGAAGATATCTGCTTCAAACTGAGTTGAAAGGTTTTACCCACACATACATACATTGCAAGTTAAATAAAAGCGTTAAAAAACGACCATAAGCCCAAAAAATGGTGAAATCATTAACAAATAAAAGGACAAATAAAGATCTATTTTATAATATGTTATTATAAAACATAAAAATATTATAGGTGGCACTATATTTACTTTAAGCCGTCGCTATACCTAAATTCTTCACCGCCGATGATAACTACACATCTACTTTGTCCTTTAATGAAGTGTAAAAGTATACAAATACACAAAAAATATAATTAATTTAAAAAATGTTAGGATTATTGGTTTTAACTAAATTATCGCAAGAAATTCGGAATGAGCCAAATTAAGAAAACTTTATTAACGTTTTTCGTCAGTAATGTTTTGTATTTTATCAAAAATTGGCATATTATATGAATATATTAAGTTAAAAATCTGTAAATATGCATCTTTTTAGGAAATTATTATTTTTATTTCTTTAAATTATTATTTATCGTTGGCAATGTCCTTATTTTCCTTTAAATAATTTATTTAAAATTATTTTTCACCGTTAAAATGAAAGTGTAAAAATATGACATAAATGAAAAGTTTGTGACACTTCTTTGCATTGTTACACAGAACAAGAATCACATTACTGTGAAAATGTGAAAACAATTTGTTTCATTCCATTTGTTCTTCTCATATCAAAACATTCGAATTTATTTATCATTTTTTCACTAAACGAGAATCAGAAAATCTATGAAAATGTGAAAAAAGTTTTCATTTCACAGTTTCTCCAGAATCGACCCCCTGGACTTTATCCTAAACACTTTAGTGGAGCCTTTTGTAGCCTTTGTCCGTTAGGAGGTTCCATTTTTCATTTTGTTTAAGAAGTTTTTAAATTTAGCCCAGGAGTTTCGGAGTTAACCTCTTACAAACATACAAACTTTTCAGCTTTATAATATTAAGTATAGAACCCAGTAAAAACTTCGCCTACTTTTTTTAAAATTATTAGCTTCTTTCACTCATTATTTAGTAGCTTTCTTCTATATAACTACTTCTATAACAACTTATTTTCCAGATGTATGTAGGTAAAAAATAATGACTTACAATTAAATGCGTTATTTTGGGACATCCCTTGTAAAACTGTTTGGTTCTTTCCGTAGAATTGGAAGTAGTGTTTTTACTTTTTCCTGGTTACTTGACACAATATTTTGTAGGCGAAGTTTTTACTGGGAATTTAGATATCTGTTAATTATTTTTAAAAAATTTGCATAGTTTGCAATACCTTAATGTCACTGTACTTGTATATATTTACACGTTCCTGTTGCTTTAAAGGTGGAGAAAAACTGTTGATATAAGAAATTTTTTTCTGTCTCTTAAGACGACACATGATGGCCCAATGTCTGACTGTTGTTGAACTTGTTTAAATTACATAAACGTTCATATGAAAAAGAAGAGTTATGCCAGGAAAAAAACTGAAAGAAGAAATAGACAGAAAGGTTTGACTTCATTTAAGACATTGAAAACATTTATCACCAGGGTTACCGTTAGGCATTGTTGAAAAATAAATTCGCACAAAATAGTCGTTTGAGAAAACAAAAGTCGCACATCTTTTTTAACGTTTTTTTTTTATTAATAAAAAGCATAGCAAAACAAAATAATAGCTGCGTTCGTTTACCCCAAAATTTGTACAAATTTGTACTGGATTTTACTGAAATGCGTTCGCGTACACATAAATTTGTAAAATTTTCATATTGCTCAGCTACTGGATTTTACTGAGATTTTACTAACCCTTGAGGGAAGCGAACTGACACCAAAGTAGTACCGTGATAGGTCTTTGGTGGTAGAGACCGGTTCTAGTTTTAACACTTTATATGAATAAGACCTATCACTTTTACATGGGGTTGTCATTGGAGGGGGTCAATTGACACCATTTGACCAGTCACCGATCGATTCTCAATGAACGTGCTTAGTGTCAATTACTAATATGTAGTATTATTTCAATAAAACAAGTCCTAAAATTAAATTCAAGATCCAAATTTAAGAAAGTACCAAAAAATGTGTCACAGCACCGGTGAAGACTGTACTGAAATTCATTACTTTTTCTACTTTTTTGTTCTTCTTAATCAGTTAAGGGATTGGTTCTTCTTTCACTGGTCATGAGTCCCTTCTTTTTGTAATTGTTCTATTTTCAAAAATCCCAGGACCAGTCTGTTGGACCAACTGACACAAATTTCCCGCAGGGAAGTTTGTCATTCCGTGTGAAACTTTTTTATTGATAATTTTGTTACAAAAACTTACATAAATGTTGAAACAATGCACGGAATGATTTTTTTTTCCATATAAACCCTATTCCCGGAAAACAGTTTAGTACGCCTAAAACCATAACTAATAACGCTATCATAACAAAATTTGGCACATCATGACACTGTGAAATTTCATGAAGATCAGTCTATAATTTACCCTAGGCCCCATATAAAGCCCACTCTAGGAAATTAATTAAATACGCCTAAAACCGTAGCAGATATAGATATTACGGTAAAATTTATTCCAACTTAGCTTCATATGGCCAGAAAAAATGTCATGCAGTTTTGTGATATACGGTCCATAATTTACCTTAGATCCCATATTTAGCAGCCGTCTGAAATTCACTGTAAACGCTAAAACTAACTTCACCACTGCATTGAAATTTATTAAAAATTTATGTTTTTTAATACCAGAAATCACTCTGCGGAATTTTGGGATGCTTGGTTCATAACTAACCAAGGCTCCAATATAAATCCCCCTTCTGAAAATCATTTAAGTTCGGCCTAAACTGTTACGAACCATAATATTTTACTCAAGATTGTCGGTCAATAATTTGATATAGGTCTAAGCCGCAACCAATTTTAATGCTGATGTCTGTTTTTTTAAAGGTAAATTAATGATAAATAGATATCACTCCTGAAATATTCTGTCGGTGGAGGGTATCAAAATTCGACACAGCCGAATATAGCACTCTTACTTGTTAATGTATATTATTAATGTGTTTTTTTGTTTTTCCATGTCGGTGAAGATGATTGTTTTAATTCACTTAAAGCTGTTTACAAATAATGCAAAAAAATACATTTTAAAATTGCGAAAAGGAAGTTACACGATGTATATCTATACACAGCTTAATATCTATTTGTACAACTCTTGGGCAATAAACTCCGTGGTTTCCTCTGCCTCTTAACACGTATTTCTAGCTTCATTTCCTTTTTCGATTTTCAGGTAAAATATTCATATCTATATACATATTATCATTGCTCATATGTGTAGCATTTTAACAAAAAATCTTAAGTCCAGATAAGATAGCAACAAAGTTTCGTAAAAAAACTCGAAGAAAAAATAATTTTTTCAATCAATTTCGCTAATAATACAAAATTTAAAAACGTAAACAAAAATGTTTTTATGAATAACAAGTCGTATGATTAACAACATTTTTTCAACTTTTTAATTATGAATTTAGATGTTTTGTCAAAATGCCACAGATAGGTGCCTGTCCCTGTTTCACGACTTCTTCTTTCATTGACTCGGCGGCTTAAAATAATTTTGTAAAATGACTACTACAATGCCACTACAACTTTTAATTTTAAAGAGATTTTTTGCCAAAACTATTCTTTGAAACTTATTATCAATTTTTGGGAGTACAAAAGTTTTAATTAATAAGATTTTGCTTGTCGTGATTGAATCCCAATTTCAATTCTTGATAAAAAACACCATAACAAAAATTTTTTTTTTAGAAAAGCCAAAGATATTAGCAAATACAACTGAGTGTAAATGAGAATAGCAAGCACTCAAGTGTTTTTTTCGGTGTTTTTATCAAGAATAAAAATAGAGAACTAAGCACGACAAACAAGATCTTATTAATTAAAAATTTAGTATTTGCAAAAATTACTTTCATAATAAACTAACAAGTCCACGACTGCTTAAAAAATCTGAACTGGCAACTTGCTTTATTTTTATTTTCTCGCGAAAGCAATTAAGGAAGCTGTTTTGTTTTTTCTTATCCTACTTATAACTACAATTAGTGTTAGGAGAATTCAAACCAATTGCAGTGTGAAATGCAAGAAAATAAAGTATTTTGAGTGTTTACAATTCTCATTCACTCTGCAGTTTTATTTGCTAATATCCTTGTTTTTTCTTAAAAAATGCGCATAGAAACCGGCTTATCCTCCAACAATTAATTTCAGTGTTTTTATTAAGAATAAAACTTGGGAATTAAGCACGCCAAACAAAATCTTATTAATAATTCTTTAAAATTTTTATATAAAATTTGCGAAAAATTTCTTAAATTCATTGTTTACATGACAAGGTTGCACAAAAGGAATAAAATTGTTGCTAAAGAAAAATAATTGCTTTTAAATCTAGGCGAAGGTTTTTCGTCGATTTTTTTTTTTTTAAATAAAAATAAAAGAAAAATGTATAATTTGCTTAAAATTAAATGTTTCTTGTGAAAAACTTTACAAAAATGAGGGTAAAAGGTCGCATCAACATTAAAAAGTCGCAAAAGTTGGTGAGAAAAAAACGCCTCACAAGAAGTCGCAGGCCGTTAAAAAATTCTCAAATTGCGGCTTAAGTCGGACGAACGGTAATCCTGTATATCACTAACATCATTTTAATAATTATACTTTAAGCAAGACACACAAAGTCCTCAATACGTACATACATATATTAACAACTGTGCGCCTTTATTAAAGAGGGTGTTGTAAACACAGACAGCTTAGAAATATTTATCTTCGTATATATGTATGTGTAGGAGTATTTGCAATAAAACGTTCTCTCATTTTATTACATTTTAATTATGTATATTAAGAATGTAAAAACTTTTTGTTTTTAATTGAACAGTATTTATTATTTTTTTCTCTGTTGATGTAATTTAAAATAAAACATTTAAAAAATTAATTTTGTAATTATTTTCCGATTATAATAGAATATTTTTTACATCAAAATGTACACAACTTGTAGATAATATCTGTTCCAAATCTAAGCAACCCAGCAAAAAATTTAGCCTATTATAATCTAAAAAATAATATGTTTTTTTTATACTTAAAATTTTTATAAAAATATATAGTTACACAAAGTCAATAAAGTAAAAATTTTTTTATTTATTTTTTAATTTTTTTTTTTTTTTTTAATTATTTTATTTTTATTTTTTCTTATTCTATTTAACTTTATTTTATTTTTTATTTTTTTTTTCTGTCTCTGGCGGGATTTGATCCCGCAACCTCGGTGCTGATAGACTAGCTCTCTACCAGCTAGTCTACCGGGGCAGTGTAGTTTTTGCATTAAAAAACTATGTTTTATGACTATAATGACATTTTTATTGTCATAATGAAAATACAAATTTTTCTGTATATTTAAGATATAATAATAAAGTTATTATTTAATATATAACTAATAATCCAAAAAGTGGTGAATAAAGCTACAAAGTAATGAATTCTTGAAGTCATTAAAAGTAGGATTGTAAGTAAAGTTTTTGCTGGGAAGATTGTTAAGTTTGGTAAATATCCTTTTACATTTAACATGTAACTTACAAATCACGTAAATAGTAGGATAAGTGCACGAATAATCAGGCAAAAGTTAAGTGAAAATTAACCCATTAAATGTAATACCTGAAAGGCCCACTACCGGACCGGGCTTAAAAGTTGTTGGTTGGAAAGGAGTTTAAAGTTACACATTTTCAAAAAAATCTTCTTACTAATTTATCCCACCGCGAATTAAATACAACTCTCATGTGTGGGCCGATGCCTAAAGTCTATTTATAAGCTCCTCGACAGCATACAGGAGAGGGCGAATGTTATCATTATTAACAGTATTTCAATTTTAATGACTCCCTTGAGTACCGGAACAATTTGGGTTGTATTTGCCTGTTTTTTCGTTACTACAATGGGATGTGTTCTGATGAAATTATGGATCTGGTTCCGGAAACTTGTAGGGCGATTCTATTCTGACGGGTGCAACATTAAGACGCTTTAAACGTCTTTTCCTAATAAAAAGAAACACATTTGCAATTAAGTTATTTCTAGAAAGGGCAACATTTTTTTAACATACTATTGTTATCTATTTACACGAATTTATATGAAACGATCAAATAGCCACGAGAGAGCTTTAAAGTGCATGACGGGTGCAACCAAATTGGCCAACTTTCATAAGATCATACCACAAAAACACAAAACTCTGTTAATTTTTAAACTTTTATTGTATTATTCTTTTTTAATGTGAAAGATGAGATATCAGACGATGATTATCAAATCAAACATTGTAGAGAAATATAATCCAATAATAAGAAATTTGCTCTTTAAGCCATGACAGGTGCAACATGCAATGAATTTTCTGTTCGCGCCAAATCTATGAATCTTAATGCTTCGAAGTGCACAACAAATTTATATTTAAGCTTACGTCTAAAAAAAATTATGTTATTATAAAATATAGATATTTTACTTAAAATTGGCATAAAAAAAGTCTCAAATAGTGTGATTTTAAAATTGATGTTAAAAGTTGTCTAGAATAGAATCACCCTGTACGTTTGTTCGTAATACAGGTTTTTCCCAAAGAGCACATCCTTTTTTGATCGATTGGCCGGTGGATCGTACAACGCATTACAGGAAAATACGTTTTTTGGCCGGACTATTCGTATGTGGAATATCCATCCTGCTGAAGTCTTCCCTATCACTTTCAACATTAAAAAGTATAAGTTGAATGTCTTCAAGCACTACTCCCTCTATTCTCCTTCCCATAAACTTCAGCGCAATGCAATGCATTAGTAGGAGTCATCCCCTGAATGCTGGTCCCTACAAAGAAAAAAAATATAGAAATTTTACTTGTCATCTTTATTCTCTATTTAATTTTAATCTTATGTATATTTTGCAACATTTTATTTATTTTATATAATTGTTCACATAGCTTTTCATCCTTTTCTTTCAAATTACAACATACCACAGTTTTATTTAAAGCTAAATCTATGAAAATTTACTACAAAATATTCTTAATTAAATTAATGAAAACTTTTTATAACTACATATTGAATTGATAATTGACTTATAAAAACATAAAGTTAATAACAAAACATACATGAATATTTATGTATCTTTACATTTGTAAAATATACAGACATAAATACAACGATAAGAACAGCCAAATAGCCACAATTTAATTTAAGTCATACAAAACTATAAATGTTGTTACAACAACAACAAAAATACACAACAGACAGAAAACAAATATTCAACATTATTAAAATGCCTTCAGGGTAATGTAAAGCAAAATGATTGTAGTCTCTATCAGTCAGTGTAAAAATAACATAACACAAATACATATAAAATGCATAATAGCAATACAACTACACATTCCAATAAACACTTTTAAGGGAGTAAAATAAAATTGAATTTCTGTTAAACATTTACAAATCTGAAAAAGGATACAGTGTCCGTGATAAGTTTGTGAACTAGAAGCATTTTAAAAATTTAATTGGCTTTTATAAGAATTACAAAGAGTGTTTAATGTTTGAGATTTCTCGCTGATGTTAAATAAATACATTATAGTGTTATAAAAAAAAATAAAGAACATTATTGAAAAAAGGAGCAAAAAATATTTCAAAAATGTTTTTAGGAAATAATGGAAAACAATAACAAATAATCCTTTTTAGGTGTCTTACAGAAGTTTTGGAATTTTTACACCCTACACCATAGAAGCGAGAAATGAGTTCTTGACCTATTTTTAAGTTCACCGATCTCTTCAGAATTGACTTGAGTATGGTCGTTTGTCCAGTTGGCAAGCTCAAGTCTCATTGTCGGTTCATGCAGAAATTGTTGGTCACAATTTTCAGGACAATTGAATAGGGGCCGCGAAATAAGTCCCAAGTTAAATAAGTTTTCTTTTTGGTAAACTACGTGTTATGTAAATATTCAGGTACAAGGTAATTTTAATCTCTCGAAACTTAAGATCCGGAATTTGAAAATCTTGAATTTTAAAATCCCAAATTTTAAGATCCAGAATCGCTAACTAAAACACAGCCGGCCTATGGCGGGCCCAAGGATTTTCTCATCTATGGTATAACAAACACTGGCTTCGCTTACTAAAGCTTCTCCGCATACCCGGCCTTCTTGTGTGTGAAAGAATTTTTTCCTCCTTAATGATGAAACAGAACTGGGGCTGAACGATGTTTTTCATACAGTTTGACATAAAAATATGCCAGAGAATGCGGTCGAGAAATAAAATCAATTTTATTTTAAGGACTTTTTTCTAATGCTCTCACATATAGACACTTATTCTCTTAACAATGCTGCCATACTTTCATACAATTTCATACATTTTGTAAACAAAGAAAAATAAGAACAAAAGAAAAAGAAAGAAATGAGAGCGAATTTGAAGTTACTGCCGACGTTTAAATTATGGGCTTTAGAATTGCAGACACAATTCTGTTTCATCATTTAGTATAACAAACATCGGCTTCTCTAACGAAAGCTTCTCTGCACAACTGGTCTTCGGCCGGGCGCAAGTGTTTTCTTCTCTATGCTGTAACAAACAACGGCCTCGATAACTAAAGCTTCTCTGCATAGCCGGCCTTTGGGCGTTTGCAATTATTTTCTTCTCATAACAAACACCGGCTTTGCTAATAAAAGCTTCTAAAACTGGCTTTGCGCACGACCAATGGCCATCTTTACAGAGAAGCTTTAGGTTATTGTTATACCATAGGCATAGACAGTTTTCCTCGATTTTAAATTTGTGATTTTGAAACTCGGGACTTTAAGTTTCGGGTATTTGAACCCAATCAAAATAAGTATGTATGCATGTTTAAAACTACTTTATAAGAGAATAAGAACTATTAAAAAAAATGTGAAAAAACAACAAACACATTTTACATACGTAATAAGACAAAATTGTCATGAGAATGCAAACTGTTGCAACATTTTGCTAATCGGTTCAAAATTTTACATGTTCCCCATAAAAACTTCTTTTAGGAATAGAATTGTGCCTATAACTTTAAGGTGTTATGGAAAAAATAAGTAAAAATTGACTACAAAACCAAAAAAAAAAAAACTTAGTAGACTGTTTCATCGTTTCCTTTTAAACAATTTTACAATTAATTTTACAATACTTAAACTCATGAATTTATATAAAAAAAACTTAAAAATGTAAGTTTATCTTTGCATGTGTATAAAAGAAAAAGTTTAGTCATTAAACAAAATTTACAAACTTTTGTGGAATACTGTACATACAGATCAAAATCATTTACTCTCTAACACAGCCATACACACATACTAACATGCAAGCAATTACAATTGAAGAAATGAAGTAGTTTTTGAAGTAGATTATTTGAAAATTATTTTGCAAAATCAACAATTTGGAAATTGAAATTTGCTAACCATTATAATGTTTTAGGTTATCAAAATGTATGTGTAAATGTTACTGTACATGTATGTATGTGAAGATGGAGACATTAAAGTTCTAGTATCAGGAGAGATCACTCTGACAGAAAAAAGGAGGTCATCATCATATTACTTTCACCATTTCAAACCAAAATTGTAATTGGTCAAAACAATTACGGGCAAAAAGAAAAAACAAAAGAGGACCATAAGGCATTTTATGATTAAATTTTTTCTGCACACATACACACACAATACATATTTTTGTGAAGTGGATTTCAAAGAATAAACAATTTTTTTTTGTGTAATTAAAAGAACACAAATGTACTTTGTTTTATAAATTGTAGTTTAATGCTTAGGATTGTTATTTTATACGACACTAATTAAATGTTATCCTGGGTATCCTTCTTTGTATGTTCCGGTTTTTTATATAATGCTTTTGTATACTATTTAATAATTTGTACTTGGCCCAAAAAAAAAATCAGATTTATCCATAAAAGTTGCGAGGGTTGCTGCAACCCTAGCAAGAAAGAAAGTCACCAGTGCCAAAATTCCAAAGTTGAAATAAGGGCAGATTTAGAACCGTGAATGTGTTTCTGATTTTTGTGTTAAGCTTTGAAGACCCAATTTCAACTGTAAATAACTGAAAATCTGAAAGCAAAATAATCACATCTACCATTTCTGGCGTGTTTTATAGTGAAAAAGCCTTCTTTTTTTTTAATTTGAAAAAAAGTATTTTATTTACAAGTTTCCATGTTACAGTTTAAGTGCCTCAGCGTTATTATGACATTGTTGAGGCGAGTTGGCATTTGCTTATACAAAATTTTTAAACTTGTATTAAAATAAAATTAAAAATATTTGCTTATAATATTTAAATATATACAAATTTACATTATTTACAATGTTATATAAAAAATTTAAAGTGAAAAATTATCTTAGAAGCATCTCTAAATTTAATAAGCATTTTTTAACATTCTTCTTGAAAGCAGATATTTATATCTTTTAAATATTGAGAGAAACTATTGTACTCAAAACATCCAATATATTCAATTCTCTGCTTTTTTGTTTCAAGTCTGCATCTTGCTGTTCTTAAATTGGAAATGTTTCTGATATTCAGAGTTGTTTGATTCCTTGAGAAGGTTATCGTATTATGACCAATATTGTTGAGAGATTTAAAAACAAACACTAGCAATTGTAGTTTATAGGTTCCTTTTACGGGTAAGATACTTTTACAAACTTCTTTATACAATGTGATCGTAGGGTAGGTTAATGACAGGTTGTATACGGTTTTTAGCGCCTTGTTTTGTACTCTTTGGAGAGACTGCAATTCTGTACTATTTTTGTAGCCATATGTAGTTATTAAACAATTCAAGTGACTTTGAATCAATGTCTGGTAAAGCATTAATTTTGTATTTTCAATAAACTTATATTTAAATTTATACAAAATTTTTATCTACCACTTGCTATGATGAAAAATCATTTTGAATTTTTTCCCTTATATCAGTTTTATGTTTGGGCTGCATGACTTTTTTTCTTTGTGCGTGCAATATTACGCACATGCTCTTGCAAACACCAACAAGTTCGAATAAGTTTAAGAAACCAAAGAATTTTGTTCTTGGATCTTGAAATATCTTCTCAGAATAATACGGAGTGAACACTAAACAAAATACAAAAAAAAAATAAAAAAGCTGATAACTCGTTTCTTGATATCGTATTTAATAAAAAAAAATTATTGATTTTTGTTTGTGTAACTATAAATCATACGTTTTTCATGTTATATGAAAATAAAAACAGAAAATGAATCGCTATAAAAAAAAAGCACTTTTGGCAATTTAAAACTTCGATCTCGCTAAAAAAAAAAAATAGGATGGAAGTTAGCAGCAGAAAAGAAAAAAAGAAACAATTAAATAAAATTATGATAATAAGCCATCATTCGCACCGCTAAAAGAACAAGCAGCATCCCTGTGATCTTCTGAATAAAGCAAACCGTCAACGTCACCGTCCTCATCACCTTATATTGAACCAAATCTTGCCACCGTCATCAGAAAATTTAAATTTTCAATTGACAAAAAATGGCTTGCCTAGGAAATGAAAAATATAACCAAAATCTACGAATTTTGAACTTATTTGCACGATTTGGTTTTCGCAAGATTTTTTTTTGGGTGCCAATACAAGGCAAAAAATGTATTAGTCCATTTTCTCTACTTTATCATCTGTATCTGTACTGATCGATAATAAACTTAAATCAAATGATATATTTTTTTTAATCATTTTTGAAATTTTTTGAAAATATTAAATTTTAAGGCTCAAGGGATAAAAAACGTATCAGCTTAATATCTCACAACTACTAAAATGGAGATGTGACTTTTTTCTTGTTGCACTTTTTTAGTAAATCTGTTAATATAATTTGAACCTTAAACTATTGAAGCGTTTATCGATGAAATAATAATGCGAAAATAAATAGAGCATTAGTGTTTGACCCCTTTCAGACTCGGCAAGTTAGTTGCGCAAGTTACTTGCCGAGTACAACAAAGTCTGTACTAATTTTTTTTTTCTTACTCCGACCTTTCCGCTGACGTCTACAAAACAAAAGTTGCGCAAGAGTCTTGCGCAAGTAACTTGCCGAGTGTGAAGGGGTCTTTGTCTATTAGTACACAACACCTATTAATGAACGGTATTAAATATTTTCACGAAGTAACAAACGTCATGCTATTTTCTGTTTTTCGCTATAAAACATTAAAATTGTTGTGGCTCTGTAGACGTACATAACATTTAAATTTTCTGTAGTGTATTTTTCCACATTGATGAAGTAATGAGCAAACAAAAAAATGTTAGCAACGCTTCGCACGATTATTGTTGTTGTTGCCTGTGTGTATTTTGTTCATGTTTTGGTTTTTTAAACATTGTTTGTTCGCTTATTGTTTTTTTTTCGATAAAAGCTCATACTTATTCTGTTTTTTTTTTTTAACATAAAACAACTGAAACGAACGAACGTTAATGTGAAAACCGAACACAACGAAGTTTGTGGTTTTTTTCAGGGCTTAAAAAGCTGCAGTCGAACAAAAAACGTAGTTTTAGCCCATTTTTAGCTATTTTGTTCCGTAAATCTAGCCATTTTTGGTCACCAAGTTTTGGCAGCACTGTTCGCCACATTCCTGTTGATCGATGTTGAACATAAAAAAACATTGAAGAAAGGAGTAAAAGTGATGGTAATTTTAGTCAACGGTAGGCGGAAAATATGAAAAATATTTTTTAAACACATACCTGTTGTATATGAGACGAAACAAATAATCAAAAACACAAGAAATATGTTAGAATTCTACAAAAAATTTAAAAATTTAGTTACATCGGTTTATCGACTGAAATTAAACGGCATAATTGTTAATCGAAAGAAAGCTAATTTTTAGTTGACCGATCAGTTAATCCGGTGAATGGCCTAATAGATAGACATGGCTGAATTAACCTTTAATTATTCATGAACCCAAAATATACAGTAGTGGTCAATAAACTTAAACAACATTGGTCTATCCGTCCGTCAGTTTGTCTGTCCGTCTGTATGTCAACATTGGTTTGCAGAAGATCTCAGATATAATGAAGATTAGATTGTTTACTATTTATATCACATAAAGTTCGGAATAGATTTGTACTTAAATTCAATATGTCCAAAACCGGCTGAGATATGAATAAAAACGACCAATGCCTCCAGTTTTTACTCAAAATACATATAAGATTCGGCACAGCATAATATAGCACTTTTACTTGTGCTAAAATCAAATAAGGGATATACTCGTGGAAGCTTAACTGCTGAAGAACAAGATAAATAGAATTTTCCAATCTCAAACCGATTGAAAACATATGTTTGCAAATTGCAAACGTATTATCGGGAACATTCATTCCGAAAAAGCAAATTTTTTCAAAATTTGTGTGACAACAACAGAATTGGAGTGCTTTCTTTTTCTTTCAAATGCAGGGCCACATCCAAATACATAAAAAAAATTAATTTCAGATTTCTTGCACAACCCTCGCTTTTTTTATTTACTGTCCTATTTAAGTGTTTAAATTGAATTGTAAACTTTTTCTTTTATACATATATTTTTGTTATTATTGTGTTACAGATTCCTTTACTGATGCCAAACTAACTATTCCATCTTTTATGACTTTTGGGGTTAATTTGTGTGTGTGGAGAGATGCGTATGTGCATTGTCTGCCTACTGAATGAATGTGTGACTGCCTGCCTGTATGTCTAATTTTGTTTGGTGCTTTGGGTTGGTTGTCTTTATTATTACATTTTGATTGTTGTCCATTTGTTGGTTGTTTGATAGACATTTTATGGATTTTAGGATACTGATTAAATGTTTTGATTAGAAGTAAAATTAGGCATAAAAAGAATAAAGAAAAAAGTTTATGGCAAAAAAAAAAACAACATGTTTAGAGATGTAAGTGGGTATAGGAACTATTAAAGCAAATTAGCAAAAGTCATAAAACTCTTAACTTTTAAAGATTATAAGGATTTTTCTCACTTTATATTAAAAAATGTTTTAACTTTTAAAAAAATCTAAGTTTAAAATTAAAAACTTAAATTCACACAAAATTCCGCATATAAACTTATTTTTGAATAGAAAAACAAACATTTTGATCTAGAAGCTAGAAAAGATAAATCTGAATAAACTAAACGAAAAATACCAGCGACATTTTTTCTAAGCAACCACGCAATAAATGACAGTTTCCTGTGAATTCTGAAATCCTTTAGATAAATAAACTCGCACCATAGAAAAAAAAACAATAGAAAAAAGGAATCACAGACTTAAACCTCAAAACAATAAGACCACAACCGGACAAAAATAATATGTATAACGAAGAACATACACCAACAATACCAACACATACTCATATACGTTTTAATCTGCATATGTATGTATATAGAAAACTTCCTAAAAAATATTCTACAAAATCAACTGACCATTTCATTGGAATTCCTTTTTTTAGGAATAACAAATAAAAAACAGTTTAAATAAATGTTTCTCTTTTACTTTCAAAAAAACAAAAAATCTGTTTGGGGAAGTAGATTTTCTATCGAAAATGCTGCCTTTTCTGCTCGTATATAATAATATATTTTGCGGGGACAACAATATTTTAACAGTAGTCTAAATTTCGTTTTAATCCTCTGGAAATTTAAATAAATGTTCTATCATCAAGTTTCAAGGGTGTTCTACTGCGAATATAAATAATAAAATCTACTGAGAAATGTATGAGCACTATGGCAAGGAGAAAAGCAAAAATGGCATAAATACTTTTAAGCTTAATTTTTGGTGTCTCAGATACTCAAGTAAAGTTTTTAGAATGTTCGAAATATCCACATTTCGTTACATTTGTAATTTCACACCAAACTTTTTTTGTTTAAAAAAATCGAGTTTTTGTAAATAAAAGAAGAGTTAGGGCAATCAAAATCAAAATTGAGAAAAATTCGAAACTTCGACACGCTCCCCAGAGAGTAAGAATATCTCAGACGTGTCATTTACTTGTAATCTATACCAGCAATTTAAAACTCATTAAATACAGCAAACGCATGTTCTGCAATTAGCTCTTCTTGAATTACAGAATTAAAGGGTTTTGAATAACCTTTCCACCTGAGAGATCAAGTTTATGAACGCTCGATTAATTAACCGAGATTTTGGTTTATTCGGTTAATAATCGGTTAATTTTGTTATTGATCGGTTAACCGATTAATAAAGTTATGTTATAAATTATTTAATTTCAATAAATAAAAATGCAAAAATTATTTATTAATTGGAGTTTATTAGTAAAACAAAAACAATAAGAAAACAAATAAAACAATTCTTGAACTGAAACGAGCAAACAAAAAATAATTCATAAATTTGAAATACATATTTTATAATTTATACATATTATTCAGGAGTGTTCTGGAAATCGAAAACGCAAGAATTTGGAAGTGGTTTTTAAAACACTTTTAATTTAATTTTTATAGTTTTTGTTATAAAATTCTGTTTAATAGAGAAATATTTGTCATAAAATACTTTTATTACACAAATCTTATTAAAAAACGACATTTAAAATTCTTGCGTTTTGCGTTTTCGATTTCCAGAACACCCCTGATTTTGTATAAATTAAAAAAAAAACTTAGATATCATTTTATAAATTTTTTCAATAGTTTAAGTAGATCTTATAAAATCTTTTAGAAAAATAATTTGGCTTAAATTTTTAGGACTTAAACGATTATTTTCTTTAGTTTTGATAAGACTTGACTTGGAAAAAATTCTTTCACTTATCAAAGATGTTGGAGAAATCGAAAACAACCCATAATACAGATTATCTAATTTTTCAGTCCTTTTCCTGGGTTTCTCTAAACACATAAAACCTTCATTATGTCATTAGAGTCCTGTTTTAATTTTTTTAAATTTTTAACACATCTAAGTTATTGTTTCGATTAATTCTGTTAAAAGATTATTTGTGTTACAATCGAGAGTTTCTTCTATTTTCAGGTCAGCATCTGACTCATACAGGCAAAGTTCAGAACAGAACATTAAGCAAAAAATTTATTTCCGAATTCCTTAGTTTCTGATTTTGTACTATATTTTAAGAATGTATTGCTAGAAACAAATGTATTGTATGAAAAAATATTTTTCTAAACACATACATATCTTTTGTATATGAGGCGAAACAAATAATTAAAAACATAAAAAAGTATGATACAATACTACAAAAAATTAAAAATTTTGTTGCATCGGTTAATCGGTTAATCGACTGAAATTAACCGGTTTAATCGTTAATCGAAAATAGCCAATTTTAAATTAACCGATCAGTTAATCGGTTAACGGTTAACCGAATGAATACCCTACTCCACCAGCACTAAGCAAATTTAGTTGCATTGCAATTATTTCACTATCACTAATTAGCTGTTTCCAGGTGACAAGCAATTGATTGTGTAGAAAAACTTATATGAAAGTCACTCAGTTTTTTGAGTGCTTTTTATATAAATTTTTCTACACAATCAACTGTTTGTCACCTGGAAACAACACATAAGGCAGACTGAATGCATAAAATCTGCACTCAATTCAAATAGTGCAAAATCTTAAATTGCAATCAAAAATTTTAATTTTGTGTTTGCATGGCTTTTGATATTTGTAATAATATGCATAAGCAGAGGAAATTAAACAAAAAGAAATTTTGTGAATAAATAAATAACACTATGGAACATTTTTGGGATTATAGTCTAGGGGGTGAGAAATTCCAAGTCAGGGTGATGGTACTAGGTCAGTATAGTAAAACCCTCAAAGGGTTTGGCGTTCATATGTGTCAGTTTTTTTTATGACCTTTTAAATTTTTTCCTTATCTTGATGTTTTTTCGCTTAGTTGTAACATTTTGGCAAAAACGTAGTTTAACATAACTCGAGAACAACTTGTCCGATTTTGATGAAACAAATTTAGAAAAATTAAGAATTACAATTTCTCTAATCTGTTCTATACCGTTTTCCTATATGTGCAACACTTTCGAAGTTAAAAATGAATGTATGAAGGGAAAAAAGTATTTTTTGCCTAAAAATTTAAATATTTTTTTTTTTTTAAATTCATAAAAAATCCAAAATGGAAAAAAGTGCCAAAACTAATTACTAATTTTTCTAAATTTGTTTCATCAAAATCGGACAAGTGGTTCTCGAGTTATGTTAAACTACGTTTTTGCCAAAATGTTACAACTAAGCGAAAAAACATCAAGATAAGGAAAAAATTTAAAAGGTCATAAAAAAAAACTGACACATACGAACGCCAAACCCTTTGAGGGTTTTACTATACTGACCTAGTACCATCACCCTGACTTGGAATTTCTCACCCCCCAGATTGGCTGTTGTACTGTGTAATTCGTGACTTAAATCATAAAGAAACCACTTTTTTATTTTTAAATTTAGTTCGAAATTTTTAGTTGAACTCAAATGAGTGAAGAACAAAAATGTTTCAATAAACTGATGATTATTTGTTATTGTGCACTATTTGTGCATAAGTAGTCAATGAGAGTATAATATTTTATTAATATTCATCTAATACCCCATTAAGTATCGGGTAGTTAAATTTTAAGGGCCGATGTTGAATGTGAACCACAACTGCATTTCGTTCGACAATTTTCAATTTCAGACTAACTCAATTTTAACCATGACTATTCCAAACGTCGCCAATGGTCAGAATGGTGGCAGCAGTGGATGATCAATTTTCGAAGAAAATCATCTTCAGTGATGAGGCACATTTTCACCTCAGTGGATTCGTCAATAAGCAGAATAGCCGCATTTGGGCGAATGATAATCCAAGAGTGATTGTCGAAAATTCAATGCACGCACAAAGCGTGACTGTTTGGTGCGGTTTATGGGATGGCGGCAGCACCGGGCAGTATTTTTTCCAAAATGAGGCCGGTCAGGCAGTTACTGTGAATGGTTTTCGGTATCGTGAGATGATAAGGATGTGGACGATATGTGGTTTTAACAGGATGGTGCCACTTGTCACACAGCTAACGAAACAATGGCTCTTTTGCTCGACAAATTAAATGGTCGTGTTATCTCACGTGTTGGCGATGTTAATTGGCCGCCAAGATCATGTGATTTGACACCGTTGGACTTCTTTTTTTTTGGGGTTATTTGAAAGAAATTTTATATCAATTAAGTATCTAGAATTGTAGAAAAGAGTTTTTGCCACCACCCAAAATTTAGTACTTTTTGTTTTTTTTTTTTTTTTATAAACCGTCTTTTAAAGTCCGTATCGCATATTGTTGTTTATGGCTTGAAAGTTACTTAATTCTTGCTTCTTCTGCAAGAATTCTGCGAAACTAAGTGACATTCAGCGTAAAAGTTAATGCACCTTTCTGGTATCTGCTAAAAAGCCAACTCCATTCCATACACGGAAGCCGCTATATTTTTAAGTATGTACTTTGAATTCGACAATTATCATTGTATATCTTTAGCCTTACCAATACCCACCCGGGTGACCATTTTGGTTTTATTTCTTTTACTACTTCCTTTAATTTGCTTCAGTTAAAAGGAAATTCTTACTCATTGAACAAATTGTTTTCTTTAAAAAAATGTTACTATTTACACCCTAAAAATATACTACTGGCAATGATAACGGATCCAATCCTTCAGTACGATTTCACGGTTACGATATTATAAGAACTTTTCGGAAAGACCCAGCCGCAAAAATTAGAGTTTCTTGCTCCAAAAAGTGAAATAAATTTTGCCTGCTTTGTACACACAGAAATTATAAAGCGGGACAATTACCTAATAACAAAGCCACGATGTTTGCATTTCTACACTGATGACCAATTTTGGTATTGCACCAGTAAAATTATTAATAAGAAAAAAATATTTAATTAATCAAAATTTCTTTAACGCTGAATGTCACTTAATTTCGCAGAATTCTTGCAGAAGCAATTATTAAGTTTTATTCAAGCTATAAACAACAATATGCGATACGGACTTTAAAAGTTTTTTATAAAAAACAAAAAGTTCTGCATTTTGGGGGTGGCAAAAACTCTTCTTTATAATTATAGAGACATTATTAATATTAAATTTAATTCTTTTAATATAATTTAATATAACATAATATTTATGTACAAAAGAAAAAATGAGGCTTACTTTTGGAGCGTGGCATAAAAGTGAGCAAATTAAAACCTAGACATACAAAGTGTTAGAAGGGCTTTCTAGCCACGTGCAAAAAATTGGAAATTAGGGGGGAAGGATCCGAGTTGTTATAAGTGGCGCCCAGAATTTGATGTCGGATAAAAATGTCACCTAACGCAAAAACTAAGCCATAGACAAGCCATGAAGAACGATGTGCAATATGTTATGATCGGACTTTAAATGGTGACGCAGTATGTATACAAAAAACTAAAAGGGCAGTATCCAGAGGGATGGCAAAAAATTAAAAATTTTTTTTTGGAATTCTTTTCAACTAATCTTTAATCCTAGCGGGTGACTAGCTCAACTTTTTTTTCGAACCACATTAATATACAGGTTGTTGCAACATTTTTAAACTTCTTAATAATATTAGAAAAACGTAAAATAATGTCATTCAGTACCATTGTTCCATATTCTGCCTTTTTTATCTTTGGTTTTACATATTTGCACTACAATATTTTTCCCTGGGATTGCCATTCCGAGATTTCTCAGGAAATTGTATGGTTTTTAATGTGTGCTTTCCCGGGAATCTAATGCGGGACTTCAGAAATAATTCTTTGAATTTATTTTACGAAAATGTCGGAAAATTCACATTAGTTTACTTACTTACGGCCAATTTCACCAAGTTCAGTTAAAATTAACTTCCAGTTAGCAATATGTTTTGATAGTTATAACTGGTAGTTAATTATAACTGAATTTGATGAAATTGGCCGTTAAAGAGTCAAACGTGAATCAATATCGACGACTTTTTTGTCTATTCTTTTGGAACAATAAACGGATAAAGCAATAAAAAAATTTTCAAAATTTAAATCAAAATTGTCTTTCCTTCCCTCAAACTTTGATATTGGGTTACAAAACTTTAAATTGTGCTAGTTAACGGCCAAGTTGTGCAAATCGCACGATTTGAAATCGCAAAACGCCAGATTTATTTTATGATGTTCTGAAACTCGTTGATATCTGCCATAGTTTTTAGTTATAATATTATATTCTTGATCCTTGAGCATACTTTTGCAATTTGAATTCGCCAAGCTTCTTGTGATTGGAGATTTATAAAATAACTGTTATGCGATTTCAAGCCAGAGTCGCAAATGTTAAGTGTTTTGCGATTTTTAGAACATGCGAGTATAAAAGCTTTTCTGAAGCAAAAAAGAGAAAGAAAATTAAAAATTATTGTCGGTCTGTTGCCTCACTTCGTTCATCCAAAAATTATGATCTTGACACAATAGCTTCCATACAGTATGAGCGAAGATGTTTACATTTGGAACAGTTTTCCATAATACAAATTCGCCAAATCGGTCCTTTGTTTCATCTGACCCCCATACAAATGTCCTCCCGAATTAAGAGCTTTGGTACGGTAGGGTGCACACAAGACCATCTTGGTTGCTAAAATTGAGCTTAAGTATTCTCTATATATGATATATGAAAATAAACCTTATGTGCTCCCCGAATAAAATTTTTCTCAAGACAGCGCCCAAAGTATATCAGCTGGGGATAAGATGGCTTTTCAAACTATGGTGAAGTGTATATAAGACTCGGTACAGCCGAATATCGCCCTCTTAATTCGTTCTATTTAAAGCAGGAATTTCCTAGAGCAGGGTTGATTTAAAACTGTTTCCCTCTTTTTCGACAAGAAAAATACCGAAAAACCCTATTTAAACACATCTTCGTCTCCTGCTGCGGCTAAATTTGAATACACTCGTCGTTCTCCAGCAGAAATGCTGATGAATGTCATTTTGTTTAAATTATAAGCAATTTGCATTGTTAACGTTTCTCCTTTCTATTCTACTTTTATTATTAAGTTTTAGTTTTTATTTTTTATTTTGTACAACAATAATGGTATTTCCCTTTTTTGTGCAAATGTTTGTCATTTTGCACAAAATTTTAGTTGGATTATCTTGACTCGCTTTTTTTTTGTACTCTAAAATTCTACATAAAAAGCACAACAGAATACAGTCCAACTAATGTGAGCTAATTTTTCACATTGTCCTAAAGCTCATTAGCAAATGTATGATTACAATTTATATTCCTGTTATCCTTTTGTTATGCATGAATATTTGAGCAAAATTTTTATATACATACATATTTTTTTTTTTTTTTTTTGTTATTTAAATAACCGATTTGATTTATTTTGAAGAATAAATAATCTGAAAAATAACTAAAGAATTGAATTGAAAGGTTACTTTTGAAATTTTCAATGAGGGTTATTTGTTTAAGATTTACTAAGAGAATAGAAGAGATAATAAGGAAGACGTTGGAATTATTGAAGAAAGAGGAGCAAATGTTTTTGAAAATCTTCTTGATTTACTTTTTTGACAAAGGTCATTTACTTTTAATCTTTTTTAAGATTTTGTTTTAATTTAAGTTTGAATAGAATAAAAAATCATATGGTTTTCTTGACTTTAAGTCTTAAGGGCTTAAAATACTTAATCATAATTTAAAACACGCTTTCTTGGCTAATAAGGCCACAAAAAATATTTTGGTGCACACACGCATACATTGTAAGTCCCTAAAAAATTATACTATGCAAAATACGAATTTTAAAGCAACAAGAACAAAAAAAAAAAAAACAAATTATTTTATATGACAAACTTCCGTTTACATTAAACGAATTGAGACGGAAGGACGGACGTACAGACGGACAGACAAAGTCACAACACGAAACTTCAATTCAAAATTGCGAACTACAACGGCAAAACAAAATAAAAAAGACAAGTTAACAAATACAAATATGTTAAATATGATATGTGACATCAAGCTATGAATACTAATACATGATAAAAATGAATATCAAATAAAGAGAACCCTCTACTAAGGACATTAAAAGATATCCTTACACAAGTTGGTACTCATATGTGCAATATAACTGACTTAACCGCATTAGAACAGACAAAGAATGAATACCCAACAAAAAAATTACAACAAGGGTGGTCAATTTCAATTTATTTAGAATTTATAACCACGCAACACTTAAGGCATTTCAATGAGTCCTTTTCAAATGGAAATACAAGGAGAAAAACTTTATCAAAACTTATACAGTGAAATGTTTAGTATCACCAAACAAAATCGTAAACACTAGCAGGAGAGGCAGACTGAATATCAAGTTAGAAAAAAGGACATTATATCATTTAGGCTAATAAAAATAGCAAACACATTCAATATATGAAGGGGAATTTTAAATATAGAAATTGGCAGAAAATCGGAAATTTAAAAAAAAGAAACGGCTAACGACGAATCTAAAATACTATATTTTGTCCATGGGAAATTTCCTTACTGAATATGTGATGTATATGTGTTTCTTTTATACTGCTGAACAATTTGGAGTCCTTTTCCCTGAAAGAAAGTTTAACCAAACCGAGTACATCGGCTTGCTTATAGATAGAGGAGTGATTTTTAGAACCATTAATCAATCTTAAGTCCACTTTAAAAGCAGCTTATGTTAAATATTAGAAGGGTTTAGTCCATCCTGTGTAACGTTAAAAATCGGCCACTTTTGACCTTTTCAATATCTTCCTCTCTCTCCACTATTTGGGTTTAAAATGCAACAGAAGTCTAGTTTAAAGGGTATCTTAACTCTCTGGGTTGCTGGTTCTCTTCGTGTCAAACAGACTTTGAGCAGTTGGGTTTTCAAAACCTAGAAAAACTTAAGGTTTTGTTTTTCCCAGAGATTCCAATGCAATGATGTTGGAGCTCTCAAAGAGAGATGTATAGAATCCCTGTGGCCGTAATTGAAATTTGAGAGTTTAAAGTTTGAAATTTTACAGTTGGAATGCTATTCGGGGGTCATGGATTAATCCGCGGATCACAAAGGCTTGACAAAGCCCTAAAATTCTGCCAAAAAAGGAGGTTTTTATATCTATTGTTTGACTAATTATTTTTTTTATATATATAAGGTAACAGTAAATACTAAAATCTTTTTCTTATGTATTCTTATGTTTATGTCCGGCATTGGCAGGATAATAAGGGAAATGTTTAGAACAAGATCAAGTGTAATAGAATAAAAAGCTATGGTCGCTGGACGTTCGTATAAGCTCGATGAAATGTACTGATATCAATGTTATGAAGCCATGCTTCATATTACCGCGTCCATTTGCTCTTAATCTCCATACAACTTAATTGATTGTGTTCCTGGGGTACTTAAACTGGTGGAGAAAATGGACGAAAGTGATGATGACAACTTCGTTTCGACAAGGGTGTCAAAATCGTTGGTTATTGTGTTTAGAAGTCTATCGGAGTCCTCAAAAATTACACACAGCAAAAGCTTAAATTGACAAAGTTCTATGGATCTTTTAAGATTCGGTACTAATGTAAGATACGCCATGGACAGAAAGAAACATAAGATCTATGAATGAACAGAGATTCGGAATACGTCTGTGTCCATTATTATATTTATTTATTTAAAATCCAAGCTTAAAACAAGAACGTTGCTTGTTGTCAAAAAGATTCCAGAAGACCTTCTTTAATTTTTTTCCATTACCACCTTTCGGAGCATATGGATTCCACAAAGCAATTCTATCTAACACGATTTGGTGCAGTTGTTTTCGCTTCTTCTAATGTAAGACTCCACTGTCTTAGTTCTTAGAGTATCGATCAGTCTATTGTTATTTTGCCTTGTAATAGATCGTTAATCGGTTGTTGTTTCAGCTTAGTCGATGATTGGTCCGCTGTAGCAAATCTTATGATAATGGTGCTGCCATATTTCGTTGCCTAGAAACAAACCCCTTCGTGTATTTAGTGTAGTGGTGGACCACCTTTCTGGTCTTTGATTCCTACCTTTTTTCCCAGGTGATGGCGGCTGCCTGTCCTTTGCCAAGATGTTATTCCTTTTTCCAGGAGTGGGGAGGTCAGGGGCTTCTCGGTTGGATTGTTTGGAGAGGAATTGAAGCCACTTAATTCTTAAAAGTCGAAAACCATGATGAACATTTTTCATCTTCTGCCAGGGATCGAACCTGGTGTGCTTGGTTTTGTAGGTAAGCACTTTAACTATTACACCAGGCTGCCACAGCACCGTGAAATGTTGAGTGTTTAATGGAATAGGTTTGGAAGCAACTATCAGAAAGAATCCAGTAAATTTTAAAACTTAATAATGTCTTAAGCTATGTATCTGCAACAGAGGGTAAAACAATCATCAAGACACGCCTTAAAACCTAAAATTTATGGAAGTCGAAAGACTAAGAAATTTACAAAATGCACCAATTTTCTGTTTTACACATAAAAAAATGCCTTAGTTTTGCCCTATAAAATTGAACAATATTTGCTGGTCCGTTATTAAAGCGAGGAAATGATAGAAAAAAGGTGAAACAATTTCGATATTTTCTGCAAAGTTCAAAACTAGTTTAAAATAAATTTTATCTATTTTAGTAAAAACCTTCACGAAAGGAGATAATTTGTGTGGTTCCCGTATTTGTATTAATTGTTTCACTTACACCTTTTCATAGTTTTTCGCAATTCCTGCATTATCCTATTTATATAATATTCTGCGAATTACTATTGCATATGGAATGCAGATATAAATGCCAATCCACGCCGCATATGGCGCGGATAGTGGTACGTCAAACAGAAATGAGGGGTAGCTGCTTATGCAGCCTTGGAAAATCAGCGATTTCAAGCTAGAGTTTCAAAGGGTGTCCGAGTTTCACCGTATTCCACTTATATTGTGTGTGTCAATGATACTTGAAACGATGTGGCGCCATTAAAAAGCCAATAGCTAATGTGCTTTTTATCAGGCTTGGTGTTTTCTCAAGCGAGCATCTCTATTATATTTAACAGCAAGCCGCTCGCTATATAAATGAGTTATTGGATGTTTAAACCCAACCCAAAGAATACGGTCCTATGTCCGTTACAGAAACAATATATTAACGATAGGTGTTACAAAGAAAACATAAAATGTATCTACTTTTAAATATTTTTGGTAGTGTTTACAAGAAAGACCTGATATTTTATTTATATAAAATTAAAAACCTAAAGGGACATTTATAAAAATTTTGATTTAAGTACAGAAAACATCATTTGGGTCAGATTAAAGAATGACACATAGCTGCCCTTTTCTCACTGGTACAGGCATGTGAATATTTAAATAGAAATTTCCAACATAATTTTCGTTACGTTTTTCTTCACATCCCCCCGTTCTGTATGGCATGAGTGTGTGGGTGTTGCTATCAAAATTTAATGTCCTTATGCCAATACACACACACACGAACACATACGTAAGAAAGCAAACAAACAAAAGCCTGTTTTTTATTGTTAATGCTAAGTTTTTAACAGTATGAAGGAATAATTGAGAGTGTATGTGTTTGTGTCTATCCTTGTCCCGGTCAACCAAGTGCGAATAATGTGTCTCCATCAGATAAGTTTGGTGATGAACTATGATGTTTAATACTCAATGTATGTTCTCCTGCCAATGTTTTCAATGCTGTTTGTGTCACTGTTTTTGGATCTTTTTTGTTGTTTGTTTGTGTGCGTGTGTGTGTGTGTGTGTGTTTTGGATACTTTTACTAAAGAAATGTAAAATAGTCCTTTAGGTATTATATTCTCTTTTCATATATACATCTACTCACATTTATATGTAAATGCATATGAAAATATCCTGGATGTCTGTGTTAGGCTTAATAGCTGAGTGTTGACATTATGGCTTGTATGTGTCTTTACTCCACCTTTCTAAAAGAAGACTTATAGATAGAATGTTAACTTTAATAAAGCTGTATTTTTCAGTTTCTTTTTTCTATTTTTCAATTTATGATATTGAGTTATCAGAAGATGGAATTTGTTGTAACTGAAGATGGGTGGTAGTAGCAATTTTTGCTTATGACAGATAAAGATTTATATTTCAATGTATTTGGATCTTGTATAACTCACTTATAAAAGGAATAAGAAGGAATGCTTTATTAAGCTGAGACGAATCTTTGATACCCTTTACGAAGAACTAACACTTATTCAGAGTTTAGAAAGACGTTGCTGTAAAAAAGTTAAAAAATACAATTTGCAACAAGTTTTATGGTCATAACATTTTTTGTTTTGATTTTATAAAAATTTTTAAAATTTAGAAACGTTTAAGTATTTTAACAGAATGGTGTGTATAAGTTTATGGACTTCTTATAAAATTTAATGGCAATATTCATATTCTTAACGTTTTTATACGTCGACCTATGATCAATTATTGAGCGCTCCTTACAAAAATTTATAATGTCTTATTATAATTTCTTGTTATGTTAAAATTTTTTGTACAGAAAAACATGTTAGTATCGGTACCCGTTTCGAGTTTAGGCGTACTAATACGTTTTTAAATGCTTAAGAGCGATCATAATAAAAGCAGGCTAAATTGTAATTATTTTCCTGCCGATATATTATTCGCTACGACTTGACGCTACTTAAGTATTTTATAGGAGTTAACTTTATATAAACTGATGTGCCACAATACCATTTTACTAAATTTTGATTTTATTCTGACTGATCAAGCAATATGTTTTGTTAGGATACATGGGAAATATAATTAACCCTTATGTGAATGGCAAGGTACCCGGGTACCTTTGGCATTTTACACTTAATTTTTTTTTAAATAAATAAATGGGCCACATATTTTAAACTTCTTGAGAACTCCTAACTATTAATACATTTTAAATTATAATTATTTTTTAGCCTTAAAATTATTTTGAAAATGCGTGGTGAACCAGTTTTCATCTTACAGCCTTAACGGCATGGCAAGGTACCCGGGTACCTTCATACATGTAATTTTATCTTCACTTGGTCAAAATCTAAGATACACTAAAACAATACACAAAAAAAGTCAAACTACTGCATCTTTGCTATTAGGGAAATCAGCGGAGGAATATTTACAAGTTTTTTGCTCCACATTTGCTAACTTTGATATGCATAAAAATAAATTTACGTTAAATTTCAAACTTGCATATCTTAGCATTAAAACGTTGCATACCCCAGTGCATATACAAAAATATAAATTTTACTTAAAATTAATATCCTTTTTAAGTCTCAGAGTTATAACTAAATACTTATTTTTCAGGTGTATGTAGGACATCCCTTGTAAAATTCATTGTTTCTTTCAGTAGAATTGCTAGTAGTGTTTTTACATTTCCCTGATTACTCAACACATTATTTTGTAGGCGAAGTTTTTACTGGGATGCAGATATATTTCGACAAAAAAAATTTAGTTTCCAAAACTTATGCCATATAGGTACCCGGGTACCTTACAATGCTGTTAAAGGTGTTTTTTTGCCATTCACAAAAGGGTTAATATTGATACTAATTTAAATATAATTAAACAAGTTGTATTTTCAGAACCTTCTCAAGGGTGTATCATATTTGGGACCCATGGACAATCATGGACCCAGCAAAACAATAATATGTATTGTAGATGTAGATTTATATCAGAGTTCTTTTTGTCGAATATTATCTAAATATCTACATCTATATATGATATATTTTGTCTTTAAATGATTAATCTGAGGGGTTTTATATGGGCCAATGGCAATTCTGGACCTGCTAGTACATCACTTTGCCGTTACGGAATTTTTCACCAATTAAAGCATTAATCAAAAACATAATCAGTTTTAATTAAAAATTTAATCAAGTGAATTAAACTCTTAATCAAGTGAATTAAACGTTTAATTTATACTATTAACTGGTTTAATTGATACTATTAATTGGTTTATCAAATTTAATTAAGTTTTTAATTAATATCACAAATTTTTTAGTTGAAATCAATTTTTATTTTTTTCTGTGTAGTCGATCGGTATAATAAAAGGTGGGTCAGAAGCAATATTTTTATGTTTTATAAACATCAGCAAAAATGCATAATACCCCCTACACTATGGTGGTGTTGGTATAAAGCATAACAGAAATATGTAAAAACCATAATTTGAAAAAAACTTGAAAATTTTGTCTTTTAGAAGAGATCATTGTTCCCAAAAACAGATAGGCAGACTGACACGACTTAATAAACTGAGAAAAACTCAAGGACGCAGAACACTTAATGCCTTCTGATGTTGCATACAAAATAAGAAACTAAATATACCCTAATTTACCAATTGTAGTGTTAAAGTTTATAAAAAGAAATGGGTTAGTTTCTTTGTAGCCAATGACATGGACAAATTTAATATTGATTTGATTTAAGATTTCTAACCTTAAAACTAAATTACATGTTAAAACCTTTTGCATTTATTTTCATTACTCATACTTTTAAACATATTTTACTCCATTTTTAGAATTGAGCGTATGTAAATCACTATTAACAGGGTTTAAAAAACTGCAGTCGAAACCAAAAACTGTAGAACAAAAAACTAAAATTTGTGTACAACTTTTCGCTTTTTGAGTTGGTTTGACAGCGGCTGTTTACATTTAATCAATCAGAAGTAAAAGCCAAAGTTTTTTTGGCCAATGACAAATGAAGAAAGAAGTGGTAGAAATGGCAGTTTTCCTACTTTGACTTGAGGTTTTTAAACGCTGACTATAATCGTCATTCGTAAAAAAAAATCATCTGCAGCTATAAATTTATTAATGGGTTACCTGTTAGGGTATATGTACTGTAAATTTTTTTATTACCTCGTATCCTCTTATCGGCTGGATGTGACATTTGCGATGTCATTACTTCCGTCTTAAAACTCTAAGGCCCGTTTTCACGACTTACCTATAAAGTTCGAAATAGTAAACTCTACCTTTAGCACTAGTGAGGAATAAAGTCACCTTCAACTATTTTTCGTTTTCACAACTTCTGTATAAAATAAACTTAACATTTTTGAAAATGTGGCAATACTAAAGAAAATACCGATTAGCCATAATAAAAATACAAACTGGCAACTACGTACTTTTTTTACATTTACAAAATAAATGAATAATTGGAGTTGCCATATATAAAAAATATGTGATTACGACAAAATTTAAAGGTAGAACGTTCCTCTCTTTAGCTTATCCTTCACTTTTAGATTAAAGGGAACTTGTGATAATTAAAAGCTCATTATCTGTTCGATAACTTCCTACATTTAGCTATCGTTAAGTTGAGAAAACGGGCCTAAGTGTCCTTGTTTGAAAACGAAGTTTCTGCTTTTTGTCGTGAAATAGTAATACGTTAAAAAATAAATTAACCCAACCTATAGAGAATGGTTTTAAAATAAAGGAAATTAGAAGGAGATTTAAAAACAAAGATCCTGTTTTAAAAGATTGCAAGAAAAATTCCTTTTATATATTAAACATTTAATTCTTATTTTCAACAGAATTTCTTTTAAAATTAGGAAAAACTGCGGTGATTTTTAAAAAAATTTAACGGAGAATCTCCATCAAATTCAATTTCACTAAATCTTAAAAAATACTAACTGCCTATTTCACGCTGTCACTTGAACGCAAATTTTGAGAGTTTGTTTTTGTTTGACACGTAATTTGTGCGAACGAAAGCGTTCGAGTGATGTCGTGAAATAGGCAGTAAATTGGTTTAAAATGCTTTTTATAACTTGCTGCCGCCTCTCTTTTTCTGTTTATTAATAAAATAAACGCAGCCATCGACGACTGCTGACGTCAATATTCAAACATCAATCCTTAAGCCAAATTGTATTTTAACCTTTGGTAGATCGAAATTTGCTTTTTTGAATGATTATCTATTTTAATTGATTTTACATGTTTTTTCTTTACTTCTGTTTTTTCCGTACTTTTGTCAAGAATCCTTCTTGAAGTCCAAAGTACATTTTTTTTTGTTTCTTTTTTGTCTTTTTTTCCTGTTGACCTTTTTCAGCACAACATGAAGGACAAATGAACACATAGAGCTCGTGACTTAGCTTTAACAATAATTAGTATTGTGGTTATTTTGTTGAACTATTTATGGTTTTTAATCCAAATTTTTAATATTTTTAATTAGGCTTAAGTTCATTAAATTTATTTTTCATTAAATTATTTTTTTGTTCTATTGGCGTGTTGATTATTTGTAACATTTCCAGCATGAAGCGTCTTTTGTAGTTTGTTTCTGTATTTAAAACTGTTGTATTTTCGAAATCTGGTGTATGATTAAAGTTGGCAATATGAAGACAATGCTGTTTTTTGAGAAGATGTATTTTTATATTTTTGATCAGATCTATGTCCTGCTAGTCTAGTTTTTAATTTGATTTTTGTAGTACCAACATATACCTTACTACATATTTCATTATCTTTACCCTTGCAAGGAATTTTGTAAATAATATTAAATCTATCTAATTTCTCTTTGCTGTCTTTAATTTTACTAAATAATCTATCTAATGTATTATATGTCTTATAAGACATACTATAATTTCTGATGTCATAAATATTAGAGTTTTCCAGTCGTTCAGAAACCACTGGTGCATAAGTTAAAGACTTCTAAGTCCTAGGTTCAGTAACCACATTTCCACTACCTTCCCTATGTCCTTTGTACTGTCCAATCAATCTACAAATCAATTCACTTGGGAAATTATTATCCTCTAAAATATTTTTGATTTTTATTTTTTCTATGAAAAACTATATCGCTAATTTTTAAAACTTTATCTATAAGATTTTTGGCAGTATTCATGCAGCGCGGGCTCAAGAATTGACTTTTTTAAAATTTTTTTTAAGAATTTTATATCGGAAAGTATTTTTCGATCATTTTAATTTACATAAAAATAATAATTTAAATTGCAGGAATCCCTGCCAGATGTGTTTTTTTTTTTTTTTTTCTTTTTTTTTTGAACAAAAACTTAATAAATGCCAAGAAATTTTTAGAAATTTAGAAATGTTTAATTTTCAAACGAAAAAACTTTAATTAAACGATTAAACCTTGTTTTTTATATAAAACAAAAAAAATTTTTAGCGATAAACTTTCAATATTTGTCAAGACTTGTTAAATGTTGCATAAGTTTTTGTGTACAGACTGACAAAAACAAATGTTGCATACTCTTTGGGATATTATGCTTTGTTTTCGTAAGACGTAATGACAGGTTACATGGTTGCAATTGTCAAAAGAAATTTTAAAGAGTTTGCTTAAGTGTAACTGCTTTTCCCCTTTCTGTTACCGGTGAATTTATAGAAATATTTTCGTATTGAACAAAATTTTAAGATTTATTTTTCTTCGTTCTCATTCATTTTTTATGTTTGTTTTAAACTTCCTTTTACATTTGCAATCAATACGAGAAATCCTTTACCAAAGTTATAAATAAACATGTTTCAACTGCAAGCGAAAACATTGTTTTTGCTAAAGTTCACATATGTTACAAATTGCTAAATCTTGGAAAAACAAATTTACAATATAGACGAAATTTTAGTGATAAATTACAAATCATTATCGTCAGTTGTTTTTAGTTTTTTTCTTACAAGCATTGAAAGAGATAATGGTAGTTGAATGTTTGAGTGAAAAAATATACGTATTTATTAATTTTTTTTTCTTGCATACAGCCTTAGCATAATAATTTTAACTTTTCTTCATTTCAATTTGGTAATCACCATCATATAATTTAGTTCATGAAGTTGATCTAAAAAAGCAATGCGAGTGCGAAAAAACTACTGTATATAAGTATGCGTAACGTGAGTAAAAGTTTTCTTGTTTGCAAGTTAGGAGAACAAGCCATTTAAAAAATAAATAACTTAAATTAACGCAAATCTGCGGGGGGGGTTCCTCTCGATGACCTTTTGAAAATAAAAACGTTGCAACTAATGCACAAAATAATCAACACACAACTTCACCCGATCTGAAAGGAACAAAACAATAATACCTATGAAATATAAAACTCTAATAAATAAATGGCAGTTTTTTATACACACTATACGTCTCTGGAATACTATCCCATTAAACATTACGGCAGCAAGCAACGCATTGGATTTTAAGAGAAAAATTTTTTAGTTTTATTCTCAAACGTAACTTTTATTTTTTTCGAATATTTCCAATATAAAAAAATCTAGACTCTACACCCAATTTATCATATTATTATAATTATTTAAATTATTATTATTATCAAAATAATTCTTGGGAATACAAAATTTTAATTTAAAAGATGCTTTTGCATGCTTTTGCAAGTTGTTTTTGTTTTTATTTAGTTTTTTCTTAACCTACTTACAACTACAATTAATGTTGGAAGAATGCCAATCAATTGTAGTGGGGAATGTAAGAAGAGATAAACTCACTGTTAATTGTTGATGTTTTTGTTTAAATATTGATATTGTTACAAGAAGAACTTTTGCTTATGATTCTTATATGCTTAACAGTTTTATTTGGTTTAATATCTTTAGTTTTTCTAAAATCTTTATGGATGAAGTTTCCTGATGATCTGGCCTAAGCAACCAGTGAAATGCGCATAGGAATAGCTTATCCCATCAACAATTAATTTCAAGTGTTTTTATCAAGAATAAAAACTGGGAATTAAGTACGAATAACAAAATCTTTTATTATTATTTTTTTTTTTAGTAATTAATTTTAACTAATTGTATACTTCTGCTATTTTTAAAACTTAAGTTTTGTTGTAGAATAAATAAATAAATAAAAAAAAAAAAAAACCATCTCAAATATTGACATATAGAATTGATCCACTCAAACGACGCTAGAAGCGGATTAATGGCGCCGAAAATTTTAATTGGTGGTGCACACCATGAGAAACTTAATGAGTGATTTTGAAAGACAATTCATCAAATATATATTATATAATCCTCAGAGACCCGGAAGACCAACTTATTTATGGAGCGTTTCTTGGGAAGTAATAGAGCGGTTAATGACTGACAGAAATAAATGAAAATCTTTGATGCGCTATTTAAGGACTTAATATATAAGACAAGTTCTAAACCGATCGCGGCATCACTTGGTAGTATGATTTTGTATTTTTAGCACTAAATAAGACAAAGTTCATTAGAATGTCATTATTTGTAAGTGTTTTAAGGCACTTTTAAATAATTACAGGCTGCGTTTTTTTATGCAACCTACCGAGAATTATGAACCGGTCATGTGACCATGTTCTGTAACTCTCGCGTCGAGAAACTTTTTGATTGCAATGTAAGAAATTAAAAAAATGCCGTTAATTGAAACAAACGTTTGTTTTTCTCACTTATCTGCGTTTGTAACATTTTTGGCGAGTATGTCACGTAAGGAAATTACTCGCAATTTTACAGAAAATGTGTGTCTGTAAAAAATCTGTGAGAAAGTTTCCCCTTTGAACTGTCAAAAAAACTCACGAATGAAAACGAGACGAGAAAAAAATCTAATACTAAAAAACATATTAAAAACGATTAAGAGTCCAAACACAATGTAACGATAATTTTTTGCGGTGCGATTTTTTATACGATTCAAAAAAACCGCAGTGCGGAACGGCATAAAATTAAAATCTATTTTATTTTCATTGCGGACTTTCTTTCTCTCTCAACAAGGCGAATTTAATTCGCCTTGTCTCTCAATTTTTGATACTAGTTCTCTTTCTGATGTTGCCATCAGTGTTGCCATTAGGTTACGAAAGATACATTTTAGGTATCTTTTGATGACTTCAGGTACCATGTATAATCCTGACATTTTTCGTATCTTTTTAATCGTTTCGCAAAATGTACAGAAATAAAATATTAGAGAATTTATAGCCAAATAAAACTTATTAAGACTAACCGACTCAATGCTAATACAATAGCTGCTTAATTAATGGTGATAGAACACATTAAGGATCTAGTAGTGCGAAGTTGTTCTGAGGAACTTTATACGAACTTTTTTATATAATCGCCTGAGTATAAACGCCTTAACTGCCTCGGTAGGCTAGCTGGTAGCGAGCTAGTCTATCAGCGCCGAGGTTGCGGGTTCGATTCCCGCCAGAGACTCTGGTTTCTTTCCTGCAGACAAGCATAGAGCTTCGCGGGATTAGCTTAGGAAATTAAAAAAAAAAAAAAAATTAATTTTTACAAAAATTAATTTTTTTTGATAACATCAAAACATTATATTAATTTTAAAGTTCGCTTACCGTGTTTTTAAAAATTACATATCTAATATTTATGACTTAAATAAATATAAAAATGAATTTATATGATATCATTTTCATTACAATAGTCATTAAATATGAAATAAAAATGTTATGTTAATAAATGTTAAACGTTAAAAATGGATTTTAAAATTTTTTTCAAAATGTATCTTTTTGGGAAAAAGTGTATCTTTTTGGTAACCAAAATGTATCTTTCTCGAAATTTCACTGGCAACACTGGTTGCCATAGTTTTTGAATAATTGGCTATGTTCACAACATTATTGAAAACAAACAGCATGATAAAATAAATATGCACAGATAAATTAATAAAAATTTAAACAAAAAATGACAACTATTTCCGTCGCCGTCTTCCGTTGTATTATGTTTATTTTTCTCTCCCGCAACGAGAAATCGCACCGTACCGCAAACATTGTGTTTAGACTCTAATGCAAAGAATATTTATAATAATATTTTATTTTTGGCACATTTTTTCATTGTTTAATTATTTTGGTTTTAACATTTTTATAAAATATACGAATGTTTTCAAAGCTCGTTTGCAACCAACAAGCATTTTAGCCGCACTTTACCTTATTATATATAGTTGACGGCTGTATTTTCGCCGCCGTCGATGAAAATTTTTCAATATTATTAAATTTTTGTTGGCGTTAACGATATGTTTGACAGGCGTTCACAACGCCTGCAACATAGGCTTCGAGTGCAGTGTTATGACATTTATAACGTAACGACGTAATCTCATTTGATAGTCTTCGACATGAGTTACAGATACACTTTTTTTTCACTTTTCGAGGAACGATGGAATATTTTGTTTCGCAACTTTTCGATGCGAGAAGTTCTCATTAAAGTTACAAACATAGGCTCAGGACACATTTATGGCAAACTAACGATATGTCGTCTTTTATTTTTCAAATATATTTAAACAATTTTTTTCTTTATTCCTTCGAATATTCGAATATAAGTTAAAAATTATTTGGCTGTTCGAACAAGAAAAAATATTATGAAATTTTATTCGAATGGTTACAAAACCTGAATAATTGACAACACTATTAATCGACATTAGTTTACTGTTGGATCCGAAATATTTATGGCTATAGATAATAATTTCTTGCTATTGTACATGGAGTCTTTAACTTAACATACCCTCTTTCACAACTCGTCTTAAAAAATTTTTTAAATAATTGAATAGGCATTTCTTGAAATTATAAAATAAATATTTGTCTATTGATTCTTTACTACCATCTATTAAGTCCGTTTCCTCTTTTGGCAAATTTGATATTTGAAATTTGTTTTATTATTTAATAATCTTAAAATCGTTTTTTAGAACATAAAAAAATTAAATAAAATTAAAAAAAAAATTATTTTTGAGACTCGAACTGCTAACTTCATGAGTCGCAGGTATGAACTTAGACAACTCGGCTACGAACGCTTTTACTAAAGAAGCGTTAACTTAAAATATATTGAGTCTACGAGTTTGTGTCATTATTTGAGCGGCATATCATGTACATACATAAATGTATATGCGTATGTGTAAAATTAAATACATTAAAATAAAATCCACTACTTGTGGTGAAAGGTATAAAAAAAACAACAAAAAAACCACAACCAAGAAAAATGCAAGAAGAGATCAAACGTAACAACAGCTTCTAAAACGAAACACAACAATTGCTAATAGGCTTTTTACACTGATCCACATCTAACATCTATTATCAAAGATGTAGAAAATGTGAAACACTCGTTAACATTGCTCACATCTAACATCTACCATCAAACAAAAATGTCATCATTTTTGAATTAAAAATGTTTTTAAAATAAAAAAATGTTTTTTTTCTACAAAAGTGCCAAAATTTAAAAAGAAAACACAAAAATGTATTTGAAGTTCAATTTGTTTAAGAATATAAAAAATACTTAACAAAAAAACATTGCAATAAAAGAGAAAACTTGACAAATGGTAACGCTGCTTTCAAAACCATTTTTTTTTTGTCAGTGATGCCACAATAATAATAGAACTTGTTGCCAGTTTTCTAGTGATGACACTTAAATAATCGAAGGATGTAGAATGGAATAAAATGAGATTGGAACATCTTTTAAAGATGTTGACAGATGTTGGTTTTTAGCCCTATGTATTTCTTATGGAAAGATGTTAGCACCTTCGCAAATGGAGGCAAATTGATGGTAGATGTTAGATGTTGATCAGTGTAAAAAGGCTATAAAGCAATGCCTAAAATCATTACAAAAAGAGATAAAAATAGAAACACGCTCCATTTCTAAAACGAAATACAACAATTACTAAAGCAATGCCTACATACATATATGTGTATGGGTTTGTATGTATGCGTAAAATTAAACACATTAAAATAAAACAACAAAAAAACAACGAAAAAACAACAACCACAAGGGATTTTTTTGGAAATTTTAGAGGCAGTCGTGGTTTTTTGGTCATATCTCAGCTATTTGTAGACCGATCTTGCTGAATTTCAATAGCAAGAAATGGTGGATGTGACATAAATGTTAAATAACCTAGCCGTTCACATGTCTGGTGTCTCCGGAAAACACATTTCAAACATTAGACGGATAGACGGACGGATATCGTTTAATCAACTTATTTTCTCATAAGGACCCAGGATATATATACTTTATAGGTTCTAAGATCAATATTGTAGAAATTACAACCGGAATGACAAGCTTATATATACCCTTTTCCTCCTACCTGTGATGAAAGGTATACAAATATGCTTAAAATGTTATTTGTAGTTATGTTAGTTTATAAAGAAACTCCTGCTCATAAATAAACTGCTTGTTAAAAAAAATTATTAGAAAAAATACAATATATTTTTCTTTGAGTGTAGTTTATTTCCTATCTTTTTTATAGTGGTACTTTCCTTTTGCTTTGGTTTATGGTCAGTTTTATTCAGATATGCTGTAACATGGATTTTTCCCTCTATACAATTCGTATGAATGCAACTATTTACGGTGGTTTTTGTATAAAACGTGAGTTTTTTTTATTTGTGTATAATTTAATTTGTGGTTTATTAATATAATTAAGTGAATGTAGTTGAATTATTTTTGTATTTATAACTTTCTACAGTACAAGTATTTTACATGCATCAAAAAAAAAACATATTATCGTACTTTATGTATTCCCACAAGAAACTTCTCTATATATGTATGTTGGCTTATAAAAGTTTTAATATTATGCAAAATCTAAAAGGTTGTTTTTAGTTGTGTGGCTAATGAAAATGAAATTTTATTAAAGGTAGAAATATTTAATATAAATACTATTCAAATTTTCAGTATTTAATTTCAATGAAGTTTTGGGTATTAACAAAAGTATAGTTATTCCCACCCTCGCCGGACACTCGAGTGGACCACAGCAATTAAGTAGGAAATTTAGTAAAAAAGAAAATATAACAATTCAAACTATTGCTACTATAATTTTAATGCCTAGTACATATTTCAGAAATCTTATGATATTTCTATTAAGAAAATGTTCTGCTATATCAAAATTCCTGCCTTCTTATCCGAAATGTATCCAAAAATTTTTTATTTCAAAAAATGTTATGGGTAAAATTAAAAAAATTAAATATGCGTTAATTTCGACACTAACAAAAACACAGTATAAACGAAAACATTTTTGCAAGTGTACCCTTTATGGGACCCATGGGCAATCATGGACCCGTCAGAACAAAATTATGTTAGGAGGTAATGATTCATGTGAAAGTGCTTTGTGCCGAATATTATTTAGACATCCTCATCTTTATGAAATTTGTATGCCATTAAGTGTTTTTAGGAAGGGAGCTTATATGGCACCTATGGTTAACTTTGGACCCACCATCACAAAATTTTGTCATGTCGTAGTAGCTCTCGTAGAAGTCATTTTGGCATTGAAATTACACTCATAAAATTATTACAGTAACTGATTGTGGGTTATTAAATTCGTTTTTCCGTACCGTTAAAATTTAATAAAAATATAGTTATCTTACGAATAATTTTATTTTTTAACATTTATGTTTGTTATTCAAAAAACAAGCTACCAAAAAATAATGTTTTTCCGTATTTATTTTGTTATGTTGTTTGATTTTTGTCGGTTAAAATATATTTTTTAAAAGTAAAAACTATTCAATTTTAAGGAATATGCAGTTTAATAAATAAAAAATTTTAAAATTAATGTAAAAATCATTTGTTTTAAATGAAATGTAAATGATCCGTTTTTTATATGAATTTTAAGTTGTTTCAAATGAATTTTGGTTTGAATTTAACTACATAATATTTTGAGTGTACATATTTTCGAGGGTAGTATTTGTATGGCAGCTATGATCAAATATGGACCGATTTCAATAAAATTTTGTAAGATTAGTTAAATTGCAATACAATTAGTTTGAAAGAAAAGAAAAGAAGCGGAAAGAAGCTTGTATGGGAGCTATATGAAATTATGGACCGATTCGCCCCATTTTCAATAGGCTTGGTCACCGTGAAAACTTCATCAATTTAAATCTAAAATTGCGAGCTGCACTTTGCGCACAATTCTTACATGGCCAGCCAGCCAGCCGGCCATCCAGTCTGACGGATATCGTTAGATCGACTCAAAAAGTGATTCTGAGTGCTTCTTCACTATTGTGGTGTGTGTATAATATTTTTAGTTTCCAGGAAAGTTTTAAACAGAATTTCAAAAAATACCCATTGAACATTATGCAAATTTTTTGCAGGGTAATTTTCAAATGTGTCGTTTCAAGATCGCTTGTACTTATTTTCGATTAACGAATCCATCTTGATACTTTTTTATCTTAAAGTTCATATGCCGGTATTTTGGTTTAAATCCGAAATTTTTCGAAACAAGAAATTAGATTGCAATTTTTGAAAGTTTTTAGAAATAATTGTGTTACCACAACGGCGTTAAATTAAAAAACTAACTCGGGATTGATGCATTATGGTAAAGCCAAAAAAATATGGTCACAGTAGGTATAAGGTATGTTCAGCAAGTTTGTAGAAAACATTACGGAAAGTATTTTTGTGCCACGTTTTAACCCTCTAACTTTTTAATGGTAATTTTGCCTCTTTTATAATAAATCGTATAAAAAACTAATAAGAAGGGGGTGGGCAGGGATGAAATGTTGACTATTTAATGCAACTACATACGTCAGAACAGAGCCCAAAGCTAAGCCCAAACAGCAAAAAACTACCAAACTCAAGCTTCAATAAAAATACGCCAAGTCTCAAGATTCCAGTTACACAATTATTAGAAACATATTGGGCAATACAAACAGTGCTTAAAATTGTTTATTCTAGCTTTGCCATTGGTGAAAATTTTGATTTTGCGGCAGACTGGCTGGTTGCCCATGTAAGCTTTGTGCAGAAAGTACAGGTAACGGTTTTCAAGATAATTTCATGAGTTTTGGAACATTCGTTTTAATTTTTATAGCCTGGTACTCTGTTCAACATTTCACGTGAAATGCTGTCAAAATGCATATGAAAAAAACTTGTGCGGAATATCTACGAAATAATGTTGATGGAGTTGTACTCTGTTTATTTTGTGAAAAAGTTCCGAAATGTTTCTGACAACATTTTTTTTACAACTGCGAAATAATGTAAGCTGCCTTTATTTCACGTGGAATTTTAAGCAAAAAATATGAACTTAATATTAAAACAGAAATAAAAAATTAAAATAACACAATCGGTAACAGTTTTTTATCCATATTTACTTTTTTTTATTAAATTTTTTATTAAAAAAAAATAATTTTAGTAAAATACATGTGGCGTTTGTTTACATACACGAAACAATGTAGCATACTTTGAAGGAATAAAAACGTCAAATTGTACAAACTCGCAAGATTGGTAACATTGATAAATGCCAAATTTTCGTGTGGAATAATCAATGTTGCTTAACATTTTTCACAAATTTGAACAGAGTACTAGGCTTATGATGGAAATCGGTCCATAAAATCATAATTTTGTTATATTGGTATTTAGATTAAATTTGGACCCAAAATATGCAACCTAAATAGTTGTGCAACCTTAAAAATTTAGAAAAAAATATTTCGTCGGATGTACCAGAGGTGTGCCCAAAATGGCAAACTGGCCAGTAATGAGAGAAATATTGCGAAACAAGATTTTTCAATGCAAAGTTTTTTTTTTTGCCTTTTCGCAACACCACCGGCTTCTGTCATCACAGATGGACCAACGCAAACGAGGTATAAGCCTTCTAGAATTATGGTAAGCGATGTCAAGTTTTGGGCCTTTGATATTTGATGAGGATATGCGAGTGGAGATTTTTCTTGGTAAATAGTTTAGGTAAAAGCTAGCTATAGTACGTCGAAATAATGGGATTTTCTTTAGTAAGTGCATGCAAGAGGCACATATTGGATATCGCCATATTAATCATGTAAGTGAATAAAACCCCCCACCAGTTTTTTGCCATACGTGGAAATTGATTGGTCCATCTATGCCCTTGTTGTAGTTTTGGAATAAATGTGGAGTTTGCATGTCAGATTGTTGCTTTTTAGCTGAACAACACTTTTTAATATTTCCTACCGGCTCATAGGAAAAACAATTTGCAACCATAGCGCAAATACTATTGGCTTTCGAGCGGACCAATAAAATTTATTATTTTAATCGAACTGCGTTCTTGGGTTCTTTTCATTTTCTTTGCATCTGGTAGTGGACATTTCTTTGTGCGCCTTTCTTTAATGGTTGCTGTAAAATGGTCACCAAAGTGGCGTACATTTTTAAGAAGGTCGTAACTTGTGAAAAAGTTGTCAAAAAAGACTTTGTGGTTGGCAGAGTTTGCGGTCCATTTATTTAGCAGCGTTTTGACAACTCTAGTTCCCAAAGGCTCTGTAGCAGAACTAGTAACCTAATTGAATTTGAACAAATTTGAGTAAAATATCATGATTCATAACAGTTTGATGAACTAAAGTTATTCTCGAGAGGGTAATTCGTATTGGACCCTGGCATATTATGGGCCAATTATCACAAAAGTCTATAGAGTGATTTCTTGTAATAAAAAAAACCTTAACTCGCTGTTTTATTGGTTCAAAAGGTAAATTTTAAACCGGTTATTACAAAACTGCATGGTATTATGCCACATGAAGCTAAATTTAACGACAATAAATATATCTGCCACGGTTTTTGGCGTATTAAAATAATATATATTTCCATTTATTGGAATTTTTATTTATGTTTCTTATGACAATTTTAATTGGGCCTTATGAATTAAAGAAAACTAAAATGTATTTTATACTTGACAATATTTGGCTTTGTGTGGGAGGATTTTGTGCTTTGTGCGTTCTCAATACAAATAAAGCAGTTCATTGGTTGCTTGTCGATAGTACTGTTAACTGTGTAACGGTTCTTTTAAATATAATAAATAAATGACAAACAGATGGCGCTGCCTAAAAATAGTATGTTTTAAGAAAGATAAGGCAGTTTGTAAAAATTTTGTTATATTTTCATGAGATGGTGGGTTTTCAAATTCAAATGTAAACGTAACGAGTACTTTTTTGTTAAGAAGTGTAAATGTGCAATATATTAAATACTTATGTTGTGTGTATGTGGATATTTAAAAAGAAAGAAAAAACTATAAATATATTCGGCCGTGCCAAATCAATTATTAGTTAAAATATAAGCTAGCTATTTGCAATTTTATTTATTTTGTGAATTAGAAAATTTGCATATAAAAACAGTGTTTTCGGAAAATTATGTTGCTTTTGATGTTATTAAAGCAAAAATCCGTAAAGCCTTTTTTGTGGAAAGGCTTTTTTATAGAATCTAGATTATATAATTGAAAGATTTGGCCTTATTTTAATACCAAACGAATAGTAGGAATATTCATACAGGTTTTTTTACAATTTTAAAAATGCTTTAAGAAACACTGGCTTGGTATTAACCAGAGAATGCACACAACAACTATCACGCAAACACATAACCCGTGTACACCATTAAAATTTCGAATCGTTTTCAGCTTTAGAAAAAAATGTTTAATTAGGAAAACGTCAAATTAAATACTTAAAACAAATTAAATAAAAACTTAATTTTAATTTGGAAAATTTTTGAACAACCATAACTAGCTTCCTATTTTTTTCACATAAAACTATTATGTACAAGTGAACCACAGCTCTGGGTTTTCGTAGGATTTATCTTTATAACCTTATAGCTACGGAACCACTTATCTGAATTTCAATAAAATGACACAAAACGACTTTAGTTTCCAATAATCTTGTTTGAAGTTTCAATACTATATTAGCATTTTTTTTTGCAGCAACAAACGTCTAAAATCACTGGTGTACCTAAGGCCACCCGGTTGTGCATTCTAGGGTTCAAAATGATGCATATAAGTTTTGTCAATTGTCTCTCGCGAAACCAACTGGATTATAAATATCTTTTCGAAATAAAATATTTTTGGCATAGTAGATATTCCTTGTTAATCGAGCTGTTAAAGATTGCAATCACATATTTTCCCGTTAATGATTGATAATTTTTTTATCGTATTAGAAGTCAGAAAATAGATTGTATGATTTTGATTTGATATCATACAATCAATTTTCCTATTTTCAATGTAATCAATTTTTTGAAATCCATTTATACAGTAATTCTTATACAGTAATTAAAGTTTTGTTACTTAGCCCATTAATTAATCAAGGCTTCATAAAAACTAATTTTAGAATAATTTTTTTAGATAATGGTATCTAATATTATACAGATACTTTGTAGTTAAGCTTTTAGTACGAATCAATTATAAAAACAGTGATCCAAATATGATGAAAACTATTAATTTTCAAAGTAATTAACTACAAATAAAACTTGTCTGGAAAAAATAATTTATAAAGACTGCTTAGTCACAATGTTAAAGTGCATTTTTCTGCACTTCAATAACAACAACTAAAAGCTTTAATTTGTATCTTTAACATTTTGTACGAAGTATAAAAACAAAAGTGCCTCTTTAGGAAACCGGCAATCGCAAACTAAAAGTGAACAAAAAATTATTTATTTAAAAATAAATAAAAAAAGTGTTAGAAAAAAATTATAAAAAATATTACAAGTGTAAAAATAAAAAAAAAAAAAATGAAAAGGTGCTTATGGCAAATAAACAAACAAATATTTCAAATATCAATTGAGCAAAAATAATTACAAGCAAAAATTAATAAATATATTACTTCCAGTTTAATAAACATATTGGTGGTCTTTTGTTTGATACGCTTAAATCAATCTCAGGTTTTAGAAGCGGGTTCTTGTAATAAAAATATACCAACTGTTAAAAATTTTAAACCTTTAAAGGTAAATAATAATTAAAAGTATAAAAAAATAAAAGTTAAAAGAAAGTTAAGAAAAAAACTATAACTTTAAATGTGCTTCATTCTCATTTTAGTACCTGGGTCGCTGGTATGAAAATCAAAAATATCCCTTCATTTTCGAATTGGGCGGAAAATGTATTTACGCCGACTATGATTTATTGCTAAATGGTGATATTAGTGTTTACAATTTTAATATTAATCAACTGTGAGCTTAATTGTTTGAAAAATAAACAAATAAAGTACTAAATGTTATTTTTAATTGAAATTTTAGTACCGGAAAATCCAATGATATTAAGGGCTCGGCTAAAATAGTGGATAGTGCTAAATTTAAAGTTAGATTTAGCAATATGCCAGGTGAGTTGTTTTACGTTTTTAAAAGATTTTTGCTAAAGTTTTAAGTTACCAAGTAAATAGGTAACACAGGTTTTTAATAACAAATATAATGGTTCAGACCAAAATGAAACAATTTCACATCTATGCATTAAACAACTTCAGAATACTAGTGAAAAGTGAGGGACATCAAAATAAATAAGTTTTGCTTATTTTCTGTATGGGCAATTCCATATGAGACCGACTCTACATTTGACACAATTTGCGTTTTGTTTTGTCTTATATTACGATTAGTAATATTTTTTTAGTATCAATTTAAACATGGCTATTTAGCATTTTCAACAATTATCGGATAGAGAAAAAAATCACAACCAATGATATTTTGAAATACCATTTATTTAGTAAAATATAAACTTGACTGACACTACATGCAAAAGGCAGTCGTTTTCTAGAGTGTTTTTAAACTTTAATAATCTTCCTCTGCACTTTCGTAATAACTTTTATTTGTGTTTTAATTGAAAGTTCAAGAAACAAACTATTATAAAATGCTGAAATAAAAGCGGTAAGTTATTTTAAAAAATATTTATTAGTTATATATATATATAACTTCTTAAAATCAAAGCAAAAAGGTATAAATTACAATATTATTGAGTGAAAAATTCGTAATTTTGAACTTAGTTCATTCCTTTTAACTCCTGCAAGGAGCATAGGGCCGAAGCTCATTTTAAAACTCAGTATTTTCACTGGGTTCATATCAAAGCAAATTTATTACTTTAAATCAGATCAACACGCAACAATTCCAAATTTGTCTTCTAAATAATTAAAAAAACTTGTTGTCAGATAAATTAAAATTTTTTTATATTTTTTAATAGAAGTTCACTATTATGCCAGAGCAAGTGTGACTTTTATTAATTTTATTCGTTTATCCAAAAAATTATTAATGTAGAACTGTTGCGCTATTTTGTGGACGTCCTTAAAAAATTCAACATAAAATTTCAAAGAATAAAGACAGAAAAATTGTATTTGAAATCAATGTTTTGTTTTAAAAATCGATTTCTATCACATATGTAGCCAGGACTAACAGATTTATTTGTGAGGAAATCGTCAATTTCCTGAGAAAAAATAAATAATCGTCTTTTACGTTTCGAAAAATCGTCAAAAAATATCGGACAACTTAAAATTTAGTTTTTTTAAACAGTTTTTGTTCGATTTTTGTAAAAAAAATATAATTTTTGATATTCTTTAAATAGGCTTGAGTTCATCAAATTTATTTTTGTATTAAATTACTTTCACTGATTTTCTGAAGATAGAATGTGGTGATTCTTGAAACATGTAAAAATTAACCCAGGTTGAAATCTCAGCTCGAAATTGTTCTTAAAAAATATAATTACTTCATACCCAGCTAGCATTTTCAATCGTGTAACAGATACTGGGAGTCTCATGAAGAGCATTTTTCAATCGTAGAATTTTCCGCACACAGGAAAAACTGTAACACGACTGAGATTCTTCCATAGTACAGCGAAAGGCGCTTCTTAAATCGTTTAAGACGTGGATAAAGATTGTCTAACGAGTCTTTCATGTCAAGAATCGTATGAGACTCATGTAGATATTATCTTACTACCCGTGAAATGTTCTCCGTATAATTGTTGAAAATATGATTTCTACAGAGAGTTGTAAAAGGCATCGAGTTAACCTTTGGCGAAAGATAAACAAAGTGTTACATTGTTGTAATTGTACTCCGAAAATAATCATTTAAAGATTTTCTTAAGACTTATATATTACAGCCGTACCTGGACAAAAGCGGCACGCGTTTTCTAATTTTTGAATAGAGCGGCCTCAACGCTTTGCAATTGGAAAACCCGATTTTGACAGTTCGTTTAATAGTGAAGTTTGCCGCTATTATTATTTAATAATGGTAATTTAGCTATTTTTTGGCCAATCTAGCGTTTTTATCTCTATTTTTAATTAATAAGTTATGGGTTTTATTAAACAATAAAGCTATCACTACTATTCATGACACAAAGTTAACGCCCTTGCTTTGGTATGGCATATCAGCATAAAAGCTAAAAAATCGTAATTTTTAAGAAAATAATTAGCAAATCGGCTCTTTGCTAGTTCCGGAATAAAAAATCGTCAAAATGACGATAAATCGTCAAATCTGGCGCACTGTATGCAGCTGATTTTCTGAATTTATTTTTTGGGCCAGACAAACCCTACATCTTTCATTTCTATGTCACTTCCTCTGCAAAAAAAAAAAAAATTGTTTAAAAATATTAATTATTTTTGGCAAAATAAAACTTGGAAAAAAGCGGACGGTAAATTGCAGTTACTAAAAATGAATCAACGAGAAAGTCAGTTTAATCTTTTATTTTTAAAAATTGCACACAGAAAACAAATTGGTTGGGAAACGGTTGCAATAATAAAATATTGATCAAGTTACATGATTTATTATTGCAACTATTAAAAATGTATAGTTCTAACTGATTTTTAATTCTCTTGATTATTAAAACATTGTTCTAACTGAAATATGATTCCTTCAATTCTTTTATTAGTTATAATAACTAATTTAATTTAGTTCTAAAAATTAGTACAAATGGCTAGAATCACAACCGAATTTAATACAGGGCAATACTGAATATTGGTCATTGCAATCAATAATTTGCTTTCGTCAATAAACTTTGTAATATAAATGTTAATTCATTTATTGCAGCTAATTATTGATTGTTGGAATAGTATCAATTCGAGTACAACAAATTAAAATATAATTATTCGGAATTCACAACCGAAAAATAGTTAAAAGCCCCAATTGCTTACTAAATTTTCAGTCAAAATATTTGATAAATTAAAATAATTTTTAATTTTATATTAAAAAAATATCTTTGCATTCAAAAATCGAAAATGTGCAAAAACTTAATAAATAGGGGTAAGTTATTTATGTATTCTTATAGGTATGAACATATACACGTACATATGTATGTAAGTATTATTTTTTTATACCCTGCAAATTATATTGGACTACTTAATCCATTTTGATCCTGGACTGGTCCAATGTAATGCAAGTATGGACCATGTCATTATTAAGAAGAGTTTGGAGTGAAACGACATGTCTTCGTTTTTTAACGACATGTTTTCGTTTTGAAACGATTTCAAAGCTAATCCTCTGCAGTATACCATGGAGTAGTTTTAAGACTTCTCCTTTGTAATGCAAGCTGGATGGGCCCTAGGACATCGTACTGTAAAATAAGACATTTTTTCTATTCATTGGGGTTACCTTTGGACAAGTCCTTGCCCCTTATGGGCTACATTTGACCGGTTAAAAAAATATATTGATAACGACAATCAAATCTCTTGTTATAAACACCAATTATGTGTTAATTTAGTTGCAGCTATCATATATTCGTGTATAAGCACAATTTTGTTTTTAATAATCATACTAACAACTAACAATATCTGTTGTTATGACTGATAGTGTACTAAAATTCAAATGTTGCTATCAACAATATTATACTAAGCAACGAAATTTTCAGTAATTGGAACCGAATTGTGTGATAGTACGTGCAACCGACGAAATTCGATTGGCGCCAAATTCGGTTGTGATCACGAATCTGTTTTCTCTGTGTGTAATATATAAGTGCGTCTGCATATTTGAAAAAAATATGGAAAAAACTGGCATCGTTCAGCTCCTGAAGGATTTCATATTGCTTAGAAGATGCAAATATTATGGCAGAAAGTATTCTCCATCAGTCATCGTTGGAATTAAAGTCTGGGCTTAAAGCAGGCCACTCGAGCAACTGAATTTGTCGAGAGTTAAAAACTTCTTTGTCTACTTCGCCACGTGGATCGGTGCATTATACTGGTGAAAAATCTATTCATAGCCATGCAATCACCAGCAAAATTAGCTTTCTTACAAATCAATGCACAAAGCAGTGTTTGGAATTGCTTTTTGATGAAAATACTGCCCATAGCATGAGTGTTCCTAACCATGCACTTGTTTATAGCATGCTTCCCCTGTGCGTCTTATGACCCTCAAATATTTTGTGGAGACTATCTGTCTCGTCTTAATAAATTTTTTTACCACTAAATATTACAAATTCGAATTCTTATTGCCAAAACTTATACTTTTCATAAAAGTGTTTTGTGCCACGCCCACTTTTCTAATCCCACCCACATTTGTTCAGATGCTGTGTATTAATATCCGATTTGATTTGTAGCAAATTTGGAAACTTTAGCTTTTGCCGTTCTCCAGATATACAGAAATATATATGTATATTGTCTTCCGAAGGAGCAAGAAACAGTGGAAAAAATATTATTGCGAGCGGGTCAGTGGTTTGACCTACCATAACATAGGAACAAAAATTATATATTTTTTTTGACACAAAGAACTATTTTATAATTTTTAATCTCATAATATTTATAATTTTGACTTGGCGGGTCTATGATTGTTCATGACTCCGAAATGTGTCTGTAAATACTGCAGTGTAGGGTATCATTCGGTCGGTCTAAAAAAGTTATTTGATTTTACATAATGTTTAAAAAATCAACTACGATTTTTTCTTGAAATAAATAGAGTTTGGTAAATCCATAAAAAATGTTAACACAAAATAAATATTTGATTAAAAAAGTTGTCATGTTTTTCCAGGTTTTTTTTTTCAAATATTTGTTACATTTAAACCAAATTTAAGCCAAAGAGCTTGGGATATGCTAAAGAATATGACTCGTTTCAATATTTGCAAAGTTATCGCTGAAATTCGTTTTCCAAGAAACTTCTTAGAAATATCGCGACTAGACAAAACTGAAATGGGGTCAACATGTGAGATAAGTTATAAGATTTTTATATCAGCAAACGTTAAATTCAATTGCAGAAAGTATTATTTTACGTGTGGACTTTAAATTTGTGTGACAGCAATACCTTTACAAGATCGGAAATCGTTTTTTAGCTCTGAAAATTTTCATGGCGATACAATTGGGCTATTCACAAGGTAGTCATAAAGTTGTAAAGTCATATGTCTTAAAATAATTACAAGAAAGATATGTGACTATTGTGGGCAAGCGCTTATAATTTAGTTTTCTAATGTACAGTTACGACGAAATAATGAACACAGCATTACAATTTTTATTTTGTTTCAAACACAACAATATTTTTTTTAGACAATTGTAAAATATTATTTAGGACATTATGACGTTCTGACTTGATAGCACACCTTGAGAATAGCAAATATGTATGTAGCATACCGAAATAGAGCGGCGGCAACGCTTTTCCATTGGAAAATCTGATTTTGAACTCGCGTTTAATAGTGAAGTGCCCGTTATTGTTAATAAATATTGGTAATTAAGGTGTTTTTAGGTCAATCTAGCGGTCTACTGTTCGTGACAAACGTTGATGCTATTGTTTAGGTATGACATATCAGCGTAGTAGCTAAGTGGAAAACAACGTTCCGCTCTTGTTTATGTATGGCTGTTAGTATTATAATAAATGATAAAATGTACTGTCAAAAGTAGACACTTCAATTCATACATTTAAAAAATTAAAAACACGCCATCAATATTTTAACCTTCATAAGGTCTTCAAAGTTGCTGACGCTAACGGTCTTCGGGTCAAATTTGACCCAAATAGAAAATTTTATATAAAAATTCACTTTTTTCAATTAAGTATGTTTTAAAAGTTGATATTTTATTTCTAGATTTATCCAGTATATTGAAGCTGAATAAATATATTGTTATCATTTATTGCGAATACAAAAGTACATTTAACATGAACTGGTTGTATATGTTTTGTAACATAATTGGCACCGACTTATTTTTGACTGGTAAACATATTTTTTCCTAGGTTCTGGTTAAAGATGACGGGTGCTGTTCCTGCTCAGCTACTAAATGCACTTTTTTGCAATTTTTCGTGAAAATTAGTCTTTGGGTAATGTTTTGGCTGCTTGATATAAGGGCGCGGCAAGTTGAAAACCTAAATTTTCTAAGAAATGTCGACGTTTGGCAAAACAGTTTTCGTTCTAGCCATGTTAAGCTGATGTTAATGATAGCCTTTAGTTTCGTTGTAGCCATGTTAAGCTGATGTTAATGATAGCCTTTAGTTTCCAAAAGCTCTCGTCGCAATTCAATCTTGTTTTTACGTATAGTTCTTACTAAAGTTTTGATTCTCTAGCAATTTTTATCCCAATTAGTACGATGTTAAACAATTGTTTGCAGTAATACTGTGACATTTCAAAACAATGGTGAAATCAAGAACTACATGCACACATTTGTTTATTTCAGGCAAGTTTCTATTTATTAGCCTGTATATGGTTGTATATTCCAGGCATTACTAATCAACCCATAGATTTTATAGCTCACGCTTCAGCGCAAACTTCTCTAAAATTTGGCGTGCACTGAGATTATCCTTGTCGGTTTTTTAATCTGTTCAACGGCATGATTGCTCTAAAAATGGGGTTTTCTTCCACAACATCCCACAATCTGTCTGTAATTTCATTTTATGATCTATACAATTCAGCTAACTAGAGAACCAATAAATGCGAAATTTTGGTGTCGCCACTTCAGTCCAATCAATACCAAATACAAATTAACCGCATTATTAGTGAACCTCAAAATAACGCATGTCACAGGAGGTGAAAAAAATAAATAACAACTGAAAATTTCTAACGAAAATTCAAGAATTTTGATACCGGTCAAATATGACCCAAGCCCCTTAAGTGCAAAAAATTTTATAAATCTTTTTTTCGCCAATTTTTTTTCTGAAAACTTAACGTAGTTGTTGGCATTTAATATTAAATACAAGTCATCAAATATAAAAAATATAAGTCACTCACTCCTAGTAAAAATTTAACTTTTATTTTAAAATGGGTCAGATTCGACCCGTTGAAGGTTAAGAACTTTAAAATTATAGCAAACGACTAAAGTTCAATGTACGAGAGTCAGTCAAGTATGAAATTTAATAATAATTATAGAAACACGTGTACCCCTTATCAAATATAAAGATTAGCATGAAGAAATGTGTTCTCTTATTCTGTCGGTTCTCTCAGATATTATAACAGACTTATATGCAGTTTTATGGATGTAAGGATGGGTAGCATTTACTTGACTTTTTTCACATTTAAATAAACTTAACTCTTCATTAATATAGGATTAAGTAGTTGTTGTGACAGCTGAAGTTGAAGCTAACGAATGTTCTGTAGCGCAAAATTTCGGATTTTCCGCTTCAACTGCAACGACTACTGCAACTACGTATTATGTTGACACCACTTTGGAACTGCCGTTTTTTATTACTGACACCTTGCAGCGCTATTTGTAACGTTGTACTACAGCGACTATTCTGTTCCCCACTTTATACTCTTCAAGCCTTAAGTCTCAGTTAGCCGGGAGTAACAGTAACATAAGCTTACCGTAACAAAGTAAGACCTATTTCTTACAGATTGAGACGTAACATCTTATTGCTAAGTATAATCGTTCTTGTTGCTTTACATACCACAAAATAAAGCAGCTGATTTACAACGTTACTGTTACTTCCGGCTAAGTGAGCCTTTAGCCGTCTAGTATTGAGTTTTTAGCTGAGAGAGGAAAATAAAGGGAATTCTCTTTTCCCTTCTCTCCTAAAAGCTCAAGACGGCTAACACTTGTAGGGTGTGAACCAGCACTAACAACACAAATTTACATTCAAAGTTTATTTTATTATTCAATATTAAAAAAGTATTTGTGTTTATCCAAAGAAGCTTGCAATTGGCATAGAAGTTAAACCCAATTGTTCTTTATAAATGTTTTTCTGTATTCCAAAAACTTGTTGATCGCCCCTCGTAGTAATAGTTTCTCTCTTTATATTTTTCAGCATTTATTGGTCCAGCTGACTATTGGATTTTAGATACAGACTACGATAACTTTGCTGTGGTTTACTCATGTACAGATATTGGAGGTCTGGTGAATGGAAGTAAGTACAACTACAAAACAAAAAACCAACTGAGATTTACTATCAAAACGAAATTAGTAAAATGAAAAAGCTTCTCATTCAGTTTTACAAAAGTAAATATCACACATTCATTATGCATGTTAAGTTAAATGAAAAAGCTTAATTTTGTTAAATAGCACATGGTATGTCTAGTTACTATTTAAAAAATTTTTATTGTACGTTTTCAAAAATTTTTGCAAAATTATTGTATATTCATGTAACATGCACTTGGTTGCAATTAATATTAATATTAATATTAAAAAAAAAAAAAAAAAACTGTAAAACAAGTAATATTAGTTTTTTATGACTTTGTATCGAACTCAATGAAAATGTTACATTTAAATGTCATTATCTGATGTAATTGTGTACTTTACATTTGCGAAAACCAAAAATAGCAGTCATTGACTTTTTTTTATATATTTAGGTATTTATTATAGTGTTATGTCTTTTTTATATCAATTTACAGAAGTGATTTGGATTTTAACGCGGGAGCGCCATCCACAGCCACAATATATTGAAAGAGCTAGAAGTGTTATTAAGCAAAATGGATTATCGCTGGAACCTCTTAAAACAACAGAACAAAATGGCTGTCAAAAAGGACATGGTTAAATGTAATTTATGAGTTAGTATTTAATGTAAATGGTAGTTTTAAGTAATGAAATCTTAATTCATAAAATTATATGATTATTAAGATATATTTGTTTATTCAGATTAAGAGGCTTGATTTAATGTTAATCTTTAATGCTAGCATTTAGCCCACTACTTCGTTGGCATCTCCCTTTCTTTCGGTGACATATTTATTATATTTATTTATAATATTTATTATTTATATGCCAAAGCTTATGTTTCTAGGTTTTAATAAAACATTACCAACATTTTTAATCTTATAGGACCTTGCACCTAAAATTTTATGTTTTTAAGTTCAAAGTTATAGAAAACTCAAAAAGTACCACATGTAGAACGAAACAGTTTAAGAATTAAAACAAATTTCCCGTATTTTCTCTTTTTGATAACAGTTTTTCTCCCCATTCAATTTTGTAGTGGCAGACCATGATTTAATACGAATATGTCGATGATTGGAGAAAAAAATTTGTTTTTTTTGAGAAAAGTACTAAGTAAGCTTTAAAGTTCGAATTTCAAAAAAGTACAAAATTCACTCTTGTGTTTTTTAGATAAACTACGAATGTGATATAATTTTATTTCAATGTTTAAATATTTAATGGGGTTATCAAGACTTAAAAACAAAAAAAAAATAAACGCTTTAAAAAATATAAAACAACTGTCTGATTATAGCAGATTTGCGTTTTCACGTGCTGAATATAACTTCTTAAACACAACGCTGTACAAAAACTATATATCTAATATGAAACAAAATTTTAACTGTGACCCGAAATCTTTTTATTAATTTGTTAATTCCAAAAAGAAATCTGGCGGCTTCTTAAAACAATGAAGTACGGTGCTAACGAATCTACACTCAAAAGAAAATTCAATCCATCCGTACTTAAATCAATCCGCAGCGGTATTAATAGTACGATGAGTACGGATTTTCTTGAATCAAGTACAGAAAGATTGGTTCAAGTACGGATTTTCAACCGCAAAATACTTAAATTATCCATATTCAATCCCGTTTCGTACTTAAAATAATCCGAAAATTAGATTGAGTTAAGTAAAACTAAGATTGAATTAATCTCAAAGTGCGCTTGATTAAGAATTATAAATTTGTTTTAATCCGAATTCGTACTTAAAATATTGCGAAATTTAGATTGATTTATGTAAAACTAAGATTGAATCAATCTCAAACGCGATTGATTCAAGTATTATAAAGTTGATTTTATCAAGAAATTAGAAATTAGAAAGAAAAAGTTGTAATGATTGATTTACTTACCCGTATTACACCTTACATAATGATAAAACACCAATGCTCGATATGGTTTTTATTTTAAAAATCTTATGTACATATTTAACTAAAAATATAAACTAAATGAGAATCAAGAGTTCAAATTTACTTTTTAACCCTTAGTGGTGCACATGAGTCTGGCCAGGTCTTTTTTCAATGCGTATATAAAATTAAAACATGCGTAGCAAGAAATTCCGGGATTGATTTTCCAAAGTAATCCCATTTAGGATTGTTTTGAGTACTTTTAAGTGTAATTCGTACTTGAATTTTTGAGTACGACTCGTACTTAAAGTAATCATAAAAAACTTGATTTATCCCGAGTGTTTTTCTTTCTGTGTAGTGACGATCAGACAATAAGTAACTTGTTTGCTGATTTTTTTCGCATCACTTACTCTGATTTCCAATATAATTTAAATGAATACCCACATCCAATTGCGGGCCATCAAATGATAACTTTTATCCAGTCCACACAAATAAGATTTTAGACACTTTAAAATCATTTAAGTCCTCATACAAAATGGGTCCTGATGGTGTTGCCAGTTGTGTTCTGAAGAATTGCGCACATGCAATAGCTACTCCATTAAGCATAATATTTAATTTATCCTTAAAATATTGTTATTTTCCTCAGTTGTGGGAAGACTCATTTATTATTCCGCTATTTAAATCTAGCAATAAGTCATGTGTCACAAACTATAGAGGCATAGCAAAGTTAAGTGCAATCCCCAAACTTTTTGAAAAGTGTGTTACCGACAATCTCCTTCACCAAATTTCGTCCCTACTATCTTCCTGTCAACATGGTTTTAGAAAAGGTCGTTGATCAATAACTAATCTTATGCAGCTGACTACTATAGTAAATCGTGGATTTATTAAAAGGATATTTACAGATTGTATTTACAGGGTCTTTTGTAAAGCTTTTGATAAAGTCAATCATAAATTACTTTTGATAAAGCCTCATGCTGTGGGTCTTACACTCGGGAGTTTAAATTGTATTAAATCATTTTAACAAACCGAAAACAAAATGTTGTTTTTAATAATATTACATCAAAAAACATTATCGAAAGTTCTGGAGTACCCCAAGGTAGCCACATTGGTCCAATTATATTTTCCTTATTCATCAATGACTTGCCGTGCGTAATTAAATATTGTAACGTCTTAATGTATGCCGATGATGTGAAGCTATTTCATAGCTATGACAATAACATTGAAAAAAATTTCTGAAACATGATTTGAATAAACTATTTCAATGGTGCGTGCTAAATTAAATAAAACTCAATTTAAAAAAATGTAAACATATGCATTTTCAAGAAACGATAACGCTTTATTTAACTTTTCACTGGTTGGACATCAACTTGAACTGGTTACGAAGTTTTCAGATCTTGGAATACCTTTGGAACCTAAATTAAATTTCCAGAAACACATACATATGATGGGAAACAAAGCTCGCGGTGTGTTAGCTTTTATGAAACGATGGGCTAAGGAGTTTACTGAACCAATCATTACTATACGGTTACATACATCTTTATTCAGACCAATCTTGGAATATGGATCTGTTATTTGGGATCCAAGTGCTGATTATTTCAAAAACATAATTAAATCAGTCCAAAAACAATTCCTTCTTTTTGGCTTGGGTAATTCAACATGGAATCCTAACGTTTCATTTTTATTCAACATAATAAATGGTGCAGTCTGTTCTGACTTCCTACTCAGCAACATAAATTTTAATGTACCTCATCGATCAACTCGTTTCTACATTCCCATCTATTTACAAGTTTTCCAAATTCTGATCCTCTAAGAAAATTGTGTGAACATTATAAATGAAAAATTAAGAAAAACAAAAAATGTACTTTGGACTTCAAGAAGAATTCTTGACAAAGGTATGAAAAAACAGAAGTAAAGGAAAAACATGTCAAATCAATTAAAATTGATAATCATTCAAAAAAGCAAATTTCGATCTACCAAAGGTTAAAATACAATTTGGTTTAAGGATTGATGGTTGACTATTGACGTCAGCAGTCGTCGATGGCTGCGAGTGTAAGACGGCAAATCAATCTGAGGAGATCGAGTGGTTGCGATCGAAACATGTCGTGGTAACCTGCCGGCCGCGGTTCGAATCCCGGCCACGGTCAAGAATGAAAGATTATCAACAACAATTTGACTATTGACGTCAGCAGTCGTCGATGGCTGCGAGTGTAAAACGGCAAATCCATTTGAGAAGATCGAGTGGTTGCGATCGAAACATGTCATGGTAACCTGCCGGCCAGAGTTCGAGCCCCGGCCATGGTCAAGAATGAAAGATTATCAATAACAATTTTAATTAGTTTTCATGTTTTAAAATTCCTTTCTTCATAAAAATAATTTAATGAAAATTAAAATTGATGAACTTAAGCCTAATTAAAAAATATTAGAAATTTGGATTAAAAACCATAAATAGTTCAACAAAATAACCACAATACTAATCATTATAATGATTTTTATTTTCTTATTGATTTTTCTGTTAATGTTAATGTCATTAAACGTAATATTGTTTTGCACCTTAATCAGTGTAATTAAATGGATGTCTAAATCTTTTTTTATTTTTTATATTATGTAAATTTTTTATAATTGGTCTGTAAGGATTTATTCAGTAGACCTTAAATAAATAAATAAATAAAAAATAAAGTTCTAAAATACTGGTTTCACCCATTTACTCTAAAAAATAGCCGAATTTTAAAAAAAGGACCAGAGACGTGTTCGCTTCATTTTTTTAAATACACAACGTTATGTATTAATTTTTAGTACCTCTTTTATTTTAGCAGATATGATCTTAGTGAACTAACAGGTTTTTACCACTTTTTGACCCCCTTAACTATGGAATTTAAAAAAATCCGATCATAGTGGATCGTTCAAATATCAACCTTTTAGCTGCAGGCGTTTAGGCTGTGCGATCTATCAATTTTTTAATCTGGAGATAAATAAACCTTAATGAATTTTTTATAAGACTTCATCTTAAAAATAATCTAACAAGATTTTGTTATATATATTTGTTCCTTTTACTCCTGCAAGTAGCATAGGGCCGCTACGGTTTCGGTAATCAGGTTTTTTTCAAGATGAATGACTGATTGGGCCAAAGCATCCGATCCTGGTGTTGGGGCTGCCAACATCACATCCAGGCATGCTAGGGTTATACCGCCCATGGTCGGTTATATTATTGGTTTTGTTGGTTGGCGCCAATTGCTCGCCACGACGTTACAAGGATCACAGGCGAACTCGGGATTTGGTGGGAGCTCGAAAGACCCTCCGAGACTCTCCCCTTGTAACAAGATTTTGTTTGTCGTGCTTAATTCCCCATTTTTATTCTTGATAAAAACACTGAAATTTATTGTTGAAGGGATTAACTATTCCCATGTCCATTTCACTGGTTGCTTAGGCCAAATCGTCAGGAAACTTCATCCAAAGATTTTAGAAAAACTAAAGATATTAAACTAAATATTTTTTTAACGGTTTAATGGAAAAAATATGGGCGATAATTTTTTCTGTGTATTTTTTAATGAAAATCTGAAATTTCAGAAAATTACTTCAGATATTATATTGTGTTTATTATTTTTAACCTTAAAATATAAATAAAACTCCATTAAAATTTTTGCAGATGAAAATCGTTTGGGAAAAGTGTAATTTTTGCTTATTAAGGAATTCTTCTTTCGGTGTATTTGTAGTAGAAAAAATTACAAAAAGTTCTAAGAAAATTAAGAAAAAAACGTTAATAAAAATTCATTACATATCTTTTTTAAACAAGCCAAAGGCGTCCTTATTAAGCATGTCCTTTCAGAGAAATACTTTGTTTTTTTTTTATTTTTACATATTTAATTTTTCTCCTTTAGGTATACAAGTCTAAGTTGCATGTTTGTTTGTACAACTTTAACTTTTGTTTCAATGGATTAGTAAGACACTCTGAAACATAAAGTCCATTATAAAGCAGCCACAAGAAGATCGTGTTTTTTGTAATACGGGTAAAAATAAAATTGTAATTAGCTTGTTAAACAAGTAAACATTCACTTTGGGAAAGAGAAGGATGCGAGTCTTTAAGGTTAAGGAAAAAACTAAATATTAACAGTTTTTTTTTTTAATGAAAATAATTTAAAATTTTGTATTGTTTGTTTATAAATTTTTCTTTATAAATTGTATGGAATTTTCATTAAATTATTTTAATGAAGGAAGAAATTTTATAATATGAAATGAATTAACATTTTTTGATAATTTTTCTTGAGTGAACCGGGGCTTAAACTCGGGTCGAATTTGCATGTTGCGAGAACAACCACTGTCTCATCATCAGAATGCTATGCAGTTTTACCCTTTCCGCTACAGCGCCCGCTGGCAGTCTAAACCCAATAAAAAATGTTATCAGTTTGCGAAGCACTAATGGTACATTTAAAAAAATAAGCGCAGAATTATGCGCTACGCAATATGTCATACAGAGATGCAATAAAGTAAGTAAACGAATCTTAACAAATTTTATAAAAAAAAAATTAAATTTCAAGTGCCACAGCATTCCCTTATTACGAAGCAGGTTTGTAAGGGAGAATACTTAAAAAATAACTGTAACATCACATTAACAGCCTGTTCGTCGATTTCGAACGTTAACGTTCGCAAAGAAAATTATAGTAGCTCGAGGCCGGAGCATGTACAATTTACATTGTACACATTTGTATTTTTTACTGAATTTTTTCTATTTTTTTTATATTTATTGAATTCAATTAATTTAAATTTAGTTAATTATTTAACGTTGAACTCTTTACATATAATTTTTGAATTTTTGTTAATTAATATAATTATGAATTTTGATTATTGAATTGCTAATATTATTGAATGCCTAATTGAATTACTATAATTAAGGGTAAATATCTTGAAGTCGCCAAAATTAGGCGATCAAAACTTATCCAACCATCGGTGTGGATAAAAAGCCGAGGTTAAATAAGTTTAAAACATAACTTTTGCTTTCACTTCAATTTAAGTGGGCAGATGAACAACCATCTCTCCACCCCACTGTATTCTTATCATTAAACCTCTATTATAATTATAAATAAGCAAAGTGTAAACGGAATTATCTCTTCACTTAAAAAGGAGTCAAACCACAATATCTTCTCATTTTATTTTGAGACTCACCAGCTAATAGGTAAGAACACCATTAAAATCCCCTACACAAAGATAACTAATACCCTGTTTTCTTTCTTCTTTCTTTACCCCAATAATTATAATCCTCTGACGAGCGGTTATAATTATCATTGCCAAAAGACTTCTTGATTGCTGTTCCCCAAGGAAAAGAGAATCTTTAGTCAATTTATAATAATTTAGGCCACCTAGAAGTTTAATTTATTCATTCATTATTATTGGGTAGTCAAACACCAATCCTTAAACCAATGGTATTTTTAATGGATCAAAATTAAGTGTAACTAATCAATATTTTAATTTTCTTTACATGTTTCTTCCTCACTTTAGTTTCTATTTCGGTTCTAGTCTAGTTCTATTTCGGTACAAGTCCAGTTCTATTTCAGTTGTTGTTTAGTTCTGATTCATTTCTACTTTAAATTAAACAATGTGGCGCAAAAGTTATCACCCTATTTTAAATTGCTATAATTTTTGCAAACGGTGGTAAATGTCAATTCTGCACAACTCAATAAGAAATGGAGAGCTATACTCCTCAAGAACGCGGAATAATTGCGAAACTTTTTATCGAAAATCATCACGAACGACTAGGCCTATTTCCATCCCTGTAGACATTGAATAATCAAACTTATACTAATTATGCTCTAAATGGCACTTTAACGAGAGCATTTCATAACTTTAATAAATAAAAAATATGCCTTCAACAAAAATCTAAATCGCAAATTGAATTTTGCACATTAAAAGATAACTTTAAATTATTTCATTTGAGTATTTTATAAATTTTATATTAATTTGTACATATCGTCGCAAGAATTAAAGAACCCTGTAACTGACAAAAAATCGAAAATACGTTTTTTGCGTCATTTTTATCAGAAAAAAATACTGCGTACCCGGTCCCATATTTGTATAAAGAAAACAAATTCACTTGCGCCGTTACAGCATTTTATAGGTCTGTGGAAGAAAAATCTTTTGCTGTAAGCCGCAGAATCACCGAAAATAATAGACTTGAGGGGAAATGTTTACAGCCAAAATACAAAGCGAGAAAAAATAAAAATTTTAAGTCCTGTTCCTTAGTTGTATAGTTTTTGTAATATGAATTTTTTTCTACTTTCATACAGTTTTTTTTTTTTTTTTTGATCTGGTGAACATTTTATGTTCCGTCAGTTACAGCGTTCTTAAATTCTTGCGACGATATGTTTTCCAATTATTAACTTTATTAATTTTGTAATATAACACGTCGCTTATAATCAGTCAAGAATGCGGGAGCCTATCGCCAGAAGATCTGATAAATGGTCATCGATTCTGGCGGTGGACCCTTGGCCGATATAATTTTTTTTTTTCTAATTAATTAAAAGGGAAAACTATGGTTTTTTATTTATTTAGAAATAAACATTCAAAGGACATCTGTTGACAGCTTTTGCGCCACATTTTAGTAAAGGGGGAAAACACCATTAAAAATGTGTTTCAGATAGCTGAATTGATTTGGGAAACTTTAGCAAATATACTAATACTTATGAACTTAAATATAATAGTATACTTAAGTTTAAGTAGTTTAGGGAAAAACTCTTTTCCACAAAATATTATCAACAGTCTATTAAAAAATAATAAGAAAAAGAAAAACATCACAAGAGAAGAAGTAGAACCGCGAATTTACAAATCGATGACATATATACCACACATATCAGAAAGAATAGAAAAGTCAGGAGTTTACAATAAAGTAAAATATAAAACAGCGCCAGGATCAGAAAACACACTCCGAAATCTGTTTTCTAACACAAAAACAAAAGTGGATAAAATTGAAAAGGCAAACGTCATATATAAAATAGAGTGCAATGGTGATGGAAACAACGTATGCGATCAAGTATATGTAGGAACTACCAAAAATAAATTAAAGACGAGAATTGCAGGACACAAATCCGATTTAAAATGTAGAAATAATTCACTGACACATAAAACAGCACTTGCAGCCCATTGTGCGGAAAGAAATCACATACCTAAACTGGACGAAGTACAAATATTACAAACAGAAGAGAGGTACAATAAACGACTTACACTGGAAATGCTACATATAATAAACATAAGACAAGATAAGAGAATTAATTTTAAGAGTGACGTAGACAACGTAGCACAGAGCTTTAGGCATATTATAAATAAAAGGAGAAAGGATCAATAGTGCAATTTTACATGTGAACGCGATTAGTCGTTGTGTGTTTTTAATATTGTTACTCGTCTTTTATTGTGAGTTTTTTCCTTTTTTGTTATTACTGTTGTTATATATTTAATTTTTTTTTTTTCTGTACAATAATTAGTAGTGTTACAGGGTGTTTCAATGATTTATGTTTTTTGTTTTAATTTATATTTTTAAGATTCCTGAAGATGCCATCCAAAGGATGGGGAAATATTGAAAATAAATAAATAATAAAGAATAAAATTTATTAAAATTGTGGCCTCGAGCTTGTTTTATTAACATAGGATTGAAAATTTAAGGATATTAAAAGATTACCACAAAAAATGTGTATAAATTATTTGCCAAAAATATCTTATGGTGCTTTCTTTTCCAGAAAAAATACCACCTTGTTACAAGGTGCATGTATAAAATGTCATGCCAACATTCTAATAACGCAATTTCTTATTTGACGAGAACAAAACTCAAAATTTGATTGCCCTGTTTTAACAGCTGACAAAAAGGTTTTTTTTCAAAATATAAAAAACATACGGATGTTAATCAAAAAGTTTGTTCTTCAAAATATAAAAAAATATACCTACATAAACCAAATTTTGTTTATTGATTAATATTAAATTAATCAAAGAACAAAATGAATGATGAAATTCCAATTTATTTTATTTTTTCATAAAATATGTCAACAAGAAAATACCTGCGCCAGATTGCCGATTTATTGACACCAAGTTTTTAAGATTTTTTGATTTGACGATTATTTTTAAAACAATTTTATAACATCGAATCCACTTAAATTTTATATCACTGACAACTTACCATTAACAATGTAATGCCTTCTTATGTTTTTTACTCTAAGATAATAGAAAAAATAACTATTTAATTTAAAAATGTTTACTGTCCTGATTAGAGGCGATTTTTTCCCAACTTCGTCTGGTAGCTCTATAATATAGAGTCTATATATAAACAAAAGTGACCTGTTTAACAGGGCATTATCAACAATGTCGATTTATATGGGGCGTAAAGTGCAATATGCCTTATGCCATAATTAAGGGTGATGTTTTTAAAAATAAAACAAGCCACCCTTTTAGAGAAAAAAGCATTTTTAAGAAACGAACACCAAATTGCATTTTTTTAAATAAAATGTCACATTTGTTTTTAGAAAAGAAAAAACAATTAAGATATTAAAGATTTAATATAGTTTTTCCGTAAATGTTCATTAGGTTAACTTAAAGTCTTCTTTTTGTATTTATTTTTTTAGTATTTACTATACCGTTTCCGTACTCGGTCTAAAATTTTGTTTTTATGTGAATAGACCAGTGTGGTGCTAAGTACTTAATATTTTTTATGGCAGCAATAGTAAACCTTTTCATAAACTAAAACAATGGCAGCCTCTACTACAAACATGTGTATAGTATATTGTAAACAATTTGGATGAATTTTTTTTCAGTTTTCAGGTTTTGTTTTCAGTAAAGTTATAAGTAAATGCTTCGCTGGGCTATACTCAAACAAACTCTAACTTACTCAAACATGTGCAGTAAAACAAATAAACATATGAAGTGATTCCTTATCCATCTACTACTTTGTAATATTTTTACGACTCAATTGATGTTCTGCATGCACAAATTAGATTCAGTTCCAATATTTTCAAGTCCATATAAGAAACAAACAAAAGTGCTGAAGAGAAAAATGAAAAGAAAATATTAAACTGCTCGAGAACGTGAATGTTTTATGAAATGACGAAATTTATAGCCGAAAGGCTGAAATAAAAAAGTGGCTCAAACTTTATATCAATGAGAATGTAAATGAAAGAAAAATGCTGGAATTGGTGCAGTAGAAGTATATTTACCTAGAAACGTCGATAAAAAGTTAGAATCGTATGCGAGTTCTGTCAGATTTCTGACTTAATAATGAATGGAGTAATCGACACAAATTCTGTCAGATAAGTTTCGGTAATTTCTGAGGCTTTTGACTGCATTTCCGATAGATATCTGACAGGTTTCTGATGAAAACGGCATGGGGTATTCTGAATTGTTAACCGATATTCGTTTAAATGTCGAACGCAATTCTAATCGACTAATCCAAACAGATTTCTTATAGAAATTTGTGAGAACTTCTATCTTTGTAGAAATGTGAATAATGTTTTCATTTACTTTGCATAGCAGTACAAATGTATATAAAATACATTTTTTTAATAATTTTACTACTTTTTAGGTACATCTTTAAAATTGTCCCATTTTTTTTTAGCTTTACCATTTCTATTCTTGGATAAGTTTAAACATTTGTTGACCAAATCGTCCACGGAGCAGCTTGATGTTTTGGAATATTTCTTAAATCTATAAACTTATCCTTATGAATTTGATCACATTATCCTGTGGTTGTTTGTTAAATCTGGCTTTCTAACATTAAATATACATACCCAATAGTAAATTTTTCTTGTTTTGCGAAGCACTAATAGTAAATTTTAAAAAGAAAGCGCACATTTATGAGCTTCACAATAAGACACACAGAGATGCAGTTAAGTAAGTGAACAAATTCCTAATAATTAACCCTCTAATGCCTCAAGGCAGGCTTTACAAAATTTCTACTGACGTCCAATATATAACTAATTTTTATTAATTTCCATTTTTTTACAGTTGCTTAAAGATCTAGAAAAATATTTGTAGAAGCTTCGAAAGCTTTTAAAAGCTCTTAAAGCATTGTAAACAATCTCGAACACAATGCTTTTGTTCAAGGTGCAAACTTCATTTATGATGGTCAAATAATAATATGGTTTTTTTTGATTATCATAAACAAAACCAAATATTTTTAATTTGTTTCATTACTTTTTATTTTCAATACAAACTAACAAACAGAATTCTCAAAAATGAAGTGTGTTTTTATTACTAGATACCCAAGGGTGCCTCTTTGTACTCCTAGATGTTTGCTCACCTGGAACGTTAACGACTCATCGTACGGGCTTGAAAATATTTTTTTTGAATTCAGTGGCCCAAAAATACCCTAAAAAAATTATTTTTATAATATATTCCCATTTATTCTAAAAGTTGGCATTAGAGGGTTAAAATAAAAATATATATAAACATATAATACGGACGAGGACCATATTATGAAACGTTTGCTGCGAAACATTTAAGTTTGTTGATGAAGGGGGAAAGACGAATGGAAAATGTACTTTGTTTCGTGTACAAGCAGTTTTTGTGATTTTGTTATTGAAAGAAAGAGAAAAGGCATATAAAATGCTTGAATTCTGCAAAACAAAATGTTTATTTTATGGGCGCGAAAGCAGGTTTAAAAGAGAATTGAATATATGTAGGTTCTGCAGCAAATGTTTCATAATATAGAAATAATGAATGCTAAACATTCTTTCGGACTCTGTCGAAGTTGCAGGAATACACAAATAACGCAAGGCACATGATTTTGTAAGTGACATCTCATTAGAATTGTTCTGTAAATATACTTAATACTGAATGAACTTCTCATTTAATGGATGATATTATTTACCTTCCAGTACTGCAACGGATCAACTTGTAATAATGAATTTTCATTTTAGAAATACTGCCTAAGAGAAATGATGGCATCCACTTGGTTTTTTCTTACTTTATTGGCAATTTTACTTTCGACAAATTTTAATAGCTTTTGCCGTGATTGCTAATCAATATTTTTAGATGTTGACGGCTCTGCACTATCGTGCCGCATGTTGTTCTTTCTACTCATGGAACTCAATTCATTTTGCAGAAACTGTGATCCTCTATCTGCATTGCTTGAAGAAAAAAATCCTTCTTTTTTGAAGCGGGGATCTAATAATGTTCCCAGTCTTGCTGTTGTGCGTTCCTCGTATGAAAATAATCTTTTCTTCACCCTTTCTATTAGAAACATACAAGCCTGGTGTCCTTCTGGCGTCTTCATATTAATTTTTAATTCATCAAGAGTTTTAAAAAGACCGCACGTTAAAGGGATAATTAATGAAATGGTTACGGATGCACTCGACGAGGTTTGAACCGTAGCTTCATCAAATGGAGCAAGTAGTTCTTTTAGATCTCGTAAAAATTCTACATCGTCTGCCGTAAGAGGTAGCGGTGCTTTTGGTGTGTTTAAAAATACATTGGATATCGAACTATTCGTTAATAAAATCCTCTCAATCATTCTCAGAGCGCTATTCCAACGAGTGGGTACCTCCTGTATTAAGCTGTACGGCTTTTCTCGACCTTGATCAATTTTAAATTTTTCATACGAAATCGTGCTGCTCTTAAAATAAGTTACAATTTTCTTGCATTTTATCAAAATTACTTTTACATTGTCTTGCATCAAACAGTTTTGTACAACAAGGTTAATAGTGTGTGCAAAGCAAGGCAGATTCCTTTTTTGTAGTAAGTCGCATGCTTTTAACATAGTGCTATCATTATCGCACACTATTAACACCACTTTTTCCATTATTCCCCACTCATCTTAAGCTCGATTCACCCATGCGTTCCGAACGAAATTTTTGTCCGGACAAAATTTTTTTTATATTGAGTTTGACGTTTTACTTTTGAGAGAGAGAGCAAAGATTTTGTTCGGAACGTTTTTTCTTGAATTGGTTTAATTTTAATTCTTGTTCCGAACAAAATGAACTGAGATGCCACTTTTTTTCAATTTGTACATAAAAGTTGAATTGAGCTGCCACATATTACATTTTTCGTTTTGTGCGGAATAATTAAAAAAAAATTAAACAAAAGATGGATGTTAAAGAAAATATTGCGCTGAAACTAATTGAAGAAATAAAAAAACCAGGAATAGAATGTATTTATGATATGGGCAATCGTTCATATAAAAATACTTACCTTTAGCAAAATATATGGACGGAAATAGAAAAATCTATTGGAATGGGTCGTAAGTGAATAATTTTTCCCTCGTAATTTTTCCCCTTTTCACATATTTGCGATCATGAACAGCTCCCATGAAAAAATGTTATTCAAAGGAGAATAATAACGTGAAAAAAATGTTCACGGGAATAAATTCCCCTTATCGTGAAAAGTTTTTTCCCTCGTAATTTGTTCACATTTCCCTTAGATTTTCTCACTTTATTTTTGCTAGGGAATAGAACGTGTATGTTAGTAGTTCCTCCTATAAATCGAATATAAAGGGCTAGATCCGTTAATAAGGCACAAAGCGATATATTGGTCAACAAAATGCAAAACAACAGGTTGATTTGTGAAAGACGTGGTGGCAGAATTTTGGAAAATATTTTACTACATAAAATTTTAAAAGTGCAAAAAACTAACGTTATTATCAACCTATCGCTCCAATACTAATTATTTAGATTTATTATTTTAACTTTTCTTTAAAATATATATGTGTATATTTTTAAACAAAAATTTCAATGATTTTTATTTTTTTCTAATTTTCTTCTTTTTTACATTCACTGGAACAGATAGGATGAAAAATTTTTCACATGAGGTTCACGATTGATTTTTTCCCTTCGAGGGGAATGAAAATTTCATGGGAACAAAAATTCCACTTGTTATTCACGATAGGTGTGAATATTTTTTTAACATAATGTTTACCAATTATTGTAGGAAGTGAATGTCAAATATTATGGAGAAGTCTGAAAAGACGCTACAAAGCAGCTATACCTTAATGTTAAGAACAACTTTTCTGCCGCCGTAATATGCTATGGTTTACGAATAGGTATACTACGCAAATCAGGCCCTAAAATTGCAAGGATTTCATTGAACGTATTGGGGTCCATACGGTGAAAATTTATAAACGATTCCACTTCATGAAGGTGCATCTCAGGAACAAGTGTGTGGAAAACACCGTTTGTTCTTCTATTCTGTAATATTTTTCTTACTGCTATTCTTTTTACTTTCAACATTTTTTTATAAATTTTTTTTGCTAGTAAATGGGTTTTATGCAATTCAATTAAAAATAATAAAATTAATTTTCTTCTTTCGTCCATTTTCTTTAACACACTTTTATAAAAAAAACTAATAGTTTGCTAACTGTGCTGCCACTTTGTATAATCGTTTACATCTGTAAACCATATGGTAGCTTTGTTTGTCCGGACAAATTTTCCGAGATGGGTGAATCGTTCTGCAGAACACTCTCTGTAAAAAAATTATTGTCCGGTCAAAAATATTGTTCGGAACGCATGGGTGAATCGACCTTAATAAAGCACGTAGTGATGTTGCAATGTTTTGTGCATTATGATAAGTAGCACACAAAAGTTTGTTTGTTGACAAAACAGCTGTACGCAGATCAAAATCTTTTGTTACAAAGTGGCACGTTACGGTAAGATAGCCCTCGTTTCCGCGCGATGTCCAAATTAACCATCATCACATTTTTTAGGGTGTTTCTTGATGGCAAAACATAGCGAGGATCTAAGCATTTAACAAAATCACGAAAACCTTTATCCTCCACTATACTGAATGGTTGAACGTCGGTGGCGATCATACTCATTAAGGCACTATCCAATTTTTTTTTTCGCTCGGAGCTTGATTCGTATGTTTCTAATTTTTTAAAACAAGACTCTATTGTGTTTGATGGTTTCGGCAGTTCTCTATAAGTAGGATGAAAACGCTTTAGATGGTCATTAAGATTCGACGTGTTGCCGCTTGTTTTGTAAATTTTCCCACATGAGCGACACTTGGCATATTTTGTATCTTTTGTTTTTTCAAAATATGTCCAAACCTCTGAAATTCCTTTCCGTGTTTTTTTCAATGGAACAGTTTCTGTACCAAACTCGCTATTTTCACTGTCTTCTTTATCATTTTCATTGCTGGTTTCTGTAGAGGAGATGCGTTTAGAAAAATGTACATTTATGTAGGTACATTTGTAAAATTTTTTGCTCAAATTGAAGAAAATCATATGACTTACCGTCTGATCTTTGCAGATATCTCTCCATTATTGGCAGAACCGTCTTCTTCTAAAAATATTCGACCGGCTTAAAATAAAAACAAAGTTTTTTAGAAATATTCACAGCTTTTAGTAACTTTATACTTCCATAAAATTGTAGGGTCACCGGTGTTTTGTCTACAGAAATCTAAGCCGACTAGATAACTGGCGCAGCTGGCAAAACTGGGCGGCAAAAATGATTGATAATATTCTTATAAAAAATTTCAGCGATAGTATCGCTATCGAAAATAAACTATCGATAGTCCAATGAAAACAGAACTATCGATACTATCGATAGTACTATCGATTGTTTGCCAGCTCTACTCATCACTCATTGACCAAGATTAAATTATGTTTTACAGACATGAGTTCAAACCAAGTATACGAAATATAGTCTTCAAGGGGTAATCGGGATCTTCCGAGGAATCCCCCTGCTTCTGAAGCCGGCACGACAAATGCCAAGCTAATGCTCAGGAAACCTTAACTATAGGCTTTCTAAATGCAACAAATTCTTCAAATTCTTCCAAAACCCATTAAATCTTTGTTTTTAGTTTTTACAAATTTTGCATGAACGTATGATCCTTTTTTAATCTTTAATTCACTTTTACACAAAACAATTGAAATATTTTCAACCTAATGACAATTGTCACTATGCTTACAAAAAAACAACAACTTAGACACATTAATTGTAGGAATTAAATCAGAAATCTCTCAGATATATCGGTACATAATACCCACCGATATATCCACACGAAATATATCCGAAAGCGGCCAGACAATACGAATATTGAATTTTTGATAGAAATCCGTACAAAGTCTATAAAAAAGTCAGACATTTGCAAAACTTAAATTTCTGACTTAGAATTCATATAGATGAATCTATGTTGCTATGTGTGTGTTTTTTAGAAAATCGTTACAATTCCCATTAGGTTGAAAAAAGATTAAAAAATGGTACGGAAGAATGCATGTATTTTATTTTGCAATAAAATAAAAGCCTTTCACAGAAACCTGTGCGATTATTAGATTAGAATTTTATTCAATATGCCCTTAGATATCTGTCAGAAAACAATAAGAATGTCTAACACATCAAAGTATGGCATACACATCAAAACTTCCAATGACTGTTTCATTAGATATCTGTCAAATATCTGCCAGAAATGCCGCCAAAAAAAACAGAATTCACACGACATGTCTGCTAGAATTCGTGACAACCAATTTAAGCATTTTTGGGTCAGAAATCTAATCGAACTCGTACACGATTCCGACATTGCTCTCAGATATCTTAAAGTCGTCGGACTATTTGGCTGGCTGGGTAGTTAAGGACATAAGAATATTTAATTAATGGTGTTTTCTTTCCTACAAAAAAATGTGACATTTTATTTTATGAAATGCAATTTGTTGTCTGTTTCTTAAAAATTTTGCTCCCGAAAAGGGTGGCTTGTTTTATTCGAAAAAACTCATCCTTTTCGGGAGCAAATTTTTAAGAAACAGACAACAAATTGCATTTCATAAAATAAAATGTCACATTCATCCATGGATGAAGTTTCCTGATCATCTGGCCTAAGCAACCAGTGAAATGCGCATAGGAATAGCTTATCCCATCAACAATAAATTTCAGTGTTTTTATCAAGAATAAAAACTGGGAATTAAGCACGAATAACAAATCTTTTTAATTAAAATTTTGTTTTCCCAAGAAATTACTTTTGATAATAAACTGGCAAGTGCACGGCCTAAAAAAACTACCTGGCAACATGCTTTTGCAAGTTGTTTTTTTGCATTTTGTTTTTTCTTAACCTACTTACAACTACAATTAATGTTGGAAGAATTCCAATCAATTGTAGTGGGAAATGTAAGAAGAGATAAACTCACTGTTTATTGTTGATGTTTTTGTTTAAACTTTGATATTGTTACAAGTAGAGCTGTTGCTTATGATTCTTATACGCTTAACAGTTTTATTTGGTTTAATATCTTTAGTTTTTCCAAAATGTTTATGGATGAAGTTTCCTGATGATCTGGCCTAAGCAACCAGTGAAATGCGCATAGGAATAGCTTATCCCATCAACAATAAATTTCAGTGTTTTTATCAAGAATAAAAACTGGGAATTAAGCACGAATAACAAATCTTTGAAATTAAAATTTTGTATTCCCAAGAAATTACTTTTGATAATAAAAAAATATTTAAATCTGAAGTAAGACTTATCTTTACTAAAACTGAACTAGAACTTGGAACTAAAGCTGCACTAGAACTTAACTCTATCTGAACTAGAAACTTAATCAAAAATTTATTAAAAAAAAGAAGTAAGCAACAACATGTAAATCAACTAAAATATATAATCTTTCAAAATGAATATCGATCTTTCCGAAAGTTAAAATACTATTTGGCATAAAGATTGATGTTTGACTATTGACTGCCAGCCGTCGTCAATGGCGATGAGTGTAAAACGGCAAATCCGTCTGAAGAGTCAGGGCAACCTGTCCGTAAAAACCTGGATTCGATTCCCAGTTCAGTCGAAAATGAAAAGTTATCAATAAAATTTTAATTAATTTCATATTGTAAAGATCATTTCTTCATGAAAATAATTTAATGAAAATTAAATTCAATGAACTTAAGCCTGAATAAAATATCTAAATTTAAATTAAACATCATAAACAGTTCAATAAATTAACCACAATACTTAAAACAATTGTGATTTAATATTTATTGAACTGTTGGGTTTTAATTGAAATTTTTGATATTTAAATTTGACTTGAAAAACTTACTTAATTTTTTTTCTTCTTTTTTTGTCTTTTTCTCGTCGAACTTTCTTTGTTCAACCTGCAAACAGTAGAACGGCAAAAGGAGAATGATGATGGGAATGTGGCTATTCTCGAAACAGGTACATTCAACCCGAGTTCAATCCCGTGTCCAGTCAAGAATAAAATGCATGTTCTAAGTTCCTTCCTTCACTAAAAGTAATTAAATGAAATTAAAATTTCATGAACTTAAGCCAACTTTAAATATCAAGTACTTTATTTAATAAAAACTAAGAGTTTAAAGTTAAACGTTTATAAAAATTCAATCTAAAAATTTAACAAAAAATTTGACTAAAAGTGAACTTCAATGAGTTATTCCGATGCAAATTATAGCACACTTAAGTCAAAACATAAGTAAACGTGATCTACGCACAAAAACGAAAATATTTTTGTACTTAAGTGTTTCATAAAGAAACATGTTTGTTTTTCAAAACATATCCTTATTGCACCTTTAAAGAAGTTTTATCAAAAATCAACTACACTTTATTATAGCGAAATCTTAATTTACCAACATGCTGACATCCTGTCAAGTCGCAAACTAAACAATTTATCAAATGTAACGATGCACATTTAAAGTACAAATCCTCAAAAATAAAACAATATCTAGACCATACCTTATACACATACACACACTTACGCACCTAGATACATTCGTTTTCCAAAAAACGTACACACACGATTATCATTATGATTATTTTGGAAAAAATAGTACAAACATACTATTAAACAAAAGAAATATATATATAAGAAATATAAAAGAAACCAAAAATTAAATAAATTGTATTTACCTAAGATTCAAAATAAATATTAACCCTGGAAGGTTACTCTTATTTCAAAACATTAATGTTACTCTTCGTTAAATTAACGAACTATTTGAAAAAAATTCTTGCGGATTGATTTTTAAAGTATAAAATCAACAAAAAAAAATTTAACAAGGTTTCGTTTTAATGTTGTTGATGGAATAAGCTATTCCTATGCGCATTTCACTGGTTGCTTAGGCCAGATCGTCAGGAAATTTCATCCAAAGGTTTTAGAAAAACTAAAGATATTATACAAATAAAACTGTTAAGCGAATAAGAATTATAAGCAACAGTTTTACTTGTAACAATATCAAAGCTAAAACAAAAGCAACAACAATAAACAGTGAGTTTATCTTTTCTTACAGTCAATTGGTTGATTTTTTGTCAACTCTAAAGTGGGTAAAGAAAAAACAAATTACTTTATTTTATTTTGCCAGTTCCGTTTAATTTACACTGCCACATGCATATTAGTAATCAAAAATTTTAAATGAAGCATTTTATAAAAAAAAATTAAATAAAGCATACAAATTTAAAGTTCTTTTTCTCTCTCAAAATTCGAAACAAATTTGAACTCTGGAGCCAAATTACGGCATTCGATATCGATCGAAATTCCCATTCAAATTGTATTGTAATTTCGATCGATATTAAATGCCGTAATTTGGCCCCTGTTTTGTATTTTTTAATAAATTAACTTTTCAAGCTTTCGTCATCAGCATACTTTGTTGAAAAAAAACATAATTTGAATACACATAAAAAAGGTATATTGTAAAGAGTAAAAGGGCTTCGTCGATTCGACGAATAGTAACCAACCTGGGTTAAAAAATATCTTATATATGTACATTTACCACAAACCTCAACAAGACGTATCTAGAGTGAGAGAGATACAGAATAAGATTCCCCTAAAAATGGTACAATTTTGTTGCTGGAAAAAAAGGAAACGCATCACTAAATGAAAAATGGTCATGGTTTATAAATCCTTAGAAAAAAATCCAACCCACTACAACTACACAATGGATACGTAAACGAGTGTATAGTATCTATTGTGATGTAATATGGAAATAGAATGGATGATAAAATATGTACAAGTATTTGTTATGACTATGACTATGTGTATGTTGATATGTGAATATGTATAAGTCATGTTTGTAAAACTAAATTTTTGAACATACAATAAATTTATTTAAAGCATAAAACTAACATACATCATCATTGCAGTTTATAAATGGATACATTCTATTGTATACAACAGACACAAAAAACTTACAGAAATTCCCTTATATAGATACAAGTTTAATGACGTATGATTTGTGAATGTGTTAGTAAGTGTTTTGGGGTTTCCATATATTTTAATACTTTTGTTTGTAGTAACTAAAGTTTTCGTCATTGGACTACTTCTTAATAAAAAGAACTAGAACTATTAAAATATGCATCACACTATAAAGAGATAGAGATTAGGTTACATTGGCAGTTGCAATAAACCATAGCTCACGTGAGTCTACATGCAGAGAAAAAACATGTTTTAATATTGTCACCTCCAACAACACTATTTTAAAAGAAAATTTTGAACATATTATGTTTAATTTAACCATATTATTGTCACCGACAACCATATTATGGTTAAATTAGCCCTCCATTTAGAAGCTACAACCATATTATGGTTTCCTCTAAACATTTTTTGGTTTAATATGACAATATTTATCAGATCTCTGTATGACGTACTAAATTCCCAATTTTTCATATTTTATAAATACACTGAAATTTATTGTTGAGGGAATGCTAGCTTCTATGCGCATTTCACTGGTTGCTTAGGCCAGATCATCAGGAAACCTTTTCCAAAGATTTAAGAAAAGCTAAAAATATTATACAAATAAAACCTTAAAGCGAACAAGAATTATAAATACTCAAAATCTTACTTGTAACAATATCAAAGCTTAAACAAAACACGAACAATAAACAGTGAGTTTATCTTTTCTTACATTCCCCTACAATTGGTTGGCTTTTTTCCGATTGGAATTGTTATTGTAAGTGGGACAATATTTTGTTTTCAAATAACAATAGTATTTTTCTCTTTTCCAAGAGCAACATGCTATGGTTGGAAACATTATAAGTATTAAATATTATAAGTTTTAAATATATTTTAGTTATTATTAACCATAACATGCTCGGAGGCTACCATAATATCGTTGTGGTTTCTTATTGAAGGCCTAATTTAACGATAATATGGTTGTCGGTGACAATAATATGGTTAAATCAAACATAATTAGTTTGAAGTTAAATAGCTACTAGAGAGACTTGTTTTGTCTCTGAGAGCTCACTTACTAAACTATGCGAGTCTCCAGTCCACGAATGCTGAACAATAACAGATTATATGTCCTTTTGGTTCTTTTTCTTGAAACAGATACTAAATAATTTTAAATATTTTTATTAACCCTCGGTCTTACACATGTTTTTATTTTCAAATTCGTAACGCATGAGCCTAGCAAGACCCAACCAACTTTTGAATAAATAAAAGCAAATTTTTTTTACTAAGTGTTAAATTATACACATTTATAATTTAAATAAAATATGAAATTCATTATATGAAATAATATGCGTACATATTCCTATTATTTTTATTTATAATATACAAATTAGCATATTTTGACCTATAAAAATATTTCTAAAAATCGTTTTATTTCATAAAATGTATAAAACATGTGCAATACTTTTTTATTTGTAATAAAAAAGAGAAACAAAATTAATGTATTAGCATTATGGACTTCCTTAGCAACTGAAACATGTAATTTTAATTTTAGAATGTTGCTGACAATCTGAACACTTTTTTTTTGGAGTATATGAATATTCAATTTTCAATACTAAATAGAACCAATTTGTTTGCAAATTTTCAAACATTGTTCCTTTTCAAGCAAATACGCGAATATAATTTGTTTTAGTTATTATTATAAATGTAATATTTGGTGTGCAAAATCTATTGAGCGCCTGAAATGGAATAGAGCCTTGTTCCACGAGCCCAACTCCAAAACGCATATTATTTTGACGCAGCATATACCAACATTAAGTTGCTGCTTATTCCATTTTGGTCAATCTTTACCATAGAAATAATCATGAGCAGAGTATTTCTGACAAGTTTGTACATGTGGTTCTTTTGCATCGTCCTTAGAAGCAAACGATTCATTTAGTTTTATGACCAAATTATTTTCAGTACCGGATGAATCGTTCTAATTTGGAACGTAATCCACATCATCATTCTGTTCAGCTCTAAACGCTTGAATTTTATAACTTTTCTCAGCAGCTTTATTATGTTCTAAGTCATTAGCCTCCACTCTTCACATGTAAAAATCAGCTTCTGAACGTAAGTTACTAGTTACTGTTCTTATTGGTTTTTTTCAAATTGAGACCAAGATGGAGCTACTAGTTTGTGTGTTTAATAAAATTTAATTAATAATAGATAATTTAACAAAAAAATAATTAAAAACAGCAAGAAATAAAGTTAAAAATACGGCATCTTCTATACAAAATACTTATAAGTCTGAAAAGACCACATGTGTTACGAATGTCATGTGTGCAGTAAAATATTTGAATACGTTTTCTTAAATATCCTTTCCAGGATACATTTTTTCAGCTTTTTATAGTAAACTAAATTCTGGAAGGGTACCAGAAATTTCAAGTCTCTACCTCAGTTTTAATTATATTAAAATAACATTTAAAATCGAAAAAGGTCTGGCCAGACTCATGAGTAAGACGAAGGGTTAACTAAATTTATTTTAATTTTTCAATTAACAAAGAACAATATGTTACTAAGATAATACAGAGTTGCCCAAAAGAAACGAATGGTTAATAATCTATGTATTTCAAAATCAATTAGTAAATTAAAGTAAAAGCTCCCGGACTCATGAAATTAAGGGCGGATTATTTATGTTGCTTTTGATGCCTAAGTAAGCACTTTTCTCAGGATTTCGGCGGCATCAAAAATAAAACAACTTTGGGTTTCATAAAAGCTTTTAGCTTACAGAATTTATTGCTCTAATATACACAAGCTTCAAGCAACACAATAAAACTTCAAAACACTTGCCTTTTAAAAATATGCGTTCAGTCTAACCTAATAGTGCCTCGGTTACCAATTATGGAACTTGTGCTTACGACATGTTCTCTGATTTCAACATTATTGGTGATTCAAATGCCTCATGTTATTTTTCCATACTTAGACGTTTAAAGAACTTGCCAAATGTCTTAGATCTTTTTCCTGGAACCGAAGATTTTCTGCGACATTATTCACGACAGCTCTCTTTATCTACGAAACTTTTCATAAACCTGCAACCGACATGGCTAATAGCATTCAATTGTAAATTTTGAAAACGAATAATTTTAATTTGAAAAACTTCACAGAAAAAATATTTGATTTTAATTAAAAAATTTGTGATATTAATTTAAAAATTAACTAAAATTGCACCAGTAAACAAATAAGTAGTTTTAATTTAAAATTTTTTGATATTACCAACATTTTCTGCGTTAATGTTGTTTAATTCACCTTTTTAAATTTTTGATTAAACTTTTTTAAAATTAGATTAATGGTTTAATTGGAAAAAAAATGATAAGAATTGTTTCTGTGTTGTATCAAAATATCTCCTGATTTAACTAAAAGCTTGCTTCAATTATAAAGCATATGCTTGAGGACAATGTATGTAGTAACCCATATGTAAACACATTCAAAAAAAGCTTCTCTATTAGTTTTTGATATATGGATGTTTGTCTGTCTGTTCCATTTTTTGTGTTTGTTTTTCTCATTTACAACTTTTCTGTTCATTTTCCCTAGAATATTCATTTGTTTTTTTTAGATTTTGGCAGGAAAATGTAAACTCCCAGCGCCTGGTGATGGACGATTATTATTGTTTATGTCTGCGATTATCTATGTACGATTTTTGATGTTGTTTTGCAGCTGCTATACACATACAAGCCAACATACATATATGTAATATAATATAGTCGTACACTGATAGAAAAATGCATCTTCATATTGATGATGCCCTAACATCAGAATTGTGACATCAATGTTACTACAAAAGGCATCAATAATGCAAATAGTAACATCAATCCAATGACTAACGTCTTCGTACAATTTTGTCATTTTTTACGTGTCATCTATTTTATGACTATTGTGACATCAATTCGATGCCACATTTTGTATATTATTAACATTATTTTCATGATTACAATGTATTATAAGAAGCAAAAATTACTATATTCTATGACGCATAGATGGGGGTAGTGCATTCATTTTGCAGTTTCAACTCACACTTAGTAATAGTGCAAAAATATTGCAATCATTTTGTTGATGTTGAGTGATGAATTGAAAATTTGCAGCCTCACTAAACATGAGTGATAGTGAAGTAAAAAAATTTTGCACTCAAAAAAAAGTAGTTTGATTTAAAATAAAGCAATCATCAGCTGATTGTTCCAACTTGGAACCATAGGAATCAATATATAATATCAGCTGATTGCAACTTTTTTTCTTCACTCATTTGAGTGCAACTAAAATTGTTGCACTAATTTTAAAATTTAAAACTTGTTTTTTCATGAATAAAGCCAATAATTTTACCGTTATTGACAAAATATCATTTTGTTTAATGTTTTTTACTTATGTATATCCTCAAAAGAAATCAAAAAACATGCACATACAAAGTTAAATTTTTTAAATTTTAGTGAGACAATATTTGTATGCAGCTTTTTTGATTGCATGTCCGAATTTTGCACTATTTGATTTGAGTGCAGATTTTTGCATTCAAATCTGCGTTTAGTGATAGTGAAAAAATTTGCAATATCACTCAAATTTTTTTAGTGGTAGTTAAAAAATAACAATCATCACTAAAGCTGGTAAAAAAGAGTGCAAACTAATTTCTTTGCAGTTTTATTTAGTGATAGTGCAATGCTGATTTAAATCAATATTTAGTGCACTACCCCCAACTATGCTATGACGCAACGGGTAAGTAAATAATAATATTCTCTCACTTTGACTTAAGTCAATTCCAATTACTTTGACAATGACAAACTGTCATTAAATTGATGCTAATGTGTCCTTTCTCCGATGTAACTGCGTCATAGCACTGAGGACATGTTCGTCATTTCTGCGATGCCGATGTGTCATCCCATTGATGACATAATTTCATTTTGACCCTGATAACAATTTGGCCAAGTGATGTAAAGGTTGACTTCACAATGATGAAAAGTGTCATGGGGTCAAAAACGAAGACACTTGTCATAGTACTGATGTCAAAATACATCACCGTTATGACGCCTTTTCTATCAGTGTACGTAAAACTAATGCCCTCAGTTTGTTTACTTTGTGCGTAAATATAGCTGTAGTTAAGTATTTCCAAAAACAAAAAAAGGCGGTTTAAATCAAGAAAGCCAATTGTTGTTTCTTTCTGTTTTCACAAAATAATAAAAGGTATCAAAATTAAAATTTTAAAAATTCAAAAAACCTTAAATATGTAAATTACAGCGTACCAACTTATAAACAAAAAAAAAGAAAAATATGAGCGCTCTACACCCACTAATATGAAGAATTTTTGCAAGGCGGGCTCGAAATTAAATGCCGAATTAAAGTTTGATAAATCAAAATTCATATCTAGCGAAGACCGATGTTCTTCTTTAAAAGTAATTGACCTCAAGGATCCCATTCTTGTATTTTTCCACCAGATTTCAGTTTATATCACCCTAATATACAACCTTAATGTCAGAAAATTAAAGATCGCACGAAATCATTTAACTTTTGCTAATGAACCTATTCACCCCTATCGTGAAAAATGTTTCCCCTTTTCACATATTTGCGATCATGAAACATTCCATGAAAAATTTGTTTTTAGGTAATTCAAAGGCAAATAATAACGTGAAAAATGTTCATGGGAAAAAACTCCCTTATTGTAAATAGTTTTTCCCTCGTAATTTGTTCACTTTTCCCTTTGATTTTCTCACTTTATTTTTGCTGGGGAACAGCACATGTATATATGTAACTAGTTCTTCTTAAATTTGGAAAACAAGAACAAGACCAGTTCATATGGCACAAACTGATATCTTGCTCAACATAATGCAAAGCAGCAGGTCGATTGCCTACAGACTTGTAAAGCTTTCGAAAGACGTGATGTCAGAATTTTGGAAAATATTTTATTACAAAAAATTTAAAATGTGCAAAAAACCAACGTTGTCATCAAACTATCCTTTCAATACTTAATATTTTGCATTATTTTTTTTACTTTTCTTTAAAATATATACATACGTGTATAGTTTTGAACATAAATTTTATCGATTTTTAATTTTTTTAATCTTTCTTTTTTTTTACATTCACTGGAACTGATAGCGTGAAAATTTTTAACGGGAGATTTACGACTGGTTTTTCCCTTCGAGGGGAATAAAAATTTCATGGAAAAAAGAATCCACTTTTTATTCACGATAGGGATGACTACATTATTCCAGCAGTAACATGCTAAACTTGAATTTTACCAAAAATTCTTTAATACCCCCACCGACAGTCAGCATATTTCAGAAGTGGGCTCTATATGGGATCTATAAATTACACGGTGCTACAAATGAGCACTTTTGTTTTATTTGAAAAGCAACCTAGTGTAGGTAATAGATCTTATTGAATAGATCATAAATCAATTTTAAAAGGTTCGGAAACACTCTCAAATTTCAGAGTTATTCCGAAAAAACCATTTTCTGGTAGGTTCGAGTACTTATGAACACGTAACTTATTTATTTTTAAAATGGTCTCTGAAAGAAGAGATATGTGCCTTTCTAAATATTTACACCCTTTGGTATGTGTATACAATTGATATTCTTACAAGTGATATTCTTAATTATATCTGATTTTAATTTTATTTTTTCTTGGTTTTTAAACTTTGGTGCCATTTTTTTAAATTAGTTTTCTTAGAAACATATTCCTATGTATATATTTCATTAAAGCTAATTTTATTTTGAGTTAAACCAGCCTTCATTAAATAAAATCGAGTAAAAAATAAAAAAAGTTATTAAGATTTTTCAAAAGTAAAAAATTTAGCTTTTACAAATATTGATCAATAGACCGGGTCGACCTTCATTTAGGATCCTCACCCCAAATTTTTTTTACGTGTCAAAAAAGTCCTTCTAAACGAAGTAAAATTATTTTCAGGAGAAGAATTTCTATTAGACCGATACAAACCAAATTTTACTAAAGTTTATTCCGAGAGTGGGCTTTATAAGTGTCGTATGGTAAATTATAGATCGATCTTTATAGGCTGATCTTTCGTATAGAAATGTAAGTATGCTGGAAGCATTTCAGTTTTCAAAGGAAATTATCGAATTACCAGGTTAGCACAAGGAAAATAGATTAATTTAATAACTTTCTTTGCTAAATTAAATTATTTTCACAGCTTACCCATGGCATTCACAAAATACTGAGCGTTTATATAATATAGTATGTGAATCTTCCAAGGCGGTAACCGACAATCAACTCATGGGCCATTTTTTTCTAAGCTAGAGAGTTGCCAACTTGAATTATTCGTTTTGTATAATCAAATTTTAACACGTCTCTGTTGGAATTATTGAATTACTTCATTAGCAAAAGCATAATGATTTCTGGTGAGCCTTAATTTTCTGACATTAGCGTGCTACATTAGTTAAGTATAAACAGGGATCGCGAGGCAAAAACTTTGATATATTAAACATTAAGATACGTTTGTAAATTCCAATTTTATAACGAAAAAATTAAAAAGGCAACCCTACGCTCAGCAAAAAATAATTTTTTTTCAAAACCACAGGTACGGGTATTTCCATTTTCTTTTTTTTTTTTGAGGTGCGGTCTAATGTTTATGTGCATCTTAATTTTCTTTTAGAAATTTTAATAACGGTTTTTAACAAAAATGCTAAGATAAATTTAAATCATTTTTCAATAATATTTGATTTACACGACATTAAAAATAAAATCAATTTCCTACTTTATCGCATAAACCTCCATCTCAGGCATTTCAGTATTTATTAAATATCCTTAAATTAAATGAAATTTTAAATATTTATAATGTCAGAAACAACAGTATTTAAGTTTTTGCATTTTATAAATGAACTAGCTTAACCCGGTGCGCTTCGCTACACTGCTTAAACCACTTCTTCAGTTGAGAGATATTTAATATATGCATCCTATGGAAGGTTTTCCCCCTGCGCCTTCCCGCTTTATTTTTATTTTCAAAAGTGTAGTATACCATAAGTGTGACTTCTACAAAGTTTGAACATTCTAACTTTAATAGTTTTTAAGATATCCGATATTAAACATTGGCGTCCTATGGGGGGTAACACTTCCCCCGCTGCTATTGTGTTTAAATTTTGGGGCTCAGAACATCCTACTACCAAAAGTTCAACAAATTGCTTGCAGCGGCTCTTATTAATATTGCTATCTATGAGGGGTACTGCTCCTCCTCTGTCTACCCCGCCCATTTTTATATTGAAATTTATAGTTTACAATAGTAGTAGCTGTAATCATGTTTGAAGACTCTCCCTTTAATAGTTCTTCTGTTGAGCGATATTTAATTTATGCATCCTATGGAAGGTATTTCCCCCCTGCGTCTTCCCGCTTTATTTTTTTTTTCAAAAGTGTTGTATACCATAAGAGAGACTTCTGCAAAGTTTGAACATTCTCACTATAAAAGTTCTTAAGATATGCGATATTAACCATTGGCGTCCTATGGTGGGTACCACTTCCCCCGCTGCTATTTTATTTCAATTTTGGGGCTCTGAAGATCCTACTACCAAAAGTTCAACAAAATGCGTGCAGCGGCTCTTAATTATATTTCTATCTATGAGGGGTACTGCTCCTCCCCTGTCCACCCCGCCCATTTTTATATTGAAATTTATATTTTACCATAATAGTAGCTTTAACCACTTTTGAAGACTCTCCCTTTAATAATTCTTCAGTTGAGCGATATTTAATATATGCATCCTATGGGAGGTATTTCCCCCCCTGCGCCTACCCGCTTTATTGTTATTTTCAAAAGTGTTGTATACCATAAGAGTGACTTCTAGAAAGTTTGAACATTCTCACTATTACAGTTCTTTAGATATGCGATGTTAAACATTGGCGTCCTATGGGGGATTCCACTTCCCCCGCTGCTATTTTATTTTAATTTTGGGGCTCAGAAGATCTTACTACCAAAAGTTCTGCATAATGCGTGCAGCGGATCTTAATATATGCGATAATTAATATTGGCATCCTATGGGGGATACCAATTCCCCTGCCCCTATCGAAAAAATAAGTAGCCTATTTTATTTTTAGGGCTCACGTGATGTATCTGTAAAAATTTCAGGAAAATCGGTTCAGTAGTTTAGGAGTCTATAAGCCAACAAACAAACAAACAAACAAACAAACAAACAAACAAACAAACAAACACACATACAAACATTTTTCATTTTTATATATATAGATAGAAGAAGATGAAAGTTAAACAACAATCACTTAATCAAGACCATTTAAATAATTTACATGTCTAAACAAACCAATCAAACTGAACTCAACTAAATAAACTGAAAATAAACTAAAATATGCATAATTTTGCACTTGCAATTGTACTAAAGACGAAGATTATGAATAAACAAAACTTATGGAAGGATTTTAAGACATCAAAAGAGTTGAATTAGGTAAAAATCAACAAATATGAAGAAAAAGGACTAAGTTGATGTTGGTGATAAAGAGAAGAGTGAATGAAAAGTTGTAATACAAAAAATGGCTTTTTGTATTTAAGTCCTTTTTTTGCTAAACAGACATTTAAGTGCAAAGAAGAAAAAGATTTATGAATGTATATTGGAAAAATATCGGCAGTTATGACATTTGATGTAGAAGAACATGAAATATTTTATGTACTTTTGAAGAATCTATGCGGCTTGTATTTTTTTATTTTTTTTATTTTTTTTTAAGTACTTTTGAAGGAGCTTTTCGGCATGTATTTTTTTGGAACAAATCTGTCTAATCTGCCCTCAAAAGAAATAGTTTGGCAAAATTTCAGTCACACGGTATGAGCTAAAGCAAGAAATTATGGCTCAAGTGCTTACTTTAAGTGAAGAGCTCACTTTACTCCCGTAGAAATGTAAGCCTCGGCTTAAATACCTGGGCATGAAATCAGCCACAAGGAACGATCTATGGAAAAAAATTACTTGATTTACATGGTTACTAGAGCGTTTCACCTTACAAGAAAAATAGTGCTCCGCACTATGGCTGAAAATTGACTTCCTTCGGTCAAAAGTCCAATTTTTTGTTATCGCCGATTTCAAAACTTTTAATGCTCTTCGATAGCAAACATGTTAGAACTATGGTATCCAAAATACTGGATTCAAAAATTAATAATTGTGGGTGTGGCATGCTTCTGGAAATAAATATTTTATGCTGTTTTAGAAAAAATTTAATTTGACCTAACTTAATTTTTTATCGATAACTTTTTTAAAATTTTTGACAGTCAGCTATTTATCTTAATACAGTTGAACTCTTTGCACTTGGTAAATTTTTCTATTACATTTTGTTAGCACTGTTCACCAAAATTTGAACAATGTATTAAAAATGTTGTGTCATAAGGCCTTAATGGAATGTCAAACATTAAAATTATTTTTTCTATAGTGTAAATGAATGAAAGGGCTTTCAATATAAAAAAAAAGTAATTTTAGGGTTTGACATTCTATAAATTTGACAGTAATGCAGATTAAAAAGTTCTTAAAGCAGTGGTTGCACTTATTCCGCTTTTTGAATAACAAAATACCAAAATTTTAATCTCAATCAAAAGCATTTTCATACTTAATGCTAAAAAACATCAAAAGTGCAACGTCGACCTTCTTAAATTTCTCAGCTTTTCCTCCAACAATAAATTTCAGTGTATTTGTCAAGAATTAAAAATTGGGAATTTAGCACGACAAGCGAAATCTTATTAATTAAAAATTTTGTATTCGGCATAAAAAACTGAACTGTCACACTGCTTTATTTTGATTTTCTTGCAAAAACAATTAACCAATTTATTTTTGTTTTTATTTTGTTTTTTCTTAACCCAATTGTAGTACTACAATTAATGTTGTGAGAATTGCAAACAATTGTAGTGGGGAATGTAAGAAAAGATAAACTCACTGTTCATTATTGGTATTTTGTTAAAGCTTTGATATCGTTACAAATAAAACTTTTGAGTGTTTGCAATTCTCATTCACTCTGCTTTTCTAAAATTTTTTGGAAAAATGTTTCTTGATGAACTGGCCTAAGCAACTAGATGGCCTAAGCAACCAGTATTTATCACGAATAAAAATTTGGAATTAAGCCCAACAAACAAAAACTTATTAATTAAAAATTTTGTTTTCCAAAAAATTACTTTGTTATTTCTCAATTATATAATTTTAATCAAATTAAAACATAAAAGCTCAAAGTTCTCTACACAAAAAAAAAAAAATGCAAAATTATCTCTATCAGTTAAATTTGTGGGCGATAAAAAACGATTTTCAGCCACTGTGCGCCGTACACCCTCTAATATTAAGTATTTTTGCAAGGTGCCCTGCAAAAACTTCGCCTACTTTTTCAAAAAGTACTTTTTTCAATAAGTACTTTCTTTAATAAGTATGAACATTTAGTTAGAAAACCGAAACAAATTCCATTTAAAATTTTCTTTTACTACGACAATACGGTTGCAACAGGCGTATAATATAAAATAAGATTTAAGTCAACGTAAGATATAGATACGCTTACGTTTGCGTCAGCTATTTTGTGCTTTTGTATAAAAAGCAAACGTTTTAATTTTACAACGTTTATACTTCGTACGCAACTACGTTCATACGGTGCAATTGTGTTCCTACGGTTTTGGGATATCCCTTGTCAAATTCATGGATTCTTGCAGTAGAATTGTACGTAGTGTTCTTATTTTTTTCTGATTTCTCAACACATTATTTTGTAGGGGAAGTATTTACTGGGTGGTTTCGAAAAAAAATTTTTTTTCCCGAACGTAGGAACCTTTTTTAATTTTTTTTATATATCTTTGCCATTTACGGGCGGATATTAATGTAAAATATATTAAAGTTTTTGAAAAAAAAGCAAGAAAACAAAATAAAACTATCTGTTAATGAAGATTTTTTGTTTAAAAATTAGTAAACTATTTGCAAATATAAACATATATACATACAAAAAAAATTATAAATATGTTTACTGCGATTCTTTGCATGAAACACATGTTGTTTCTTTTAGTGAGTGTTTATCACAGACGGGATAAGTACAGACGACCATGCATGATATTCTGTTTTTGCGTTGTATTTGTTGTTTCATTGGCAAATATAACATCTTTCAACGGAGGCAGAGGCTACAAGACTCCCATAAGATGCTTCGTTCTATCTTCTGGTTCTACTGCTACTATAATGTTCAAAGGAAATATTTTCTCATAACTAATTTATGTATGTAACATTCTTAGACTGTCTCCTTTGGGGATTCCCCGTTTTGCGTTTGAAAGTGTAGAACAATAAAAAATTACTTTACTGTTAAGTATTACAGTATTAGTCCTCGTTAAGTGTCTAACTTTACATGACTGCTGTGTTAATTAGGTTATAATAACGTTTTCTTTCTAAATTTAAAGTGTTCAAATAGATGTTGAATACCTGTTCTAGCACAAGACAGAACAACATGGAAAAAAACAAGAGGTGGCCTATGTCCAACAGTGCACGCAAGCGGCTGCTAGATGATGATGACATCAATTATAAATTCAAGCATTTATTAATGGAATTAGCTTTTAAGCAAATGTTATATACAGGTATGCACCAGATAAGTGCATTTTTATATGCAGGTACAATTGTACCCTCTATAGCCACTTCAGGGCTTTAAATTAACAAGGTCCTATTATTCGCGGAAAGCCAAAAGATATTTTTTTAAAAATTTCAAGAAATTTACTGTGTATTATAAATGTAGAGATGTCACAGAGCTCAAACCACCTGATGATTAAGGAAAAAAGTTGGAGCATAACAATAAATTTCAGTGTTTTTGTCGGGAATAAGGATTGGGAATTAAGCACGACTAACAAAATCTTGTAAAATTTTGTGTTCCCAAAAATTACTTTGATAATAAACTGGCAATGCGAGAGCAATAAAGCAAGTTGTTTTTGTTTTCTTTTTGTTTTTTTTAACCTACTTAGAACTACAATTAATATTGGAAGAATTCCAAACAATTGTAGTGGGGAAATTAAGAAAAGATAAACTCCCTGTTTATTGTTGTTGTTTTTGTTAAAGCTTTGATATGCTTAAAAGTAAGACTTTTGCTTATAAGTAATTCGTATTCGCTTAACAGTTTTACTTGTTTAATATCTTTAGTTTTTCTAAAATCTTTGGATGAAGTTTCCTGACGATCTGGCCTGAGCAACCAGTGAAATGCGCATAGGAATAGCTTATCCCTTCAACAATAAATTTCAGTGTTTTTGTCGGGAATAAGGATTGGGAATTAAGCACGACTTACAAAATCTTGTAAAATTTTATATTCCCAAAAATAACTTTGATAATTAGAGCATAACAAAAATTTAAAAGCTACAATTGTACCCTCTCCGCTAGAGAAAATTAGAAAAATCGGTCAATTATTTGAACCGGCCGCCATTAAAATATTTTCCCAAAATTATGGTTTTGGTACAATATGGTCATTATGTTAATTAAATTAAGTTTAGATATTCCGTATATATAAAGGGTGGTTAAATGTTAAGGGCCGATGTTAAATGTGAACCACACCTAAACGTCAAGTTTTTTTCTGCATTTCATTTAACATTTCTCAATTTCAAACTATTTGAACCATGGAAAGATACACAATCGAGCAACGCGTTAAAGTTATTCCGGCTTATTATGAAAATGGTGATAAATTTTCGAAGAAAATCATCTTCAGAAATGAGGCACATTTTTACCTGAGTGGATTCGTCAATAAGCAAAAGTGCCGCATTTGGGCGAATGATAGTCCAAGAGTGATTGTCGAAAAACCAATGCACCCACAAAGAGTGACTGTTTGGTGCGGTTTATGGGCTGGCGGCATCATCGGGGCGTTTGTTTTACAAAATGAGGCCGGTCAGGCAGTTACTATGAATGGTGTTCGATATTGTGAGATGATAACGAATTTTTTATGGCCCGAATTGTAATTTATGGATGTAAATGAGATGTGGTTTCAACAGGACGGTGCCACTTGTCACACAGCTAATGAAACAATGGCTCGTTTGCGCGACAAGTTCAATGGCCGCGTTATCTCACGTGGTGGCGATGTCAATTAGCCGCCAAGATCATGTGATTTGACACCGTTGGACTTCTTTCTTTGGGGTTATTTGAAAGAAAAGTTGTACGTCGATTAGCCAGCACCAATTCAAGAGCAAAAGGATGAGGTAATTCGGCACATTACGGCATAGAACCTCAATTATGCTTCGGAGTCATCGAAAATTTGGACCATCGGATGAAGGTGTGCCGCCGAGATCACGGCGGCCATTTAGCAGATATTTTGTTCCATACATAATTGAACCATACCAATATTATGATAATAAAAATTCAAAATCAAAATCGGCTCTTAAAATTAAACCACCCCTTACAATTGGTATTTTTGATCTATAAACCATGGCAAGCAGATTTGTAATAGAAAACTATATTCTAAACCGAGCTAAAATTAAGCAGTTGATTCGTATACCCAAGCCGCCCTATTTTAAGCCATCAAGGTTCTTGCCCATTAGAACTTTAGTTTCCAACTTCAAAGACGAAACTCAGCTTTCCCTCTGGTATCAAGAAGTTAAGTTTCATCGAAATCAGGGGCCTGATTCTGGCAGTCGTGATCGAGTAATTTCTCGATTCGAAAGCAATTTAATATCTAATTATTTCAGTCAATATCGAACGAATCGGAATTACTTTTTTCAGTATTAATTTGAGTTCAGCATTAATTTGAGTTTCGCAATACTGAAAAAATAATTTCGATTCGTTCAGTATCAACTGAAATAAAATTGCTTTCGAATCGAGAAAGTACTCGATCACGACTGCCAGAATCAGGCCCCAGATCACACTTTTGAAAACCATGGATAATTTCTTGATATCAAGGCGTATGATTAACAAAGTAAGAAAATATTCCTCATACGCTCAAATTAAAAAGTTGCATATCAAACGATAAGTATTCGTACATCTCTAGGGGATACTAGAGATCGATATTAAAAAAAAAAAACAGACACAAAAAAATTAAAGTAGTTCAAATATGCATTCCAAAAAGTTTAAAAGGTGTTGAAATAAAATTTTTCTATATACATTTGTGTTTGAAATGTTGAACTGAGTATTTATGCATAAAACAAAATTTGATATGATAGATGGAAATAAATGAAATGTATGAATACTAAAGTAGTGCAGATTATAATTTTTAACAGGTAAAGGATAAGACACACACATACACACTTTATCAACACATCTATATTTACTAACAAATTTAAACTAATGTGGCATATAAACAAAGCTACATACATACAACATCCGAATTGTTGCAGCAGTGGTATTATAATTGAAATTCAGTTTGCATATGTAATCAATGCTTATGTTTGTTCTTTGGATGGATGGATGGATAGCAAGATACATAAAGATAGTAAGTTAGATAGATGGCTAGTAGTTTGATTGTTAGATGCAGACAAATTCTCAAAACATAAACACATTTAAAAGCAAGGAGAAAGTTCAAGATTTACCTAAGTTTTCTTTTTAATAAAATGGTGGCTTTGAAATCTATGGACTACTTAATCTGCGTTGACGGAGAATATTGGCGTTGTATGAACCTTGAGCAATATGTGCTATATGCAGGCATTGAAATAGTTAGGCGTATTAGAATACAGTGTTGGCTAGGTCATGTTGTGAGAATGCATGAAAGTGCTCCAGCTAAGAAATCATTTGAATACGATTCCGGTGACGGCTTACGCAGAAGGGGATGACCAGAACTTCGATTTATAGAGCCAGTGTAGGAAGTCATTTCTAATCTTGGTGTCAGTAATTGGAGAAAAAGTGCAGAGCATTGAGGCGCCTAAAAATCTATTCTAATTCGGCTAAAGGGACGAATGTCCTGTATTAGCCACCTCAGTAAGTGGCTTTTAAATGCCTTATTTTAGCAGGCTTCTTTGCACAGTGTTCAGATCAGCTGGAGTAACTAATAAATCATTAAATAGTTTTGCTAAGAAATCCGAACTTTCCACGTTTAAAAATAAATTTTGCCATCTGGAAGGATTCAAATCGTAAGTTTCTGTCAAATTCATACTGGTTTTATCCTACTTGTTTTGTTCTGAATTACAGAAAATTTGCCCAACCCTCGTACATTAAAAATATCAATTTCACAAGTCATGAAAATCTTTAAGCATAAAATGATATGAAGCGTATTCAAAAACAGACAAACTACATTTCATGATTTAGACATGTGTGTACGTATATTTGGTTTGTGCATGACAAGGTGTTTGCATGCAAATTTTATGACTGTATTATGTGGCACAGTAGGGAATTTTGGAAAAAGTTTTAAGAAGTACATTTAAAAAGCAAGATGTGTTCCAGTTTAAGTTGTTTATTTGGAATTAATATTCCTAACAAGATCAACCCTTAAAATCCAAAAAAAAGGAACGAAGAAGAAGAAAATTCCATAACACAGTGCGGCAATTGGTCAATAATCGGCTGGGGTTCTGCCTACCGGGAAAAGTTGTATCGGTTAAAAAAAATGTTAAACGCTTCCCAGAGTTTTGCTAGGCCAAGTCTAGGAATCTAGATTTGAAGTGAGTAAATATCGTGAAGGGTTAATTGTAGAGTATCCAATTATTCGACTTTTGGTTTTGTTCGAGTAAGGAATTAATCGATTTTTGAATTTTAAAATTGCTCGATTAATCGAATAAAGGTTTTAAATTGTTCAAATTACTCGAATAACTCGAAGAATTCAAATAATTTTATCCAATGGGAAAAAACAAACATTTCTATTTGAACTCATACTTTTATTTTATTAATAAACAGAAAAGGAGAGGTGAAAGCAGAGTTGTTAGGCTTTTTTCTGAAAAAATCGTTAAAAGTTTTAACAAAATTCGTCACGAACATTTAACAAAATCGTCAAGAAATCGTCAAATATTTAAATATTACAAATCAGAGACAATTTATTGCATTGATTGGTTCAAAAATAACAATTTTAAGCCAGAAATTCTTTTTATGATAATGAAAGTGATATGGTTTAGTTTTATTCTATTTATTTCAGCAAGTGGGCTGAAATATATACATAAGAAAAAATATATTTGCATAAAAACATAACAAAAATTTATTTATTTCATTTACCCATATTCAAAAAAAAACATTAAATAAAAAAGAAAATCTCATTTGCTTATAACTCGAGCTATCTTTAAATGATTAATTTTTAGGGCTATCACTATTGCAAATTGTTTTTAGTGTTGAAGGTGCTAAGCTATGGGTTCTGTCTATATCAACAGCCAACTTGAAACGTTTTATTACGTCCAACTTTAGTTCCAAACTATTGCATTTTCTTCTCTTTGCACTCATTTTTCTACACAACTTCTCATTAAGAACTAACTTCTTACTTCCTAACACTCAACTATACTTAGAATAACTTACCTAACAAAATTATATGGTAATTCGCCTATTTACACGCAAATAGAAAAATTCTTCACATGTAATTATGACTTCAGTGAAAAAATTCAATCGTACGTAGCGACGCAAACCGAAATCATAAAAACGCAAAGCTAATCTAACCAATTTTTAAAAAGCAACGCAAAGTGTATATTTTTTGCAGTATCGATGGCATGCATATATGTAATTGTAGAATTCGAATTACTTATGCTTCTAATGAAAGCCACCTTGTGATGGGTGAAGATTTTATTTTTTTTTTATACCCTCCACCACAATTAGTTGTGAAGAGGGTATACTAAGTTTGTCATTCCGTGTGAAACTTTTTTATTATTCATCTCAGACCCCATAAAGTATATATATTCTGGCTGCTTGAGTAATTCTAAGTCGATTTAGCCATGTCCGTCTGTCTGTCCGTCTGTCCGTCTGTTGAAAACACGCTCACTTTCGAAAAACTCAAAAGAAATAAACAAACTATGTGTCAAATTGCTTGTAGTTATCCTAAGCAGTTTGGAATTGAATTTCAGCAAAATCGGTTCAGTAGGACCAGAGCTATGAATTCAAATGTGGAACCACCACCTTCAAAAACTTGATAATTTTGTTACAAAAACTAACATAAATGATGCAAAAATGCACGGAATGACATAAGATTTTGCACAAGTCCGTTTTATTCGACTAGAAATGACACTGTAAAATTTCGTGAAGATCGGTACATAATTTACCCTAGGCTCCATATATGCCCTACTCCCGGAAAACAGTTTAGTCTCCTAAAACCATAATTAATAACAAATCGTCACAGTTTAAGATAATAATAATAAAAAGACATCATACAGATATTACTCCTTAAACATTCGAACTGTCGGTGGAGGGTATCAAAGATTCGGCACAGCCGAATATAGCACTGTTACTTGTTTTTTTTTTTTTTGTTTAATTTCCCAGCATTTTTGTATTTCGAAAAATTGTTTTTACGTTTTGGACTGTTCCCAATATAATTGTAAATATTGTTGCCAGAAAATCGTCATAACACTATTACTTTTAGTAAAAAAATCGTCAATCGTCATTTTACTGTACTTTCTCAAAAAAATCGTCAAAATTACGAAAAATCGTAAAATCTAACAACCCTGGGTGAGATGTACCAGCCAGTTATTATTTCTTAAAATCGAGTGAAATTGAAATTGATGGAGATTAACCGTTACATTTTTCTAAAAATCATCGCTGCTTTTCCTGATTTTAAGAGAAGTTATAAAAGGATTTTTTTATAAACTTTTAAAACGCGATCTTTTTTAAATTATTTTTATTCCAATCCAGGTTTCCAGAACATGGCTTATAACTTATATATATTTTTTTGTAATTCCCTTTAAATTTGCTTTATTTTAAAACTCTACTCTATAGGTTTGGCTAAGTTTTTTTAACGTATTTTTATTTCATGACGAAAATCAGACACATCGTTTTCAAACAAGGACGCTTAGGTTTTTGAGACGGATCTAATAATATGTTAAACGTCAACTTCCAGCCGATTAGAAGATACATTCGGGTAATAACAGGTAACCCATAATCTGACAGTACATTTATAACTTTATAACATTTATAAAAACTGCAGTCAAAGAAGAAAATCTGCCATTTCTTCCACTTCTTCATTTATCATTGGCCAAATAAACTTTTGCTTTTACTTCTGATTCTTTAAATGTAAACAGTCGCTGTCAAAGCAACTCAAAAAGCGAAAAGTTGTTTCTTTAACCCTGTTAAAAGTGATTTACATAATTTATCACACACGCTCAAATCTAAAAATGGACTATAATATGTTTAACAGTATGAGTAATGAAGATAGATCGATAGATCGCGGAAAAATTCATCGATTAATCGAACAACGACTAATCAAGTGGATACTCTAGTTAATTGTCACTTTAGTGCCTTTTTCATGCATTTTGACCATATATATGTCCGAATATCGCAAAGTGATGCTCAGCAATGTTTTTAAGCTTAATGTCGGCTACAACATAGTTAATAAAAAAAAAAACCGTGTTTTGGATTATTTTTGAGTGAAAAATCTGGGTCTCAAGGTAACTCTAAGTCAATTTAGCCATGTAAATTTGTTGGAAAGAAACTTGTTACCGAAATTAGAAACATATAATTTGGGCTTCAGATTATACCAATTTTTTTTAGCACTTTGGTATTTAAATTCAACACAATCACTTAATTAGGAAAAGAGTTGTTGAGCCAAATTTTGACTAATATTTCTAAAAAATGTATGTTTCTAATCAATTTACGCATTATTTATTATTATTATTTATGTTCATTGACAAGACTTCATTATAACAGTATACAACAAAATTTTAATCGTTCACTAAAATGGACGGACGCTTAACTACAACAACCTTGTATTTATGTACTGACGCGACAAGATATCCAAAAAAGCATCAACTGGTGGCCAAGAATGTCATTGCAGTGAATCTTGACACAAATTCGCTCTTTATATGACTTAAAATTTTTTTTTTGTTTGCCTATCAATCGGGCAAGTCTATGGTGACTGCCATTCATCACGTTGTGGGCACGATTGAGAGGGCACTGGAAGCAATGCAAATAGCTGTGTGTGCGTTTACCGACATTCCGGGAGCCTTTGACAACACTTCCTACGAGGCAATTAACTTTGCTCTAACGAGGAAAAGTGTTCCAGTTCTCATAAGAAACTGGATAGGGGAGATGTTAGCATCCAGTGTGATCAAGTTGGATCTGTGTGGCTTTCTATCGGCTCTACTGTGGACCTTGGCCTTTGACGAACTATTGGAGACCCTTAATAACCTGGGCTTACGTACTTATGGCTATGCTGGCGATCTGGTTATATCTGTGACCGGATTTGATGACGCGACAATTTCGGAAGCGATGCATCAGGCCCTGGACTTAACACTTGGCTGGTGCAGAGAGATTATTTACCCCGCGACAACTTTTCTGGTACCATTCACCAGACGTAGAGTTCTGAGACTTAAAGAACCGACCCTTAACGGTGCGGTTATCGGATTCTCTTACGAGGGGAAATTTTTGGGAATCATTCTGAATAGATCCCTTAACTGGAACGCTCAGTTAGCCCATGTCCCCAGAAGAGAAACAAGGGCAATATATGCCTGCCAAAGACTCTTCGGGAAGACATGGGGGCTGAAACCCAGAATGATCCACTGGTCTTTTGTTACGATTACACTACGTCACAAATTTTCAACAAAGTCTTGACCAAATGAATCTGACAGCAAATCCCCTGAATCCGAAAATGAAGAATTGTCAAAAGTAGAACCGTTTTTGAGATATTCCAAAATAACCGTTATTTGTGTTTTTAAAAAAGATGATGTGACTGAAATGCAAATATCTTCGAAAATTTTAAACGGATTATGTATTTCTTTCTTTTTAGTGAATTATTTTAAAATTTCTAAAATAACCATGGGTCGTTTGTAAAGATGAGTCAATAAATGGCAGAGTTACAGGGGACAAATATATGAGAAGAAGGGCAAAGGGCTTAAGATTGTTTATAATGTCAGATAGCCAAGCCGCTCTTAGAGCTTTGGAGATGAAGTCCAGTCTAGTTATGGACTGTTTTGCGTCTCCGAACCAGCTAGGGAAACACAATAGCTTGAATTTGTGTTGGGCGCACGACCATGAGGGCCATGCCTGCAACGAAAGGGCTGATTGCTTGGCAAACAGAGGAGACCGCCGTCCATTTATATGCCCTCTCCGATTAAAAACTAGAAAGCAATTCTACCATACCAACGTGAAAATTTTTTGAAAATCCAACTATTAATTTATAAACTTTAAACCTATATCCTTTTATTTTTGTTAAGCCCCATTGTGAGTTGTTTTGTCTATGTGTGCCAACAAGATGAAGAAACTGCATGTGTGCATGTTTTTTAATACAAGTTCTATTGCATAAATTTAAGATTTTATACTCGTACCAAAGCTTATTTACACACACACATAAACAAGTAAAATATTGTATTGTAGACTGTGTGTTTCTGTATAACTTCATAAGTTGTACCTAATGGTAGCATTGAGCATACAACATCATCAAGCTTTCCCAAATGAAAGATTAGATAAATTTTAGTTTGAATAATATGAAGTTTTTTATTATCGGCCAAAACAGAAAGTCATACTGGTCAAATTTTAATTTAAAATAATGTAAATATTAAAGTTTATTACAAACTTTATTTAACACTTTAGTTTTAAATACTATTTGAAAGAGTTGTTTTATTTAATATTAGATTTGATTAGAGAGGTGTATTTGTTCTCTACACCACGGGTATGTGCCTTCGTGTTGGTTAATGTTACGATAAGAAATAACAGCCACACACAGAAAAAAATAAAATGTGATTGCATTTTAAAAAATATTGTGATATACAGCCACGTCACATGAACGATTCCGTTCGAAATCGAAGAAAACATATTTGTTTATTGATAGAAAGTGTATTTTAATAGTTTTTTGGCTTTTCAGATACAGAAAACTCCCATTCCGTTCGTGAAAACAAAAATTGTTTCATTCCGAAAAATGTTTTCGTCATTTTCTGAAGCACTAAAATACGAAATGAATTCCGTTTCCGAACAGAATTGTACTTTGTGATATGGCCAGTAAATAAATTATTAGTATCAATTAAATATCTTTTGATATTAACAACATTTTCTGCACTAATGTTGTTTACATATAAGTAAACGTTTAATTTACTTGATTAAATTTTTCATTAAGACCGATTTTATATTTGATTAATGGGTTAATTGAAATAAATTGTCGATAACTTTTTCTCATTTATCATGAAATTTAGTACAAACTTTTTTAGCCCAAGAATAAAGGTAATTGAAATTAATGAAAATTGGACGATGATTTCAGCCAGCCACCGAACAAATAATCTTTCGGAGCTATTTTGAAAAGAGTGTGAACATGATACAGATTTTAAATGAGCTTGACAGCTTTAAATGTTCTTAGAGAACAAAATTACGCAAATATTAATTTTGTGTTAGCTTGATATCACTTCGAAATATTTAATTAAATAAAAATAAAAAGTTTTTTCGAGCTCAATATTGAATCTCAATATTAAATGTGGAGATAGTAGTACGTCTCTTACAAATATACTTGTAACTCATTCCTTGATAATGATATCCGTCGGATATCGAAATATTGAAACCAAAAATTAAATAAATAATATAAATATTTTTTACAAGTAATAACTTTTATTTTTATAAAAAAAGTTCGAAGGGATATAAAATTTAATTTTATTTAATAAAATATTTAATTTTAATTAAGTAAATTAATCAAAACACAACTGAACATAATTCTGGTATTTAGTGGTCTTACAATTACACCACCATAGTGAAGTGGGTACTATGATGTCTGCAACACATGGAACTCAAATTGAAAAATATAACAATCGACTCGGAATCACTTTTTTGACCGATGTGACAATGTCCGTCCGTCCGGATAACTGCCTGGTTGACCATGTAAATCCTGTGCGCACAGTTCAGGTCTAAATTTTTTAGATGACTTAATGAAAGTTCAAACATACATATGTTCTAATTGTCTCAACCCTATTGAGAATGGTAGGAATCGGTCCAAAATTTGTAATAGCTGTCATAGAAGCTTCTATCCGGAATAGAGTCTTTGTTGCCATAAACTATCTTGAAATGAAGGTATTTTAGTTTTATTTGGTCCAAGAATATTCTATCGCAATCTAAATTACCTTCACAAATTTTATTGGATTCTTTCCATATTAAATCCTATATAAATAGCTTTTAGTTTCATAACTTCATCATATTTGTTGGCATTGACATACAATTTGTCGACAATAACTTTTTAACGATAGCTTATATGTCGTAACTAAATGTTGTGGTAGCAGGTTCAGATATGGTCATATGTTTCATATAAACTCCCTACCTAAAATCACTTTAAAATTGAAATCATGTATGAAATTTATTGCTTGGGGATAAGTTAGAAGCGAATGAGAATTACAAACACTTAAGTTTTACTTGAAACGATATCAAAGCTTAAGCAAAACAACAACAATAAACAGTGAGTTTAACTTTTCCTAAATTCCCGACTACAATTTTTTGGTTTTTATCTTGACAACTTTGTATGAAAAAAAAAATTAAGCCCATTTTGTAAAGCTCGTAAGCAAAGTACAAATGAAAATGGTTTTAATATTTGAAGTTGGAAATCTTAGAATCTCATAGACCTAATATTTTGTTCTTGAGATAAAAAAAACAAATACCTGGGAAGCTTCAGGCCAGTGGGAGCATTTTTGGAGTGGCACCTGGCCCTCAAAGTCAGTAACTCCAGTAAGTGCAACACTTTTCATCGAGTCACTTAAGAACTATATAATCTATACAGCACAAATGTTCCTCTAGCCCCCATTATTATAATAAAATGCAACTTTTTTTCTGTTTGCTAAAGCTCTATCGTGATATCTTACAATGAATACCGTACAAGAAGCCGTTCTGAACAGAAATTCGCTTTCGGATCCAAAGGGGTAAACGCGCGCCCATAGACGGCTAATTTTTAAAACCGACACTAATTATTTTAACATAACCAATATTTCTTTAACTCTTTGAGCCACACTTTTATATATGCAACTCAATAACTAAAATAGGCGCAATTTTGCATTATTTAAAGCTTTTTATTATAAAAATGTTGACAATTTTGATAAATTAGGTAGTTAGTTTTTAACCACCATGACGATTGGAATAAAAATTTATTTTTGGAGAAAATCTGAAAAAACATGTTTTATTTGTTCGGATGCATAGAGGAACTCCACAGGTGCTGTATTACTATGCAGTACGCACTAAACATAATTTTTTTAACAAAGAAAATGACCTGTGGCTGTTTTTTAACTTGAGGAAATCCCGGCTTAATGTTAAATTTTAGAATTTATGGTCCAAAATTTCGCATAAATTTATCATCGATGATCTTAAAAAATAATATTTTTAAGCTCTTGAAAAGGTGGTAGATAACTTCCAACCAGACCTGAAAGAGTTAAAGGATTCAAAGCCCTAGAAAAAGTATATTAAAACGTAGGCCCTAATTGTGCAAAACGCAAAAGCAACGCCAAAAATTACATTAAAGGCAAAAACTATGTCCAAAATATTTCATAATTTTGTTGTTGTTTTCTACAGAAATTCGTATTGAATTTTTAAATTTCAAATGCTGCATATCTTGTGTCGTTAAAAATTTTAAAACGCAATATTAATTTCTGTAGAAAGCAACAACAAAATTATAACAAAATTTTGGCATTGTTTTTGCTTTCAATGTTATTTTTGGCGTTGCGTTGCGTTAAAATAATTTGCAAACTGTTGTTTTCTCCAAAATCACGTAAGCGACAAATTTAGCTACAGTAACCTTAAAGTACCCAATTAAAAAAAAAAACTTTAGAAAATCGCAAAGCATTTTTTTTTTAAAAAATTTGTCATTGGACAAAAATAAACAGTTGCCTTTGGTTCTGATTCATTCCCAGCAAAAACTTGGTAATGACTTGCCATTACTGAACAACTTACTTTTCAATGACTACTTCATACCATCTGCATTACATAGAAGTAGTTTAGTAATGGCTGACATATAATCTGATACCTAAGTACTTGTGTATGAGTTGATTAGCGCTCTTAATTGAGTAAAAAACATAGTTTTTCTATGCAAAAACTACACTGCCCCAGTAGACAAGCTGGTAGTGAGCTAGTCTATCAGCACCGAGGTTGCGCGATCGAATCCTGCCAGAGACAGAAAAAAAATAAAAAATAAAATAAGTAAAATAAAATAAGAAAAAATAGAAAAAAAATAATATAAAAAAAAATAGAAAAAAAAAATAATTAAAACATATAATAAAAAAAAAACTTTTTTTACTTTATTGAAAGTATTCATCCAATAAATGACACTACATGTTAGTTGTAATTTTGGTGACATCGGAGTTATAAGTTATTTAAGTCCCTATTTGTAAGCGAATGTGGTAATGACTTATTTAACTCCCTATTTGTAAGCGAGGGTGGTAAGTACTTGCCTCCAATGACATCACCGTGTTAAAATAATGAGTTAAAATGCCAATGTATAAGTAGTGAAGAGTCGTTATATTAGCTTTTTAACTCATTACTTTGCAATGTAAGTTTTTGCTGGGTTAAATGAATCAGAGTTGTATACAACAAAGAACAGCGACAGTCGACATGTTCGGAAGTGTTTGGTTTGACAGACTGAGGCCCGTTTTCACAACTTATCGATAGCTTAAAGTAGACTTTAACTGGCCTTATAAAAAGTGTTCCATTATAAAAACTTTACTTTAACCTTAAGTGAGCGATAAAGTAAATTAAGGTTCATCCTACCTGGTAGGTTAATGTAAAGTTGTAATAATGGAACACTTTTTATACGGCCGATAAAATCCTACCTTTAGCTATCGGTAAGTTGTGAAAACGGGCCTGAAACTTTTAAAAAATCCCGTAGTTAACGAAGATGGGACGTTGTGTTTTTGTTTTGTTTTGATTTGGCAGTTTAAGGTGCGTTTTCCTATTATGTCTTTAATCACTTGCTGGAAGAAAAAATTAAACTGTTGTTTGATGTATTTTGTTTTACTGTTTTTTTTGTACATACCAAAAAATCTTGTTGTTTTGTAAGAAAAGATAAACTCACTGTTTATTGTTGGTGTTTTCTTTAAGCTTTAATATAGTTGCAAGTAAGACTTTGAGTGTTTATAATTCTTATTCGCTTTAGGGTTTTATTTGTATAATATTTTTAGCTTTTCTAAAATCTTTGGTAAGGGTTTCCTGACGATCAACCGTAAGCAACCAGTGAAATATGCATAGAAGCTAGCTTCCCCTCAACAATAAATTTCAGTGTATTTATCAAATATCAAAAATTGGGAAAACTAAGAAGAAAAAGCAATTTTTTTATTTTGACTGCAGCTTTTTAAACCCTGTTTTAAACCCATATTTTAAAAGTTATTAAGTTTTTTTTGTTTTTATGGAAAATGAGTTGTTGGCGCTTATGTGGTCTAAGAAGAAACTAGACAATATATCGCTTACTAAGGCTGGGTTTTTAAGATCTCAGCTAAACAAGGTTTAGTTAATCTCAAAACAAATTTGTGTCACCATTACCAAGATTGTCTACAAAATTTTGACGGAACAGCTTAGTTTCGCATAAAATGTTGGACTTTAATGAAATGATAAAAAAATCACATTCCCCTGGAAAAATCCGAGTTTCAGACTACGTTTAACTATGTTTAAACTTAATCCACATCTCAAAAACCAGGTCTAAGTCATAAACAGTCACAACTACAAATCTATCAAAATCAGTTTTTTTCAGAAACCAGTTCACAAATCAAATCTATGGTGACCACGAACATTTCGTTTGTGTCGCTGTCTTTTCTAACTTTTCTTCTTTAACATTTCTGAAACTTAATTTGATTAAAAAACTGCAACCGTGTTTTTGAAGGCAGTTTTTTTTCTTTTTTTTAATTTCAATATTTTTAGTGAGGTTTGAGATCATCAAATTTAATTTTCATTTAATTGTATTTTTCTGATGGAAGGAATTTTACAACATGAAATTTTTATTAAAATTTATTGATTATTTCTGATTATTGATTATTTCTGATATTGATATTTATTGATAATTTTCTTGGCTGAGCTGGGGCTCGAACCTGGTTGAATTTACATGTTTCAAGAGTCACCACATTCTTTCATCAGAATTCTTTGAGTTCTAACCTCTGCATGAACTCAAGCCTAACCAAAAATATTGAAATTGTAAATTAACAGTTCGACTAAAATCACAGCACTTTTTTTTGCCTCTTTTGAACATTTTTTAATATTGAATTGTGGTTGTTTATGATTTAGTATGTGCTATGTAAATGTATTTTTCATTATAATATTCAACACAAAGAACTGTTATATAAATCTTTACCACATATCGCGATTTTCTTCTGGCTGGTCCGTGACTGCTCATGGGCCCTGAATAGTGTATGCTTTTAATAATTCATCTCTAAACTGAAAAATCTTTCTGCTTGACGGAGTACACTTTCTTATTTGTTTTTAAATAAAACGTAATTTTTTCAAATTTTTTATTTTAATTTTACTTTAGTGTATAAATAAAGTTTGTTAAATCAATCTTAAACTGATTTTTCTTTCGTTCCTGTTCAATGTGGTTACATTCGCTATGGTTATTGCTGTATTTCAATTTTGTTATCAATTTCCATTTTTAGCTTTTAGTAAATAAAATAATATTTCCTTTTGACATTTCCTGTCTAAGAGCAAACTTACAAAATACCCAAACATTAACAATCATATCGTGACAATGTGTTTAACATTTACATTTTATACAGTTAGTTTCCTTTTTTTTATAAGATAACAATTGCTTGGTGAAGGAAAAAAATAATATATTCTTAAATGCTTCCTAAATTTAATATAATTTGAAGGTAAGAAAGAAGTGGCCTTCATAAATTCTTACGTTTTTAGAACAAATAATTGAACAAAAGACTGATATGTTCAAGTGTGCTTAATATTTTATTACCTCCAAAAAATTTCCTCAGTGGACCTTATGTGGGATAATTGCTTTGTTATGAAGCAAATCGTATAACGCTAATACATGCCAAAGCACATTACAGTATTATTGTTATAATTTTTTAAAATTGTAGTTTTATTTAAGAATATTTTAGGATTGGGATTTATATAAGACCAAGGACAAATCTTAAATCGATCACTACAAATTATGGAAGTGTAAATTCTAGTCATATAAAACACGAATGGAAAAAGAGTATTACAAAATCGCTTTTTATTAAGAGTTTATGCGTATTAAAGTACCTTTCGGATTTTATGCTTTTATGGGTACTCTGGTGGATTAGGGTGCGTACAGAGTGGCCGCTTGTTGCCGAGCAGAGCCGACTGACGCTTATTGCGAGAACAAATGCGAGAAAACTAGTACTATACAAATTAAAACAAATAAGCGCGAACAGGTCATAGTGGGCGCCGAGCTGGTCAGAGCGCAAAGCTGATTGAATGCGAAAATAATAAACAGCTACAAAGCGTATTTCAGTGCCGAAAACATTGTTTATGTTATGTTGTTATGATTTCAACTTATTAGGAAAACATTTTAAAACAAAAATTTAAGAAAAAGTAAATAAAACATGCAATCAAAAAATTAAAAAGAAAATAAAAATTAAAAAATAAAATAAATATTAAACAAAAAAATAAAAATTCAAATAAATAATAAAAATTAAATAAAATTATAACAGTTATAAAAAAATTAAAACAAACCCAAGTGCATAAAAACATACATAAAACAAAAATAATAGATAATACCAGCGCTAATTCTCGCATTCACTATGCACACTCAAACTTGTTTCTCGCATGAACAAGTTCTCGCAATAAGTCCGAGTTTAGACGAGCGAACATTTGGAATATCACACAGACGAACATGTTGCCGGAAACATTCTGTTACTATTGTTGTTGTTTTCTCAAAAAGCAAAGTAAATATCAACAAAGAAAATGAGAACACAGTGTGCGGCCAAGTGCCGAACACAAAAACCATTCTCTCTTCCCCACCCGTAATTTGCTACCAAACAAAATGTTTCCCTTCCAAATGTTTCCCTGTCTAAATGGGCACTAAACGTCAGTCGGCTCGGCTCAGCAACAAGCGGCCACTCTGTACGCACCCTTATGGACAGATCATCACAAAATCTGGAAGTGCTGTTTCTTGTAATACAGGTTGGCGCATAAGTAAAGTTATGATGTATTTAATGAATAACTTTTTCTTTATTTTATGTAACGTTGGAATTTATTAAAATTTAGGTTATTGTTTGAAAATTTGTTTGGATTATGTTTTAAAAATAATATCTGTCATATTTGATTGATTCGTGCTCTTTCCAGAATATTTTCTATAATATTTCTTAGAATTTCAGTCCCAGTTTGGATATTCGCCTTAAGCTGTTAGATGGTTTTTGGCATACACTTTACCCTTTAGGTAACCCCAAAGAAAAAGAAAAAAATCGGTAGCCGTTAAATCGGGAGGAGCGCGGAGGCGAGTTAAAATTAGAAAAACATGATATTGATTAATAGCCAAAAAAGAGCAACGAGAGCCGTGACTCCATCGTGTTGCAACCAGAATTTCGGGTTGTTCCTTACCTCAGGCCTTAAAAAAATGTTCAAGCAACTGAATGGTTTTGAACGCCATTCACATTAACAGCAACTTGTTCGTCCTTTTTGAGAAAATATGGTCCAATGATCTTTTCTGAAGTTAAGTTACACCATATTGTGCATCTAGGTAAGTGAATTGAAATTTTGAATGCCCATAGTCTACAATTTTGTCTAAAGGCTTTTTACACTGATCAACATCTTGCATCTACCATCAATATGTGAAGATGTTAACATCTTTCCATAAGCTATACATGCGGCTCATTTATTTCTATCTACATCTTTCGATTATTTGAGTGTCATTACTAGAAAAGTGGCATTAAGTTCTATTATTATTGTGGCTTCACAGGAGTGTTGTCAAAACTTGGTGACCAAAAATGGCTTAATTTATGATAAAAAATGGCTAAAAAAATGGTTAAAAATGGCTACAAAAAATTTAAGTAGAAACACATTAAAATGCAATAGCAAAACAGAACTAATTCATTTAACATTTTTTACAATAAAATTGTAAGTAGAGATCAATTTGTTACATAAGAATACATGTAAATTAATATTTTAGCATTTAAAAATCATCGAAAAGTTCGATGTCGGTTATGTTTATCTCATAGGAATAACTCACTACTAGTTAAATCATTATCATCACAACATTTGCCAAACCTTTTAAACCCAAATCTAAAAAAACTTCTTACTTCTTTTTATAGCATAGTAGGTCAAGCCCGATTATATGATACCCCACACAACATTAGAACCTTTGTACCAAATTATCTTCAAAAAAGCAACCTGTACTTTGCGCGCAAAGTGTTCATGTGGTTAAAAATATTTTATTGTTATTATAAAACTATTTACCTAATTGATATCGAATTAACGGTTGCTAAATGTAACCTTTTTCTCAAATTGCTTTTAACGATGTTTACTTGGCTAAATACCCTGTCTTCTTCAGCAGTAGGCCATGGAAGTGAGAACAACTTTATAGTCAATTCTGAAATTTCTTAAAGTTTTTTGTTGCCGCCTGCATCTCTATATTGAAATACTTTCGAAACATTAAGAAACATTGTTGTTTGTGTTGATCCGTTTTATAAATTTAATATTGAAATACTGTTCCTTTATTTTGAAAGATGTTTATTCATCATCGTTTATAGCGATTTTCAACATTTGTAAAGGTTGTAATTTCAAGTAAATACCTTTTAATTGTTAAAAATGTTTATTTTTCTTTTATAAATTTTTATAAGAAAATAAAAATATTTTTTTTTTAAAAGAAAAACGGCAAAAATGCGAGTTGGTCAAAATATTTTGAGAATTCGTCTTAAGCATTTGTTTATTAAAACTTGTAGCTGGTTGGAAATTGTGTTGGTAACTTTCCAGGTCTCACTACCATATAGCAGCATTGATTTGAAAAATTCTTATTGTATGCTTCTTAGATATTTGAGACGATTGCCATACCCTTCCGGGAAAAGCGTACGCGTGACGAGTTTCATACTAGTGTGTTTAAAATTAATTTTTATATTCTTTAAACTTTTCCCATTTATATAGAATTTGTCGTTATTTATTCTAAATGGTGCAAGCAATTTAAGACCTCTTTTAGTTATCACGACGGTGCAGCAGTTAGCGTTAGTTAGTGCAGTTAGCGATATGGTAATAGCTTTTGGTCATATAAAAGCTTTTCGGTCTTATAAATTGAATTTATGCTTAATTTAGTGGCAATAGCTTCTTTTTATGAACATTTTTTATATCTTGTTCCAGCTGGTAGTGAGCTGGTCTATCAGCGCCGGCGTTACGGGTTTGATTTCCGCCACAGACTCTGGTTTCTTTCCTGCAGACAAGCGTATAGCTTCGTAGGATTAGATTAGGGAATTAAAAAAAAATCTTCTGTGATCTAGCGTCCACCCAAGCGGACGTGTCCAACATGATTTTACTTTATAAACAAACTTTTAAAATAATTTACGAATTTTAAAAATTTAAAAAGATATTGAAAGGCTTCAAAATTATGTTTACAACATGCTGCTAGATGTACACGGTGCTCTAACTATTGCCGCCAACTCCGGATAATTTTTTTGGTATAAATTTTACATGTTAATTTTATATAAAAATTTTATTTGTATCGCTAATACACATTTTTATATGTTTTATTATCCTTTACTGAGGGTAAAAGAGTATATAAAACTTTTTCATTCTGTTTGGAAATACATATGTTATATTTGTAATTCCATGTCAAATCGACCAAGACTTTGTCTCAACCCCTTTGGATTTTAATGAAACTTGGTAAGAAGGTTCCTTTTACAATATAAGAAACATAAATGAACAAAAAATATTTAAATTTTTTTTCAAAAGTTATCCGAATGGGTTGAGTTTATTTCTTCAATATCTCAAAAACTACTTAACATACGAAAATGACTTTAATGTCAATTTTAAGAGAAAACTTGGGGCTACAAACATATGTTGAAAACAATTTTTTTTGAAAAATGGAATATTTGCAAAATATAAACTTTTAAAAATGGACTAAGTCATAAACTTATTTTTTTCGCCTGATTTCTTTTTTTTTTTTTAAACCTCAAACTGTTTTTTAAAAATCCTGAAACTTTGAAAGAGGTGTGTTTTTTTCTTTTTTAAGATATGGTTTATTTTCTTTTGCAACCTTTAAAAAGTAACTATAAAATAAAATTTTAATATTGTAATTTTGATCAATTAGTATTTATTAAATTTGATTTGTTTGAATAAAAGTAAAGACATTTCAATATTCTGTTTGTAGACCCAAGTATTCTCTTAAAAATGATATTGCAATCATCTTCGAATGTAAAGTTGTTTTTGAAATATTGAAGAAATAAACTCAGCCCATTCGGATAACTTTTGAAAAAAATTTTTAAATTTCACCAAATTTCATTGAAATCGAATCTTGGTCAATTTGACATGGAATTACCCATTTAACAAAAAATATATTTCCCGAAAAAGTTGAATCTTCTGTTTAAGGCAAAATCATTAAAATAGTTTCGAAAAATACCAATTTTTTTGGGAAAATCTGTCAAAACGACTTAAAAATAACCGAGTTATGACCACATTAAAAAAGTAAAGATCTTACAGCACTTTTTCTGACACTTCAGTTTTTAACCCTTAACACATAACCTTCGAGCCTACCCCTTTAAACCTTACCATTCGTCATTTCGACGAGCACTTTTTTGGCGTATAATATCGGGTGAAAATATATAGAATTTTTTATTTAGAATAAATACGTAATTAAAGCAAGTACTTTGTTGGTAAATAAAACAATGTATTTCTATTTGGTTACAAATATATTTATTTTAGTTCATTTTTATAAAAGCACTATTTTTTTGAGATCATGCATAAATCAATTTCTTATTCCCACAAATTGCAGTTTTGCATTTTGGGCATGTAATATCTCCAGAAATTGCGTGTCTACGCGCCGGATTTGGTTGCCTTCCGCAAGAGCACAGCGCAAACTAAGTTGTCAAGGAATTTTGAAGCGATCGGTTCATGTGCAAAAAGAAATAGCGCTTTTTGTGTATGGAGTTCGTCGTTTCGTTGAAGGTTATGTGTCAATTCCAATTTTTTTTCAAAATCACCTTTTTTCAAAAAAATTTCCTACTGCAGGCTAAATGGATATATAAAGAATTACTTAAGAAGCAAAATATAAATATATACAAAATGACTTTATCATCATTGAGTCCGACTAAATCCAAGTGCCAGAATCCTAGCAAAGAATTTCTCTCCTACCCACTAATTTGCCATATAATATTAGACCAATATGTTTGTTTTTGTTAAAGTTCCTGGTAATCTGATCCAATGCGTTTCAATTTCCCTGTGGTGTTAAACCCAAAACGCTTTGTTTATATACATTGAATATGATTGTGATTGTTGCAAGTAAATAAGTATTTAAATGTATTTACATACACACATAAATAAATACCCATACAAAACTTAAGTAAAGTAACGATTGTTTTTTTTTTTTTTTTTTGTCTCCCTGGGTGAGTGTAAACTGCCAAGTATAAATAAAACAACTTTGAACTATAATTCTTAGAAATTTTACTTTGATACACACACGCAGATGTAAGAAAAAAGCTACATAAAAAGACTACCACTACCTTAAGGTTAAGATTACAAGGTAATTTGATTCAATTCCTTTGATAGCTGCCTTCTCGTTGCTTGGCTGGTATTTCACCATGAAGATGATATTTCTGCCAGACAAAATGGCATGACTGGTTTGACTTTTTCTATTGGAATACAGCCATGAAACGTAATTTTAGTTAAAATGAATTTTTTGTGTCAGAATATGTTTGGAATAAGATGTCAACAAAATGATAAGAATATTGCTATTTTTAGCTTTAAACGTTGTTATTGTTTTTTTAATATTCTTAAGATGGAAGTAGAGCGATAGCAATACTTTTGAATACATTAAAAAGATTTACGTTAAATAAATTCTTAGATAGCAAAAAAGAAAAAAGTAGAAACTTAATTTAAAATGAATAAATTTTGCAATTCATAGATTACAGAGAATGATATTAATTTAATAAACTAAATGAATAATGAAGTTATTGGGAAAAATGGAGAACCTTGATAAATTTAATGGAAAATTTGTAAAAGTGAGAAACAAACGTGGTTGCAAAAAAATGCATAAACAAGCAACATATTTAATGTTAATAAGGAAGTTCCACAAAAATTCTTACAGGTAACCAGGGCTGTGGAGTCGTCCAGAAATAGTTATAACTCCGACTCCTTCCTTAATGCTAAATGTATATGAGACTAGTTTTCATTTGACTTTAAACTCTTTTTTTGAATGCAGTACATTTTAAATGGTTAAGCATAGCAAGAAAATGATTATTTAAACATTTTAAATCGATATTTTAATTCTAACACCTGCCGCATTGATCTTTAATATAGTTATTTACATATGAGTAGGTGATATTAGGAATGTAAACGATACATCGATGTTTCGAAACATCGATGTATAGTTCATAAAAGTCGATGTTAACATCGATGTTTTGATGGATGATATATCGGCGATACATCGGCGTCAAAACTAAAAAACATCGACATCGACCATTTAATATTTTCATTTATTAAAATTTTTTTAATCATATTTTTACAATTTTTAATTTTTATATTTTAAATTTAAAAATTTATTTAAAAATTTAAAACAGTGTATGAACAAGTGTGCTTAAGTTGACTTGGGCAACTGTGCAAATTCATATAAATCGTTTTGCTAAGTTTTATGAATCTATCATTTGCTTAACACGTTGGCTGCCAAGTCGCACGTTTTCATGCGACACCCAGATGTTACCCTGAGGCCACGTCGCACATTTTCCAGTTATAACGGTTTTTTGTGTCGCACATTTTTGTGCGACGTGGCCCCACAACATTTTTATGTTCTCCCAGGCCATGTCGCACGAAAATGTGCGACACAAAAAAAACCGTTATAACTGGAAAATTAGGGACCAAAATACAGTCGCGAGTAGTCAAAACTTATTTTTAGGCACTAAGAAACAAAAAAGAACAGAAATAAGTTGTTGGCCTCAGGTGAACAAAATTGTTAAATGACATTGCTACTTAACGATCAAAATTCTAAAAAGGCTTTGGCAGCCAACGTGTTAAGCAAAGAATGTTTTTGTGTTTTTAAATTCATTTGACAGGCTTTTTGTTAATTTTCGTTTTGTAAAGTTTTATGAATCTATCATTTGCTTAAGCAAAGTGCGAAAATGATCGGATCTTCCGTATGGAATCACATGTTTTTGTGTTTTTAAATTCAATCGTTGAAACATCGATGTATAGTGTTTTTACCGATGTTTTTTAACATCGATGCTTATTATGAAAAATTCGTTGTTTTAAAACATCCATGTTTTTCAGAACGATGTTGCATCCCTAGGTGATATGCAAACTCGTTCGTTACATTTTATTCGAATTTTGGGAAAATGTAAAAAACATATCGTCAGCTTATTGAAATTACGATGATATGCGCCACGATATAGCGCCCGATTAAACTGACCAAATTATTTTACCTTTTTTGATTTTGAAGTAAAAATTTTGAAAAATTTACATCAACTGAAATATAGAAAAATAATAAATTTAGTTTTTGAAAGAACAAGTTTTGCTACGAATTTTCAAAAAAAAAAATTATTTTTAATTCAATCCATTTGGGATCGAACTAGTTTTGCAACACACTTTAGCCCACCAGGAAAAGTAATCATTGAACTTTAGTACATTTTGTACAAGTTGTATTAATTTATTAAAATTATTCAAACAGTGCTAAAAAATAAAACAATAGTTCTGTAGACCAATTCACATATTTTTCAAAATTATAATTTTTTATACTGTTGGAATCAGAATTTTTCCTCTATCGATGTGTGAATTTCCATAAGTCCTATCTGATGTAGTTTCCGAGACAGAAACGTTGAAATCAACACCAAGTCCAACTTGCTTAGATGTGAAGGGTATAATGTGTACTTACTGTTGTTTACCACTGAATTTGTACACAATAAGGAGAATGTGCTTGGAGACAGAGAATATCAAGAGACCTTTTTTGCATATTGTGAAGTGAGGTCTTTTGATTTTAATATATATAAATGAAAACACTTTTCATTTGGTTTTATTTTATTTATTTAGTCAAATATTACGACTAAATTCAACAAGTTCAGTTATAATTAACTACTGCGCATAGGAATAGCTTATCCCTTCAATAAGCCGCACCAAACATACACCATGGACCAGTGAAATACGCATAGGAATAGCTTATCCCTTCAACAATAAATTTCAGTTTAACAATAGTATGAAATGGGAATGTAGCACATTCAAACGAAACCTTGTTAACTACCAGTTAGTTATAGCTGTCAAAACGTACTGTTAACTGGAAGTGAAAGTAATAGTTAGTTTTAACTGAACTTGGTGAAATTGGCCGTAAATATATTTTTATTTAAACATGTAGATGCGCTACAGTTCCTAATAAAATTTTGAGCCTTAAACGAAGCAGGTTTGTAAGGGAAAAATGACAGAGTTTCGCTTACCATCTCGCTTACGGAAGGCATAAATTTCCATTAAAATAGCAGATGTTTTGTCATTGGACTTGGTGCTGTTTGCCTTAAGGGAGATAATCGACATAAAAAAACATATAAATGTCATATAAAATATTTGGAAAAAGGCAAATTTTTAATACAGAATTAGAAGCGTTTGTGGTTTTCAACATGTTTTAGCGGTCTACTGCTAAGTTTTCAAAATGTGGCTTGCTGTAGTTTATTTCCCACCTGCAGTGTTAAAAAAATATTAATTTTTCAACAAATAAATTGAAATCTTTTTCTGCAGTGTAATCGACATTGTTTTTTTCGTTCTATAATCAAGTTTTCCCCAAACTGAGTAGCTAAAAGTATTTTCAAATTATTTTTCGGGGTAATACCCACATTAATGGGAATTATATCTGGAACAATGTCATGTATTTTCCCGAGTTCCTTTTCCTTTTTTTCTATTATTATTATTCTCTTTGAAGGTTGGATTTTAAAATTTAGTTTACTTGGCGCTTTCACCACAGGAGGTACAAAAGATTTCCAGCCGTATGTATATATGAACATCGATACAAAAATATTTTTCAAAATACGATTTATAAAAAACAAATATGTATGTCGAAGCGAAATTTTTAAATTCCTTAATTCGACTCCATTTCATTTTTTTTATTATTTTTTTTTTTTTCAGTGAAGCAGCGAGTTGTCTACGGAGAAATGCATAGAGATAGTTTTGAACACTACTCACCTATTCATATGTTAAGTAGACTGGTCCTTATTTTCTGACTAAAAAATTTTAAAGCATACCCTTTTAAAATTTTTTTAATTTTGAAAAACATTAAAAAAAAATTTATGCCGAAATACATATTTTGGAGTCGGAGTCTCGAGTTTTTGTGGTTACGTCGACTCCATCTCCGACTCCGGTATAAAAACCTCAACTCCGATTCCTCAACTCCTACTTCGACTCCACAGCCCTGCAAGTAACTGAATTTTAGTATATTAAAAAAAGTCAACAAGAAAAAGGAAGACAAAAACTTCAAGTAAAATTCTTGACAAAAAGTACGAAAAAAATCAATTAAAATAGATAACCATTCAAAAAAAAATTTCGATCCACCAAAGTCAAAATACCATTTAGTTTAAAGACTAATGTTTGACTATTTACTGCCGGCCGTCGTCAATGTCGGTGAGTATAACACGGCAAGCCCCTCTGAAGATATTGATGCCATACATATTGCTTACTTTTTACAACTCTTTACATAGTTTTAAAAATTTCTGAAAATTATGGACCAATTTCGATTTTTTAATCTTGCATGGTTTTTCGGCTCTCCTAAAAAATTTGATTTTAAGACATACGCGGTTGCCCATGAAAACCAAAGAAATATTGAAACTTTATTAAATATTCTTTAAATAGTGAAATTTTGCATCAAGTAGTAAAACATAACTAATTTACCCGTAAATACTTTTCATTTGTTAACTATACAGTTACATTCATAAAATGAAATAAAATAAAATTTCCTGAAAAAGCAAAATATAAATAAATGCGTAAAATTAAGCAAAATTTTCTATAAAGAGTGAAATTGAGCCAAATTTCCTTTAACTTTAAATGGTGAACTTGGCAAAATATCCTGTGTGTGGTGAAATTTGGCATAGTTTTCTATGAAAACTAAAACTTTTTATGTTATATAAAAGAAATATTTTAATTCGAAAAAAACCCAAAGTAAAACAAACTCCTAAAAACGCACACAAATTTTAATCCTGTGCAGTATTTATTAAAATGCGTTTACAAAAAAAAATATGACTTTATGCGGTTTTTACGTTGCGGTTTTAGTGGTTTTACATTTAATTTATTCTTTTATTTTTTTGTAACAAAAAATGTTTTAATTTAAAACAAAGTTAAAAACAAAATTGTGCAAGGATTACAATAAGCTTTTATTTTTGGCATTTAAAATAAGAAACTAAATATATGATTTTTTTTTAATAAATATTCTTTAAAGAACTAAAAAACAGTTTTTTAAAATATGTAAACCTTGTTAAAAGACCCAAAAGCAGAATATTAAGTCATACACCTAAGGAAAAAAATTTGGTATGGTATAGCCACAGACAATTCATTCAGTATGGTTGCATTATTATTGCACCTTAATATAAACTTATTGTTGCTGCAACCATACTATGATTGAATTAATCTGTTGCATGTCTACGGCAATCACAATTTTGTTTCTTATGTTTAAAGTGAAACAAAAAAAACTATGCTCTTCATACCAGCAACATGTTACGCTATTCAAGCTACCGTTATATATACAATTAATTATAGTGATCATAAAAGATAATTAAAAAAAATAATATGGTTGCGTTTTCTCTGCCGAGAACAGATTTAATCATAATAGGGTTGCGGTAATAATCAAATCATTTATTTATTTTCTTAAGTCTATTTAAAAATCCTTAGAGACTAATGCAAAGTACAAGTTTTAATAAATACAAAAATACCAGCATAACCAATTACATTTATTAAAAATGAATCTCTCATTATGATTTTAATATTTTTGTTAAAGTCAATACCACGTATTCATAAACGTTTATTAAATTTAACAAACATTTATTAAGGCAAATTTTCATAGAAAATTTGTTTTGTAAGTCTTTATTAAATTAAGCATTTTTTTATGAATACAGGAAACTATATTTACATAACTTATTAAAATCATCAACATATCTTAACAACAAGCGAAAATGGGCAAAATTCTTCTCCAGGTAACCAGGAAACTAACCGGAAAAGCCTCTAATACATTCCGGCCCGCCAACGCAAATATTGCTGCCACATGCTAAAAGCATGAGACCACCATAACAAAGAGGACTCCAACCAATTAGGAAATTGTGCAAGCTATTAAACAATATAAAAAAAAAATTAAAATAAAAATGGTAATATTACGGTATCGACAACATACCTGCAGAGGCAGTAAAAGCCGATCCAGATACATCTGCTCTGGCCAGCGTTTAAAAAACTGCAGTCAAAGTAGAAAAACTGCCATTTCTTCCACTTCTTCATTTGTCATTGGCCAAAAAACAATATTTGCTTTTACTTCTGATTCATTAAATGTAAGCAGTCTCTGTCATACCAGCTCAAAAAGCAAAAAATTGTACACAAATTTTAGTTTTCTGGTCGACAGTTTTTGGCTTCGACTGCAGTTTTTTAAGCCCTGTCTCTGGCTCATTATCCTATTTTATTTAATCTGGCAAGAGGAAAAATTGCCCGATGGATGACTAAAAGGAATACTAATTAAAGTACTAAAAAAAACACGGCCAAATTTATCCAGATTACTCTTAAATCGAATAAAGAAGAGAATAGAAAGGTGCTAGAAACCAAGCGGGGTTCCGCCAAAATAGATCCTGCACAGATCATATTGTAACTTTGCATGCTTTGTTGATTTTACCACGACTTTTGATGCCATCTATGACTCCGTGTGCTAGGAATATTCTTACAAAACTGATAATTCTTATAAAGGCCCACTATAACAATTTAAAATGCCGTATACAACATAACAAAATGCTTTCTTCAGACATTGAAGACTGGTGTAAAACAACGATGCTTAAAGTATCCACTCCTGTTCCTAGTTGACTAGAAGACATTATCAACAACTCCTTTGCAGATAACCGTGGTATATCGTGGGACATGTTCGGCAATCTCGAAGAACTATTATATGCATATCACATCCTATAACTGACGACAAGAAGATCAGACATGGAAATAATACTCAACCGCTTAAGTCAAAATGCCGGGGGCTATAGCTTTCGCGTTGGAGTTAAGAACACAGAATATCTTACAACACCCCAAAATGTACTTTCCTTTAGCAACTATAATGAGCACATAAAACAAACTAACCAATTAAGATACCTTGGAAGGCTCATCCCGGAATATTACTGCCCGTATAAGCAAGGCCAGGGGAACAACTACTTGCTGCAACTAAAGCAATTCCAATCGCACTTGAAATTAAAAAAAAGAAAATGGCAATGGATAGTCCATACCCTCAAAAAGGACGTAACGAAAACTTGCCGCGAAGCATTGTTTAATTCTCAGGATGTTAATTATGGCTTGATAGACGAACAGGTACATTTACATTTTCCGACGACTTCTTAAAGTTGGTAACTTGATAAGTGTGAAAAAATTAATATATTTAGATGGTAGCCTTATGAGAAGATCCCAACCGAAGACAGAATAAAACTGGACTTTAACTGACTCGGTTTTGTTAGAGTGTACTGAGTACTGTGGATCCCATATCACCGATCCATATTCAAGAAGCGGTCGAACCAAAGTGGTAAGTAGTTGCTTGGTAACATAAGGATCTAAAAACTCTAATTACCACCTCTAAATAAATCCCTGTTAACATGGTGTGATTTCTGAAATTCAACTTTCTGTAAAATTTTACTACCAAATCATTGATGGAATCAATTAGTTTAAGTAAAGAAACATTTGTTGTTTGGCAAGTACATATTTGGAGACGTTCTTGAGGAAATCAAATATTTACATTGAGTTCCATAAAGTTGTCAGTACACCAAGATGCAAAGTAATTAATATCATTATGTTAAAGTACTTGTTGATGTAATAAACATTTTTATTTATCAGCAAACTCTAGTGTATTTAAATTATTGACAACAGAAGGACGATAATTTATAAATAGAGTACATAAGAGCGGTATCCATAACACTTCGTGACAGTTTTTTGATCAAATGAATCTGACACCTTATCGTTATGTTAAATTGTCTGCTGCATCCGAATATGAAGTCAGAATTGTCTAAAGTAGAACAGTTTTGAGATGTTTGAGATATATAAAATTACCGTTATTTCTGTGGTTTTCACGAATAATCGCGTAAGTCGGTTTTTACCGAAATTGAGATAATGATGTCAAAGTGCTACATTTTGCATTAGGTTTTTATAAGTATTAAGCTTTTTAGAATATAATGTAGTATTATTAATTTTTTTCTGCTAAAAACAACTTAAGTTAACTGTTTAATAAAATATTTTGCTATTATAACGATTTATGTCGACATACATCGCCAAAAATTGTAAAATTGCTGAATATGTTTCCAAATAAAAAGCATATGTGATGTTATGTTGTTATTCGTGCAAAAAATATGAAAGTATTTTTTGAAAATACATGTGCGTTTATTGTTGACTTCTTTAGTTGCAACAACAGCAGATGAGCGGTTGTTTGTAATTTTAAGTCCATACGTTGTGCTATAAATATCAAAAACTCTGAATATGTCGCCAACTTGTGTGCTAAAAATAACAACGTAAGTCGTCATGTGTGATTAAAATGATAACATTTATTTTTACAAAAAAGAACTTATGTGGAGATATGATGTTATATTGCACACACTTAATGAGTCAATCAAACATATGCATTTTTAATCCTTTAACAGATTGTGATCCTGTAAGGATTTTTCCATGAAAACTATGTATAATACGTAGAAAGTCACTGTTAAGAGAATAGTAAAGAAAAAAGTTTAAAAAAGCATCTACAGAAGCCGAAATTGAAAAAAATAATTGTTTTTGCTCTCCTGAAAAGTTTGGTTTTATCACTAACGCGATTATTCGTGAAAACCAAAGATTTGTGTTTTTAAAAAAGATGATGTGAATGAAATGAAAATATCTTCAACAATTTTAAACGGACTATGTGTTTCTTTCCTTTTAGTGAAGTTGACAGAGTTATAGTTCAAGTATTTTGCAAGTTTGCTCTTTTCAAGTTATTTTTTTTTAAACCAACGTTTTATAACCTACGACATTAGCCTATTTCAATACGAACATTTTGTGCCCAATAGGATCCAGATCGGTGCAAAAATTACTAAGTTACAGAAGATTAATTGAATTTACCCACTTTTCGAGCAAAATTTTTAGTAACAATAAATATGAAAAACAGCTTAAAACTATTGAATTTCTATGTGGGTTAATTAACTAAATCTTCTGTAGCTTAGTCATTTTTGTAACAATCTATGTCTTGTTGAGCGCTAAATGTTCATATTAATATAATCTAATGTCACATGTAATAAAACATTACGATTTTTAACTCATTGGTTAAAAAAAAAATAACTTAAAAAGAGCAAAATTGAACGAAATCATAAAATTTTCAATGAAGCTTGAACTTTTGTCCCCTGTAGCTCTGTCATTTCTTGACCAATCTTCACTAGCAATCCATGGTTATTTTAGAAATTTTGAAACAATTCACTAAAAAGAAAGAAAAACATAATCCGTTTAATATTTTTGAAGATATTTGCATTTCAGTCAAATCATCTTTTTTAAAAACACAAATAACGGTTATTTTGGAATATCTCAAAAACTGTTCTGTACTTTTGACAATTCTGACTTCATATTCGGATATCATTGTCAGATTCATTTAGTCACGACATTGTTAAAATTTTGTTGTTTTTTCTTTGTGTGTACTCCACATACTTATATATAATTTTGCATTGTTTATTATTTATTATACCTCGCATTTAAATTAAAAAAAAACTACATCTTTATTTGTTACACTTTCTCCTGTTTTGTATTTAAAGTTTTATTTTGAATACTACTTGTTTTTGCTGGAATATTTGTTGCAGTGCCAAGAATTAACACAACTTTTATCACACTTTCTTTATCGAAATACTTTTGAAAACTAACTAAATACTACTTTGTTAAGGAGAATTAACAACTTTTGTTCGTACTGTTTTGTCATTTTGTGCAACGCACAGAGAAAAACGTTTTTTAATCTTGACTCTTGCAAGGTCATTAAAGAAATTGGCCATTGTTCTCAGCTTTTGTGTAACAATAAATAACTAAAAGTAAAAAAAAAAAAAAATTCATAAAACTATTTTTTTAAAGCAACTTTGTTGTAACTTTTGTATTCTAGCTACAAAACACAAAATGTTGTACATTTGCAACATAAATTATTCAAGGTAAATTTCTATTTTATTTTTTGAAATATTTTATTAAAATTACAAAACTCTCGTGTTGTAAAATTATCGCATTAATTTTAATGTGAACAATGGAAAAATCTGTTGCCTGTAAATGTTGAATATATTGTTTAATTTTCTTTTAGAAAACTTTTATGTAAAACTGGCATGCATAAACTATTTGTTTAAGCTGCTTTGTAATTATGTTGAAACGTATATGTGATTGTTTTATTGGAATTAGTTTTGAAATTATATATTCGGCAACTTTTTAACTTTAAGTAATGAAATATACATGTATATTTACGTGAGGATGCTGTACTAATTTTAAAATTCAACTTATAGGGATAATTAATTTAAGAAAAAATATATAAAGGCCTTTTAAATATGGTTTTAAGTAATTATTTTATTTTTATTATATTAAACATTGTTTTCGAATTTGCTTCTATGTCAAATTTCAATTTATAGAATTAATCAAAAGTATATGTACATATCCAAGGCGAATTCATACAAGGTGGTCTTATTTTGAAAACGTTTTACAGCACTGTAAAATATATTAACGTTGTGTCGAAAATTCAAGCAAATATTTCATTTTGTTTTCAATTTTAAATTGTGTGTTTTGAAATGTTATTACTTGAAAAAGTTTTAAATTTCCTAATTTTAAGCGAAAATTATAGAATTTAGTAAAGATTCCCCAGAACCACTAGAACGGTATACCATTTTGACACAAGGTTAGTTATCAGCTGTTGCTTACGTAGCAAGATAAGTTCACCTGGTGTAAATTCGCCTTGTACATATTTATAGCTTCAATGTTTATCAAAGGTTGGCTTAAGAAAAAAGTATGTGAAATATTGAGGGAATAGGACTATTGTATTAGTGCTTTTTAAATAGAAATTTGACTTTTAGAAACACATTCGAAAAAATTTCAAATATAATAAACAAACTTTATGAAAAAGAAATAATTTTCACACTCTATTTAGTAATCATTTTATTATATCCTTCGTATCTGAAACTCTTTTTTAGTGCACACTAAATCATAGACAGTCACAAATCAAAGTTCACAAATATTTAAGAAAGGCAAAAATTCCGTTTAAAATTATGGTTGTAATTATACCCTTCACCGAAGCTTAAAGAGTCATTCCGTTTGTAATTTCTACAATATTGATCTAAGCCATATAAGGAATATATACTAAGTCCTTATAAGCAGGGTTACCGTTGGAAATTTTCGAAAAGGGTCACAAAAAGGGGATTTTCCAAAAAGGGGTCAAAAAAAGGGTATTTTAATAAAAAAAGGATCAAGTTTTTTATAAGTAGTATTTCTCATTTTAATGAACATAATAAGACCAAAAAATATTTATTTCAGGTAGGAAGTGCTCAAAAAACATAACTTTTTTATGGAATGCCCAATTCTGTTTTTAACACCTGACAAAAAGTTGGTTCTTTATCATTATAGCTAATTTTTTAATGTTATTTTATTTAGCGAGTTCAAATAAATGTTAGGGTTTGTTTTAAATTTTGCAATCGTTCGCGAATTGTAGCCATGTTCGCGATGAAGTGATTTTTTTCTCGTAAGTTTTCTGATTATTTAAAGCTTTTACGATTTGTAATACATTTTAGTCTTTGCTATCATACCGCTGTTACCAAATATTTGGGAATTTCTGCCAATTTAGCAATTTTTACCGAATGTTTTCATTCCTGTTAGTTTTAGGGACTTTTTTCAATTTTGTGGCGCTATTTTTGCAAACGGGCATGTTCTTTAAATCTAAATAAAGTGGATTTAAAATCGAACAAATTTTGAAAATGACCTTTGAAGAAAGTTTATAAAAATATTGCTTTTTATACACTTCATTTATACTTTGAGTACCGAATACTCTACAAGAAATGCAGTAGTTTTGTAAATAATTGAAATGATTCGATTTGAATGCGATTTCCAGACCAGGCCCGTGTATTTTGTTTTGGCTAAAAAATGTTGTTGTTCTTACCAGCCAAAGGGCGCTGGGAACATCTGAAACTAACGAACATTAATAAGTTTTAAATAAAATTTCTCTATGACGTGCTAAATTCCCAATTTTTCATATTTGATAAATACACTGAAATTTTTTGTTGAGGGAAAGCTAGTTTCTATGCGCATTTCACCGGTTGCTTAGGCCAGATCATCAGGAAACTTTTTCCAAAGTTTTTATAAGAGCTAAAAATATTATACAAATAAAACTGTAAAGCAAATTTGAATTTTAAACACTTAAAATTCTAATTGTAACAATATCAAAGCCTAAGCAAAACACCAAAAATTAAAATTAATGAGCTCAAGTGAATACAACGGAGTTTGTTGTTTTTTACGAAAAACAGACCGCAATGAAATCTTTGCATCTTTATGTTGAGTTGGCTTAGTACAGTATTCATAATGTGTACGAAGATCTCAAACAGGGAAATGTTTTTTTTTACTACACTAACACTATAAGCGTTTGTTTTTTTCATATATGTTCCGTACAGAACACTAAATTACCAAATATAATGTTTATTTTAAAACTCTGCATAAAAACAGGCATTTTTCCGGAAGACAGGGACGCAAACGAAATTTTCTTGGTCGTTGAAGATTTGGCTTATGAAAAAAGAACGATTTTAATAAATTTCGAGTCGTAACTGTTTATGGTTTAGAGTGCGCTATGTATCTTCTATTTTTATAAATATCTTATAGATATTGCTTTATATATTATGGACAGAATTTTTGGCTCTTAAAAACTAGCCAACAAAATTTTGCAATGCATAACAGGGCTATTCTTAAATCATTAAAACGTCCATGTACTTCAGGATGCTTCTACAGGTTCAGTTGTCATAAAGAAAAAAATTACCTAATCACACTTCCTTTTAGTCCTAATAACACCTCAAATGTTTGCTACAGAGATTATCAAAACTTAAATTTCCAAAAGAGCAAGTCTATCCACTTTTTTCCTATAAGTTATTATTAAATAATTTTTTACCATGATTTTTAACCTGCCAATAATATTCTAAAGGCCCTCGTATACGCTCGTTATAAATTACAAAATGTATCTTTCTTATCATTAACGCAAGCATCATGTTAGAAATGAAATTTTTGTTGCTGCTGCTGCCTGTAACCAAGTTTACTGAGCTAAAGGCAAACCGAGATTGAATAGTAACTTTATACGTACATATATCAAAACAACATTTACCAACACGCCTACGTACATATTTACTAATATACTAACTAGGGCAACCAAAAATAAGCAATTGCTTTTTTTTTGTTTACAAGATAGAAAGATTTTGATTGAACAGAAATTCCGATCATAAAAAAACAAAGAAAATGAGCTATATTTGTTAGGGCTTTTTTTTGCTTATTTTGGCAATATCGGCTTTTTTTTAGTTATTTTTGCGATATCGGCTTTTTTTTACTTATTTTGTCATTTTAAGATAATTTTTCATTTTTTTCAAACGAAAAAAAAATTATTTAATAAATTTTTGCAAAAATCGTTGTTTTTTTTTTTTTTTTTGATGTGGCAACTTTTTTTATTTGTACTAACAAATTCACCTTTTTGTCAAGTCGAATTCATGAAATCGCCTTACTTTTTGTGCTGCTACAACTCTGGTTGAAAAAAAAACGTTTAAATCAAAGTAGCCAAGTTTTTACTGTCAACAAATTTACATTTTAAAAATTTCATTGAATTGTTGAAAGCATAACATTTTTAAAACTTTTTAAAGTTGTCTTAGTTTAAAAACAGATATAATTACCTTCATAGCCTCTGCGTTTTGGATGTAAGTATAAATTTTTTTTAATTTATTAAAACCTTTGTTAAAATTGGTTTATTGTTTTATTATTTAGAAAATGCCTAAAGTCAAGGAAAGCAAATCGGTTTACTTGAGCAAGCTAGTCAAACAGTATCCAGATTTAAAAACTGATGGATCAGCTTTAGTGTGTAACGTATGCTCAAAACCTTTATCTGTTGATAAAAATTACAACATAAAACAACACCTGGATTCAAAAAAGCACAAAGATCTAAAAGAAAGAGAATCAAAAAAAAATTTACAACAAACTTTTCTACAAAGTTCTACAAGTTCATCGGCCGCCGATAAATTTTGCATTGATCTCTGTGAAGCCTTTGTATCAGCAGATATACCATTATACAAAATTCGACATTTAAAAGTACAACATTATCTTCAAAACTATACATCATTCCATATTCCATCTGAATCGTCTCTTCGAAACAAATATACAAAAATAGTTTATGAATCTACAGTTAACAAAATAAAGGAAGAAATACAAAAACATTTTATTTGGGTCTCTATAGACGAGACCACCGATGCGTCGAACAGATTTGTGGCAAACGTTGTTGTGGGTATACTGCATGTGGATGAAAATATTTCAGAAAAAAGATTTTTAATAAAAACAGCTGTATTAGAAAAAGTCAATCATTCCACTATTGCACGTTTGTTTGATGATTCAATGAAAGAATTTGACCTAGATAAACAGAAAATTTTTCTTTTTGTAAGTGATGCCGTACCATATATGGTGAAAGCTGCAAAAGCCATTGCTGTATTTTACCCACATATAACTCACGTAACCTGTCTTGCACATGGAGTTCACAGAGTTTGTGAACATATAAGAGAATACTACTCAAATGTAGACAAATTTATTTCAAATGCTAAAAAAACGTTCCTTAAATCTCCTGCAAGGGTTCAAATCTTACGAGAAACAGCACCAGATATACCACTACCTCCACAACCAGTGATAACTCGATGGGGGACGTGGATAATGGCTGTAAATTATTATGCCAAATATTTTGATAATTTCGTAGAAATTTTTTCAAATTTAAACTCTACAGATTCTTCAGCAGTGCGTATATGCCAGGCTTTAATGAATGAAAATAATTTGCGCAACCAAATATTGTTCATTTCTGTAAATTTTGGGTTTTTACACGAAGTAGTAACCAAATTGGAAACAAAAAATCTTTCATTGGTTTCCCAAGTGAATATAGTTATGGACACCGTAAGAAAAATTTCCGGTGTTCCAGGGGATATAGGCGACAAAGTGAATAAAAAATTTGAATCTGTTTTATTAAAAAATGAAGGATTTTCGGTACTAAAAGATATTGTGGATATACTGGGAGGCAAGCGGCATTGCGAGTTCAATCGTATAAAATATACCTCAGAGCAAATACTCAATTTTAAATATGCTCCCTTAACATCTGTAGACGTAGAAAGAACTTTTTCTATGTACAAAAGCGTGCTGACTTCAAATAGACAGGGGTTTCTTTTCGAAAATTTATCGCATCAATTTATAATTTACTGTAACAACGCATTCAACGAATAAAGTGGAAAATAAACCATAAATTTTAATTGCTTTTTTTTTATTTTAACAGCTTATTTTCATGTTTTTAAACGCTTTTTTTAAGAGCTTAAAACTGTTTTTTTAGTGCTTATTTTTGGTTGCCCTAATACTAACATATCGCTTATTTACTTCAATAGTGACATAACTCAAAAATATCCATTCCGAGATAAACGCGTTTAAAGTTTTTGATTTGCTGGCACCATTTAGAAAAAATAACGACACATTCTTTTTAAACGGGGAAAGTATAAAAGATGAATTTTATACATAATATACAGAAAACTAAAGCAAAAATTCTTCCTCCTTTCCTCCAAAATTTCATTTTTTGAGTTATGTCACTATCGAAGTAAAAGAGCGATATGTATATTAGCATACAATAAATGAAGATTAGACTGGCACAACTTTTAAAAGAATATAGTTTTTAGATCTTTTCCTAATATTTAAGTGAAATGTTTCAATACTTATTTAGGTTATGAACTAGAAATTTTATGGTGATTCATATAATGGCAAAACTGAAGTCGTAAAAACTTGCCGGTACAAAACAATTTTTTTTTTTTTTAGGAAAATTTTAAATTCCAAAGCATTATTTGGCAAAATTTGGTTTTCGTAGACCTGAAGCAGGATGAGGCCGTGCTAATTACAAATGTTTGGCAGTTTTATCCGTTTATTTTTATGAATATGTTCTTATGTTAACAACTTTGCAGCATTTATAAAGGGTTTTTGTCTTCATTATTTAAGTTATAAAAAAATTTTTAATGTAGAATTGCAATTTTTGTTTCGCAAGTATACCGAAGTGATTTTGTCCTAGTAAGCCTTTTTTAAGATATATGTAAGCTATCTCCACAAATGTAAGATACTTAACTAAAGGTATGACTTGTTTTCATATAAGAATTATAGAGAGAACAAAATGACACCAGAAATTTTTTTTTGTATTAAAAGTAGTCTTAATAGGTCACCAAAACAAAAGAAAATCAAAACTAGCCTAATAAACACAGATAAACATAAAACCAAAATTTTGTCTACACTGTGTGTTTTTACTTATTATCTGTATGAGTGTAATTTCATTGTTATAAATGCTAACAACCTCATTACAATATCATCAATTTTCGGGAGGGAGAAACAAAAAAACACAAACACAATACAAGGTATACATAATTATCAGGGCAAGTTTAAAATGGCACGAAAAATGATAAAAAAAAATGGCTGGCAAAATGGCATAAAAAAGTATAAAAAATGTAACGAAAAATGGCAAAACTAGCAAAAACAAGTAAGATATATTCAGCTGTACCGAATCTTATATGCCCTTCACCATTTTGCGAGCAGAATACAAAGCAACTAGACAAAAACTAAATAATTTTTACATATAAATACATACTCACAATACTAAAAACTTCATTATAATTTAAATTTAAAAAGCGAAAACTGGTAAATATTTTTTTTAAATCGTTTTTGAACATAAAAATTAAAAAAAACAAATTTGTTTTATTTTGATTATAACTCAGACATTTTTTAACCGATTTGACAGATTTATATACCGACGTGTTTAAGAAGAAATTTGCCAGTTAGTTGGGTTATGACTCGGGAAGATCTATGGTTCCCGAAAGTGGGTATTTAAAAAAAAAATTATTATTTTGGTCATAACATTTTCGTACCTGAACTGATTTATCCGAGTTTTTCAGAAAATATTTTTTACTAAAGATTTCCGATCTTTTGATATACGAGGTATAACCATAGGTTATATAACAGTCCAAAAAATCAGGTTTTTATACAATTTTTGATATTTTTTGTACGGCAGGTACCACGCCCACTTCCGCCCACATTTTGTGGGATGCTGTGTATTAATAACCTTAATGTGTGTGCCTAATTTGAAAACTTTGGCTATTGCCGTTCTCAAGATATACAGAAAAAAGTAATAAAAATACAACAACGGATTTTTGGAAAAAATTAGAGGTAGTCGTGGTTATTTGCTCATATCTCAGCCATTTTTCGACAGATCTGGCTGAAATTCAATAGCAAGAAATGGTGGACTATATGTGACATAAATGTGAAACAACCTAGCCGCTATCATGTATGGAGTCTCCGGAAAACACATATCAAACGTAAGACGGACAGACGGACATGGTTAAATCAAATTCTCTCCTCATAAGGACCCAGAATTTATGTACTTTATAGGGTCTTAGATCAATATTGTAGAAATTACAAACGGAATGACAAACTTATTTATACACTATTCACCACCTGTGGTGAAGGGTATAATAAGCATGTTGTTATTAAGAAACATTTACTTTAATAAGTTGTGTAGGACAATAGCATGTTTCTTAAAATTTTTAAAAATAAATAATCTCCTGTTATCGCATAAAGCAGTTTAATAAATGAAAAACACGCTTTTAACATTGCAGGATGTAACTGGAGCATATTTGAACGCTAATAGTTCAGATGAAGAAAGGTTGTCAATAAATTCATCCGTCTCAATTTCATTTAAATATGAGTAGCCTACTTGCAAACACCGCTAAGTTAAAAAAAAAAACAAAATTCTGAAAAATCGATTAAAACAGTTTTTTAAAATTGAAATGCCAAGCCATATAGCGAGTTTTAACCAGAAATTGGGCGTAACTTACGGAGTTTTGTACGAGGCTGATAATAGCTAAGGAAGGCATTTTAAAAACAAATAAAATGTCGACTTTTAAAGAATTTCTTTTTTTTACTTAAAGGTGTTTGCAACTGGAAAACTCACACATACTATTTTATATTTTAATTAATCTTGTAATCCGGTATTACGATCTAAACCTTTTTTTAAACTTTTCAACAAAATCTTTTTTGCTCACATCTTTAAAATTTAATGCTGTCAATGAAGTCAAAGCGTTCATTTATTGAAAGCTCTTTTGTTTGTAATTTCAAGAGACTTGAGCAAATGCATTGAAAGTGCTCTTTAATGTACACTTAGTCACTTTTTACGTCCGATTTTTGCAACATTCTTTAAGCGTTTCGAATAAAATCTGCCTCATATTCACTAAGCTTATTCAAAAATTTCTTCTAGGTTGCAAAAAAGGCATTTTTTGGCAAGCTAAACAAAAAATGGCTTTTTCACAAAATAATTGAAGAAATGGCAAAAATGGCAAAAAATGGCATATGCCATAAAAAACTTGCCCGGATAATTATATACCTGGTCTATATACATACACAAAACTTAAACAAATACAACCGAAAATTTTGCATTGTGCGCAAATGTGTTAAGTCCAATTTCTGCGAAAATTAAGTTTTAAATTTGGTATGAAAGTATAGTTTTAAAAGCAAACTTCATTAAGGCCCAAATACACTTGTCAAATGCTTGTCCAGCCGGCGAATTCAACGTGCTGGACGTAATATTCGCCGTCGGTGTCACACATACTAACAAATTTTCACTAATACTACCACAATGCTTGATGAGTATTTTGATCAAAGAAAATGTGCTAAGTAAAACTTAAAATAGCAAATTTAGTACTTAACTTCACTTCTTCGATACTTTTTTTGAATCTGTTTGTGGCATTATCCTGCTTATATTATAAATGTGAACGTTTGTATGTTTGGATGTTTGTTAGGTTGTTGTTCAATCACGCAAAAACTACCAAATGGATTTGGATGAAATTGGGGAGATGGATAGCTTATGGCCCAGATTCGAATTAAGGGTATGTTAAAGGAGGGAAAAACGGAAAAAATTGGTACTACATTGGTACTTTTTCTGTTTATGAATAATTTGGTTTACTGGTAATTTTTAAAGAATATAATTTGTACTTTTTAAGGGGTAGTAACAGCAATAATGAAGAAAGGCTTGTACTCTTAGTATTGTTTTACCTTTGGTAACGTTTCTCTTTTCAAAAAACTAAATAAATATGCCACTTATTAAAATATTGGTTACTGTTGATGATTTTAAAACCAAAAAATTTGAACTTTTTGACCTTTTTTACCATCTAACACGATTTGTTGCGAAGAGGGTATACAAAGTTTGTCATTCCATGTGAAACACTGTTATTATTCATCGCAGACCCCATAAAGTATATATAGATATTTTGGCTCCTTGAGTAATTCTAAGTCGATTTAGCCATGTCCGTCTGTCTGTCCGTTTGCCCGGCTGTGCGTCTGTTGAAAACACACTCACTTTCGAAAAACTCAAAAGAAATGAACAAACTTGATGTCAAATTGTCTCTTGTTATCCTAAGCAATTTGGGATTTAAATCCAGCAAAATCGGTTCAACTAACTTATATGGTGGAAGAATGCAAGGAATGATATAAAATTTTGCGAAAATTCGTTTTATTCGACTGTAACATTTCGTGAAGATCGGACCATAATTTACGCTAGGCCCCATATAAACCCTACTCCCGGAAAAAATACGCCTTAAACCGTAGCAGATATAGATATTGCGGTAATATTTCTTCCAACTTAGCTTCATATGGCCAGAAAAAATGTCATGCCATTTTGTGATATACGGTCAATAATTTACCTTAGATCCCATATTTAGCAGCCTTCTGATATTCACTGTAAACGCTAAAACTAATTTCACCGCTGTATTGAAATTTATGTTTTTTAGTTCCAAAAATTACCCCGCAGAATTTTGGGATGATTGGTTCGTAATTTACCATGGCTCCAATATAAATCCCCCTCCTGAAAATCATTTAAGTTCAGCTTAAACTGTTACGAATCATGATATTTTACTCAAGCTAGTTAAAATTGCTAAAAAAAAGCATAAAACTTTCTGATATTGGGTTTATAATTTTATATAGTTCTTAACGGCAACCAATTTTAATACTGGAGTCTGTTTTTATAAAGATAAATAAATAATAAATAGATTTCATACAGATATCAGTCCTGAAATATTCGAACTGTCGTGGGAGGGTATTCAAGATTCGGCACAGCCGAATATAGCACTCTAAATTTTGTTCAGTATTACAAATGGGCCATTAACCGGAATAGACATATTTAGAGACTTCTTGCTTTTGATATGTAGAGTTGAATGTCGGTTGCATGCTTAATCCAATTGTGAACTCAGTTTTTTCCCATCACGTCACATTTATCAGATAATGGTACATTTTTGGTTTTCGCTCTATACTTCTCTTTCAGTCGCAATCCAGAGGTTTTTATTATAGAATTTTTAGTTTCTATCCGATTTTAACCCATTATTACTTAAAATTTTTGTAATCTTATTATATTATAAAACTACGGACTTTGATATTAGTTGTGGAAAGAACATCTTTCGAAAAGACAATAATTAGTGAAACATTTTTAAAATTTTTATAAAATCTCAAATTTGATCCACAATAAATTATGCATAACCTAATAGCCTTTCAAACAAGATATAAAAAATTTGAATTGAACCAGCACTCGAATCTTGATAGCGGCTAAAAGAAAGGTATTCAGCGTGATAGGAAAAAACGGAATTGATATTCAGCTTCAGCTTGCCAAAAAACATAAAAAACAGTTCGAAAGGTTACAAAACTTTTTGTCAGTGTTCCACAATTAACTATACATTTATAACTTAACAGCCATATTCATAAAAAGTACTTATTTTAAGCTTAAAGTATGTAATAATTATTAAACGCTTTTTGTCTTATAAACCTCTTATAAAAAATTGTATTCATAAACGTACCTTAACAACTTTTTTACTATTAACTGTTTGTAGCGATTTTGTGTTTAAGTATGGCAACTTTATTTATATTTTGCTGCCATTTTATTGTTAGTGATGCATGAAACTTCTATTCGGTTCACATGATAGTCTATATATAAATTTTTTTTATAATTTTTTTTTAATTGTAGACCTTCAAAATTATTCTTATCAAATAAAACTACATATTATTTTAGTTTCTGAACAAAATGTTGCCGAAAACTATCATAAAATCTTTTGTTTGAACCTTTTTTAAATATTCGATAATAAAGTATTCGAATAAAAAGTTTGCTTACTTTTTATTAACATCACTATTATTGTGATTTGCTCATTTTATTTTTTTTTTATATTTTTGAAAAATAATTTGTTGTTTTAAACAAAAAAAAACAACTGGTTGCAATAATTTAATAAATAATTATAGAGAATATCTGCATTTGCCCCTGAACATATTCATTTAAATCACATAAATTTTTTTTTAAATAAATATCAATATAACTTTAAATTGGTTGTCTAAAATAAAAAAAAAAAATATAAAAATATATTTAACATGTCCATATTAATAAATAAAACATTTTTGCTATTATTTTTCAACATATTTCACAAAAATAATATGTATCTTAAAATGCAAACACTTATCAAAATGTCATTTTATTTTTGGTTTAAAGAAGGGCAAATCCAACAATAAATTATTTTATTTATTTATTTATTTATTTATTTATTTATTTATCTGTATTTCCATACAACAAGACATACATCTTATAATTATAGTATGGAACTAGAAGAAGTTATAGTACTACAACTTAAAACAATTTAATTTAAAAGAAGTGTGGAAAATTTCAAAATTTTAAGGATCAAAAAATTTTAAAAAAAAAAGGAGAAAAAACATAGAATAAAATTAAATAAAATTCAAATTAAAAATTAAAAAATAACATAATTTAACAATAATACAAACTAATTATAAGTTATCAAAAATACTTAAATTAAAAACAATATTTAGTTTAAAGTGTCAAGTTACGTTATATTATTGTTCAAATGTTTTGTTATTTCGGTCTTAAAAGTAATTACGTTGCTGTTTGTTTGTACCCTATTCGGAAGTCTGTTCCATAGATGGATTGCGTTATAATAAAATTGCCATTCAGTTATCTTAGTTCTGTGTGCAATAGGTATAACCTTATTCCCCCTATTCGACCTTGCAAAAGTTATCCGATTATATAAATATGACGGCACTTTAGTGTACACGATTTTGTGCAGAAGCGTAAGTGTCCTGATGTTGACCAGATTATTAAAAGTCAAGTCGTAAAGTTTTTTACTTAAGGTTCCATCGAGAGTCCGAAGGCCAAATACATATCTAGAAATATTGTTAAAAAGAGTATTTAGCTTCTGCTTACTAGTGGAATCACAATAGGCATAAACTTCGCATCCATAAAGAAGTACCGGCATTAAATAAGTTTTTGCAATTAACATTATAATGTTAACTGGAGTACAAAAGTGTGTTGCCCACAAAGTACGAAGCATTGAGTACGTTTTACCTACTACTATATTAACGTGATTAGCCCAACTGAGCGTGCTGTTAAATGTAATACCCAAATTCTTTGCCGATGTTACGATTTCAATTTTATCGTTATTAATACAGATATCAACATTAATATTTTGTTTTAAAGATTTTTTGCGGATTATTAAACATTTGGATTTTTGTGGGTTCAGGCATAGACCATTTCGTGATGCCCAGCAATAAATATTGTCAAGATCAGAATTAAGCTTACATACATTTTCATTTATAGTGTCAAGCGATGTGTTTATGTATAGCTGCACGTCATCAGCGTATAAATGAATCTTACTGTAAAATACATTATTAGGTAAGTCATTTACATACAAAGAAAATAAAAGTGGACCCAGAATTGAGCCCTGTGGTACTCCCCGGGTAACAGATAAAGGGGTAGAATAAGAGTCATTTAAGAACACTGATTGAGAACGATTTTCAAGGTACGACTTAATTAATGATACAGATGTGTCACAGAACGAGAATTGATGGTAAAGTTTTGAGCAAAGTAGGGAATGATCAACAGTATCAAAAGCTTTCGAATGATCTAGCAGAACTAAAAGTGTTAAATTTCCATCATCAATAGAACAACGTATATCTTCAGTGACGTCAATTAAAGCTGTGATGCAACTGTGTTTCTGTCGAAAGCCGGATTGCCTGCTGCTGAGTAGATTACCTTGAGCTAGATGATCACTTATCTGTTTATGTATTATTTTCTCAAGAACTTTGGACAGAAATGGAAGGATTGCTATAGGCCTGAACTCGGAGTTAGACTTTGAAACTGGTATTATTTTCGCATGTTTCCAATTATTTGGAAAGACACAAGTCATGAGGATGGTGTTAAATATATGAGTGATGAATGGCAACAGCTGAGGAAGTAGAATTTTTAGAAACTTTGGGCTAATGTTATCGTTGCCAATAGCATTAGACTTAATAGAAATAATATTTTGTAAAACCTCAGCTTCATTTACACAGCTAAATCTTAAAATGTCACGACGGCCTTGGTAATTATCAAAATTATAATTGTGCTGTCCAAGAGCAGGAATTGGTAATCTTGTAAAAACATCATTAAGTTCATCTGCACTATATTTACTGATAATGTTATTATTTTTAATCCTCCCAATACCAATTTCACGTATAGTTTTCCATTTACTTTTACCATCAATTGCGTTACTAAAACGCCTAGCAAAATATTCGGATTTAGCCTTTCTAATTTGACGATTTACTTCTATTCTGCCCCTGCAAAATTCTTCCTTGAGCTCAGGAGCCTTAAATCTTTTCCAGCGCGAGTATGCTCTGTCTCTTTTTTCAATTAAAAGTTTAATAGACACATTAAACCAAGGTCGATCAGTTTTCTTTGTTCTTTTTGTTTTTAAGGGGACAACAAGGTCATACATACGAAGAAGATTAGTTTCCAAAAAGCTCAGCTGGTCATTAACAGACGGCATGTAAAAAATAGAATCCCAGTCAATATTATGAAAATTTTCTGCCAGAAATTGATAATTAATATTTTTAAAATCACGATACGAAAAAGTTTCGTCTTTATGTTTTAAATGAAAGTCATAAGTCATAAAAATTAAATCATGTTTAGAAAAGCATGGTGCCGACAGTTGATCATATAACAGCACTTTGGAAACATCATTAACAAAAAAGAGATCAAGTAGAGTACTCGTAGTGCTTGTGAAATGAGTAGGTAAGCTACAATTAACAGATGAAAGACCAAACTGCAACATTGAATCGGACAGATCAGTGGTTTCAAATAAGTCCGAGTTAAAATCACCAGCAATTATCAAATCAGTGCAAGATGTTGTTAATTTCTCAATAATTTCCAAGAAAGTGGAGTAATCTACATATTTATTATAACGATATACACAACCAACCATTAACTTCCTCCCTTCGGATAATATATTCACAAACAAGTACTCAATTTCTTCACCATCACCAAATTGACACACAATATTAGATTGAATTGTGTCCCTAATATATATGGCCACACCACCAGCACGAGTTTTTTTAGTACGAAGTTTACGATCCGCCCTATGAAGTCTATAGCCATTAAGGTTGACTATGCTATCAGGAGTTCCTTTTTTAAGCCAAGTCTCAGAAACGCAAATAATATCAATTGAAGAGTTTTCGAAAACAAGTCTAAATTCGTCAATTTTATTGTTAAGGCTTTGTGCGTTAAGATGACATATTTTGACACCTTCAATTTGGTTGGCTAGGATACGAACCATGTTAACAATACCATCATTGGAACTGGCAGTTAAACTATGCAAATTAGGAGACATCATAAACGAATAAGGAAAACTCAAAACTAACAGCAACGTAAAATTTCACATCGTGTAAAAAAAGAAATTTTAAACAATAATTAATGTATAAAATAATAGAAGTCAATACAATAAAAAAAATCAATACAATAATAAAAATGAATACAAAAATGACAATATATAATGTTATTAGAGGAACAATTAACAGTTGGCACATACTATTCATGAAAAAGCTGGTTTATTTGCTCCGGAAATTCAATTAGCATCGGTTCATCAGATGTTAACTTTTTTACATATACAAGACCACGTAAAGTATAGGTACTTTGAATTTTACGTTCTTTTTTCATTTTCAGCGCCAGCCTAAATATGTTGTAATTATAAGGTGTTAGATTTTCGTTGATGTAGATAGGTTGATCACTATCGAAACCTGCAATTCTTAGCTTAAGAGTAACAGGCAAATTTCCATTTACATTTTTGTTGTCCTGTCTATATTTTGCAATGGCCCTTAACAGGTAGTTTTTATCATAGGGAGAACATAATTTGACTACAATAACTTCATCGTTTGGAGTGTAATGTTTGTTGTCTTTATATATTTTATTAAGTCGATACATATTATCAACCTGAGGCGTAGGAACTTTTAAAAATTTACAAATATTGTCAAAGATTTCAAAAAGATTTTCGTTTTCATAATAGGGCACACCTCTGATTCGTATACTGCTGGCTACAACAGAATTTTCACTTTTTAGTAGTTTTCTTTTTAAATCAATTATTTCTTCTTTCATTTTTTCGGTTTCAGAACTATTAATTTCGAGCTTGTTCACTCTTTCTGTTAAAACATTCAAATCATCTTGGATGGAATCAATCCTTTTATTCAACTCGGAGAGTATTTTCTCTTCACTTTTCTTTATTAAGTCTGCAATGTGATCAAAATGTTTCTCTTCGCTTTCGATGATTGCATTCTTTATAGCTTCAGCTGTTATACATTCACTTTCTCTTATCAGTTCTCTTATAAATATTTTATCAACGTTAGCTAGTCGTGGTATTACACAGCTACCTTCATTAACAGACTCATCTCTTGGTCTCTTACTAGTTGTTCTCGGCATATTTTTTTTCCTTTTTAGATTTACACCGCAAAAGTATTCGCTCAAAGATAGTTGTTGTTGAAATGTAAGTTAATTTGTTTATAATTTCTTATAATTTCTTAGAGTTGTGTTTATTTTCTTTGGCTTTGTTGTTGTTTTTATTTCTTTTTTGTTTTGTTTGGTTTATTATTTTTGGTTTTTTCTTTTGTTTATTTAAGGTATTTAAGCAGATTTGCAAAAGTTTTTCTTAATAAAATATAGTTATTTTTTGGTTGAAAATTAAATTCGTTATATTTTAGTGTATAATAAGTTTTACTTTTGCACTATATTGATTTATAAATTTGAAATTAAACAGAGCTACTATGAAACACAACCGACTCTCTTTGCAATCTAAGGTGATTATAAATAAATTATAATATAAATTTTCTTACTTTATAAATGGTTTATTAAAGGTTCAACAGACTATTTTTCGTTTATGAATATAACTTTAGCAAATTTTTGCTTAAAAACGGTCAATTAATCATCAATAAGTTTTAATGAATACGGCTGTAAATGTATAGTCCAGTTGATTACAAAATTTTTAAGCCATAAAGCACCGAAATTGTATAGAATCTAAAAATTCTAAAATAGAGCTTAATAATTTGCTTTTTACCATAAACAGTTATGATTAGACACGATGTGTATTTTTAATTTCTGAAACCTGTAAAATTTATATAAGAAATGGACTTAGCATCACTCCATACAAAGCTTAAGATATGTTTGCGTGTTCACATATATTTATGGTTTTGTATTACTAGTATTTAACATCTTTGTGTAAACATAATGTTGGTTAACTATACATATTACATCGATATTTATTGTAATCACACTTTAAGTAAATTCTTATTGTATAAAATAATATACAATAACATAATTTAAATTTGATGATTATTATTGAGTTATATAGTTAAAAGCTATTAGAAACTACTTTGATAATTTAGGATTCTCTGAAAATGAATGATTTAGAAAGTCACGAACTGTGATTAGCCTTAATATAAAACATTGATTTCTAATGAACACGCAATTCAATGCAAAACACTAATTACTAAAAGGAGAGTATTATATCTCTATATGCGTTTATTTGTTACAAGTCTGAGTATATTTGTGTTTATGTATCTGAGTATGTGTTAGTGTTGTATTTTAAGCTTTTAGTGCATTTACCCAACATATTATGTTATTATTACTGCAACATTTTGCTTTCATTTTACCATAATGGTTGAGTTGATATTAATTTACAATGACATTGTATATCTCGAACAGAATTCTATTGTACTTGTATTTAAATAGTGTTTTACAAAGTGTGTGTATCTAAGTATGTCTTTGTGAATGTTTTGCTGATGCTATTAGTTTTTGTTGTTTGTAATAGTTTTACTCTAAAATATTGTAGATTTTACAAGTTTTGATACGTTTTGTATAAGAATTCTTTATTTTTATTGTAAATTAGAAAGTTGATATTAAAAATTTTTGATTAAATAAATTTCTAGTTAATGTGCTATTATGTAGTAACCCAGTAATTTTTAATTAGATATTAAAATAGAAGTCTTAAATCACTTACTAACTAAAAAATATATGGGTTCTTGAAAACTATTAGTTGTTTAAATAACTTTGTGGCTTTAAGATAACATTTTAATAATATAAATCAAAATTTAAAAAACGTGATAAAAATCATAAATGCCAAAATTTAGTAAGAATAAGAAGCATATGGGCATTGCCGTCAAAAGGTCCACCGTGACCGAAAATTTAAAATTTATTAAAAGCTTATTATTTTACGATATTGTTATAGAGAAATATTTAGATTTTACTAATTTTATACATTAACCCATAAATTTGTTCACGCCTTTTTAAACATGGCCACAAAAACTACTTCTATTTTTTTCACGTTCGAACCGCTACTTTTATCGCCATTATCTTTGACCTTGAATCGCGCCCCCATAAACTTTAGCATCGATAATAGTGCTATAATTTAAGGGCTAAAAGAACGTAAAAATATTTGTTGTTAATATGTAATTAATGAAGACCATTACAAAATTCCCATAGCCTTCACATAAAAACGATTTTATTAAAAAAATTAAAGCAAATTTGTATTAAGTCAAATATGGTCTATAATCCGCCAAGCTTCCATATAAATTTAACTGCTGATATAAAGGGTTTTTCAACTAAAAGCACGCCATAGAGAAATCTTATTAATAATAAAAAATTTGTGTTCCCAATAATAACTTTGAAAACGAACGACACTAGTTGTAAATAAAACAAAAAGTTTTTAAAGTTTAATCTAAATAAATATTTTTTTTATTATTATAGAAGGATCTATGGCAATTATGTGTGAAACAAAATATCGCCCAATTGTTCACCACGACTTCGGTAGCGTACATCTATCCGATGGCCCATATTTTCAATGACAGCAATTATTGAAGTTCAATGTCTTTAATATGGCAAACTATATTATCCTTTAGCTCTTGAATTGTTCTCGGCTTATTAACGTACACTTTTTTTTTAAATGTTCTCAAAGAAAGAAGTCCAACGGTGTCGAATCACATAATTGTGACGGCCAATTAACATCGCCACGACGTGTGATAACACGGCCATTGAATTTCTTGCGCAAAAGAGCCATTGTATCGTTGACTGTGTTGCAGGTGGCATCCTCTTGTTGAAATCACATATCGTCCGTGTCCATATACTCAATTTCTGGCCACAAGAAGTTCGTTATCATCTCGCTATTGTATCTTCAAAGAGGTACGGCCTGATTATGTTTACTGGAATTTGCGCACAAATCTCCCGATTGTGGACACATTTGTTCGATTATGCTGACCACAAAATCACGAAGTGCGCGAAATGCATTTTGGTTTGAACGCCCATTTTGGTAAAAGGCTTCAACAATCTTTACGCGCTGCTTAATTGTGTACCTTTTCATGGTTGTATTTTTCAAACACTGAAAGAAAAAATATCAAATTAAGTTGGGCAAAAAAATTTGAAGTTGAGGAGTGTGTAGAGTATATGCATACCACTGTACTTTACCACTTTACTTTACCTTAAATACCACTGTACTTCAGTAACACGAAATTCCACACATTACTTGTCACCTGCATACTACTGTAATCACTAACACAAAGTATAATAGGCTGACTTCCAAAAAGTCAATTGCTTTGTATTAGAACAAAGTATAATGTTTCATAACGCCGCAGTACAATATATATACAATGCAAACCCTTCCAAAACGTCACTGCTAAGTATTAGTAACGCATCAAAAAAGCAATCAGAGCATCGGTTTTAAAGTTGATGCTTTGTGACATTTAACATTTAATTTGCAAGCAATACAGATTTATTTTAAAAGTATTATGCATTGCATCACTTACATTTCAAAACGTTTTAATAAACAAAACACATAGTTGCATTGTTTCGGTACTTTGTACGTGTACATGGTTGAAATACAGTAGTAAAATTGTGTACGAACTTTGTATTTATTAGTACGTTTTGGAAGTCAGCCATAATTTTAAAATTAGTATACAAGAAGTTTTTAAGAAATAATAAAACAGAATGAATCTGAACTGTAAAATGGCTCTTTAGCTGTAACTTTTTTATTCCTTCTCGAAAACTGCGGCTTTTTAGCCATAAACTTTTGGCATTCGACTTTATAATAAGCTAAAGTTCTCCAACATCCAAACATTTTTGCACTACATGTGACTCACAATTAACGACCACCCATTTTTAGAAAATGCATATAAAATCTTTGCAAATAAAAATAAGCGGATTAGAGTATTCACAATTATTTTAAATAAATTTCGCGGTACAAAATAATTTTTTACTTTTTTTTCTTGTTCAGTCTTAAAAAGTACAAAAATAATTGTTGCTTTTTTGCATGCAAATTATAAAATATCTTTAGCTGCACAAAAATATTTTTTTTAGGACATGGCATACATATGTGGAAAAAACTATGATTTATATTGTGTCAGTTTTTCTTTGCTTCTGACAGATATTTCTCATTCCAAAAACAAAGTGGGAATATTATAAAGAAACTCTTCATACATAAATAGTTTAAATTCGCAGCATTAAAAAGTTCTAAATGTTAAATGAATATTTTGCCGCAAGAGAAACCAAAAATATTTATTCTTGCACATAGTAGAATAATTAAAAAAAAAATAGATAAAAGACCTAAAATCTGAGCAATTTTCACAAAACATCGTAAGTAGAGATAAGATAGCAAATAAGTTTTTCAAACAAAAACTCGATGAAAAAGTCATTTTTATCAAATAATAAAATAAACCAAAATTAAAGAAAAATTTCATTTATAACATAGTCGAATAAGTAGGTTCATTAGGGAGAGTTGTCATTATATACCTACCATGCCATGTCAAATTAATTTGTTTGATTTTTGACGCTTGTTTTAATTTTTTCCTTATTTCGTTTGTTTGACGTCATATGGGTTATAAAATTGAGAACAAAATTTTTAATGACTATACCTTGTACTTATTTTACCATGGTTTAAAATTACTGTTTTTATACGGGATTTGCAAAAAAGAATTTCGGAAAATTTGTGCGGTAACTCCCAGTTTTTTTTTTTTTTTTTTTAATTTAATTATGGCAACTTTACTGCAGATATGATTGTATAATTTCTTAGCCGTAAGGCAAACATTTGATTGTTCAAAAATTAATATAATAATTAAAATATTAATTAACTAACAAATAATACTAATTGATTTTTTGGTTTAAAATAAAATATGTTATTTAAAATATTATTTAAGTTTATTTTTATTCGGCCTTTTTATTCTAACATAAATATAGCAATTAATTAAGCTCGAGGTCTAGGTTTTCGTTTTTATAAAATCATATTTTGCTTCCAACATTTCGCTACAAAACATGGAGTAGCATAATCAGGATTAGAGATATAATTAGTATTGTGGTTATTTTGTTGAACTATTTATGGTTTTTAATCCAAATTATTAATAATTTTAATTAGGCTTAAGTTCATTAAATTTAATTTTCATTAAATTATTTTTATGAAGAAAGGAATTTTACAACATGAAAATTAATTAAAATTGTTATTGATAATCTTTCATTCTTGACCGTGGCCGGGGCTCGAACCCGGGCCGGCAGGTTACCATGACATGTTTCGATCGCAACCACTCGATCTCCTCAGATGGATTTGCCGTTTTACACTCGCAGCCATCGACGACTGCTGACGTCAATAGTCAAACATCAATCCTTAAACCAAATTGTATTTTAACCTTTGGTAGATCGAAGTTTGCTTTTTTGAATGATTATCCATTTTAATGTACCTCATCGATCAACTCGTTTCTACATTCCCATCTATTTACAAGTTTTCCAAATTCTGATCCTCTAAGAAAATTGTGTAAACATTATAAATGAAAAATGAAGAAAAACAAAAAATGTACTTTGGACTTCAAGAAGAATTCTTGACAAAAGTATGAAAAAACAGAAGTAAGGAAGAACATGTAAAATCAATTAAAATGGATAATCATTCAAAAAAGCAAACTTCGATCTACCAAAGGTTAAAATACAATTTGGTTTAAGGATTGATGTTTGACTATTGACGTCAGCTGTCGTCGATGGCTGCGAGTGTAAAACGGCAAATCCATCTGAGGAGATCGAGTGGTTGCGATCGAAACATGTCATGGTAACCTGCCGGCCCGGGTTCGAGCCCCGGCCACGGTCAAGAATGAAAGATTATCAATAACAATTTTAATTAATTTTCATGTTGTAAAATTCCTTTCTTCATAAAAATAATTTAATGAAAATTAAATTTAATGAACTTAAGCCTAATTAAAATTATTAAAAAGTTAGAGATATAATTTAAAAAATTCAAAAACAAAACGTTAAAAAATTAGTTTTCACTACTTCTTCTGGTATTGCACTGTCAGGAGAAGCTGTTAGTGTCAAAATTAACGCCAATTTTAAACGAAAATAGATGTATTCCTAACCACCAATTCGGCCTTAGAAGAGAACACAGCAGAATTGAACAAACCCATCGATTAGTAAACGCCATAAGAAAAGCCTTTGAAGAAAGAATATATTATTCCGCTCTCTAATCGGTGTTTCTCAAGCTTTTGATAAAGGTTGGCATGAAGACTTATTACGTAAATTGAAGCTAAACTTACCAGTTAACACACACAATTTGTTTAAAAAAGTACTTAGTCGGTCGAAAGTTTATTATTAAAGAAGGTGATTACTTTAGTTCTCCTCAGCCAATTGACGCTGGAAGCATCCTGGGGCCACTTTTATACATAATATATACCTTGGATATGCCAACAAACAAATTCACTCAAACTTCAACATTTTCGGAGGAACCAGCTTTTCTAAGCTTGCACGAAACCCGTCATGAAGCATCTCGTTACTTACAGGATCATATATTTCAACTAGAAATATGATTAAAACAATGGAGGATAAAAGTCAATGAGCAAAAATGCCTACATATAACAATCACCTTGCGTCGGAAATCATGCCCCTCTATTAAAATCAATAATCATATAATACCTCAAAATTCGCATGTAAAATATCTCGGCATACATCTGGATCGGCGATTAACTTGTTAAAAACTCAAATATTCACAAGGATCTCAAAGCCTCGAATTGCATCCGAGTCCACGAAATATTTTAAATCATGGCGGCCACACTCGCTTAAGAAGAAGAGACTCTGCAGCACTCACCCAATTAGATCAGCGATAAACACCTACATATGTAAACAGGACCCGTGATGATGAAAAAAAATTTTGTCTTGCACTAGCAGGACATTAAAGCAAGTATTAGGATAAGATTTGATTAATTACACTGTGCTGGTTGCGTTTTACCGTAATTCGGGTACGCTGAATTCAATGGTATCCACCGTTTTTTTAGGTTAGCTCTTGAGATATACCGTTATCTCGAAAATGGAGGAGGTTGCACAATATATATTCGCGTACCTCAAAAACGGTTTAGTCTATTGAAATTACTAACAAAACCGAAATTCCGCAATAAAATTTCCTTTTTTTAATATGAGCAGTTGTTTTAGGGTGCTCCCAAAATTCACAAAATTGCGTTTTGTGAATAAAATCAAAAGTTCGTACATAACGGACTTAAATCACTTATGGCTTGTTTTGTTTGCAGCTTAGTTTTTTATGTGTCTCTAAAAAAGTAAAAGCCAAGCTACATTTGCCAATTTTTTATGAATTTTTAAAAAACCAAAAATTCGAAATTTTGATAAAAAAAAATAATTTTTTTTCCAAACAAAAAAAAAATTATGTTTCTAAAATGACTTTTCATATTAAAAAAAAATTTTTTTCTCAAAGGAAATTTTATTTCGGAAGTTTATTACTTGTTTTAATTAATCTTGTAATCCGGTATAACTATCTAAAACTTTTTTTAAACTTTTCAAGAAAATCAATTTTATTGACACCTGTAATATTTTCTTTAGCACTGTCAATTGAGTCTAATTTTAAACGCGTTTAATCAAAATGTTGATTAAGTTAATCAAAGCCACATATTAATATTTAAGAAAAAAAAAAACACAACAAACAAATTTATATTTCTTTAAAGTATTAAAAATTGATAGAAATATTTTAATGACGCTATGAGAAGATTATTTTAAACATATTAATGATGAAATTGTGAAAATTTATGAATTATATAAGCAAAAAATAAAAACATTAAGAAGAAATCGTAGTCGGTCGTACACGTTCAGGTTAGCCGATTCTACACTATACTCAGTTTGAGTGGATTCTATGTGATTAATGAAGTGAATTAGTTGTAATCCTTTCAATTTGAAGTGATTAACAAATCACTTCAATGTATGGGTTATCATCTCGATTTTGATGTGATAAGAGCTTTATTATGTTCGAGTTGCTTAAACACGTTTAAGAACCCAAGTGTGAACAAAGTATAAGCCCTTTTGTTTGTAATTTCAAGACACTAAAGCAGATGTTTTGAAATGTACACTCATTTAGCATTTCGAATAGATTCTGCCTTATTTTCGCTAAGTTTATCAAAAAATTCCTTCTAAGTTGTAAACAAAGGTATTTTTTGGCAAGCTGGACCAAAAATGGCTTTTTAACGAAATAATTGAAGAAATGGCAAAAAAAATGGCATTTGCCATAAAAAACTTGCCTGGTAATCAGTACAATTATTTTGGTAATAGGAGCAAAATCAACAAATTGTTTCCTTGATTCTACAAATTTAGTGATTAAAAACCATATATATTTTGTTTTCTTTGCGCCAGTCAAAATTTGTGAATTATAAAAAATTTAAGCTCTACATATTAATATCAACTTGTGTCTAGTATAACTTTTTTTATAATTTTTTATCACTTACATATCGTTTACATTATTTTTTATAATTTAAATCAAGTAAGACATCACTGAAAATAAATATTAATAGTTTGCAGTATTGTGTTTTATTTGGGTCAAAAACATTTAGTAGAACATTTAACGGGTTATCCATTTTTTGGTTTCAAAAGTAAAGTTTAAAGTAGAGCTATGATTTCGATGAAACTTTTATTTGATTATAATGCTTGGACCTTCCCATTATGTACGAAAGACAATGCCAGTTATATGACAGCTTCTAGACTGGTTGCAGCAGTTGATCCTTTTAAGGTAAATAGTTTCCGGCCACTTTTTCGCACATTTCTAGCGGCGTCTAGGCGGTAACATGACAAATGTTGATTTTCAAATGCTTCAACTTAAGGGGATTGATTATCTGCGTAGAAACTATCTTTGACGTAGCCTCACGAAAAAAGTCTAACGGCGTAAAATCGCATGATCTTGGTGGCCAATTGATCTCACTAGGATGTGTAATTACGTGTTCTAGAAACCAATATTGGCCGTGTTGTATGGCTCGTATGCAAGCCAAAAAAATAGGCGATCATTCAGATTATCTGCCAGACTTTCACTGACAGAAGCGATATTTTCGGCAATGAGCATATCTGTAACGCTTCCAGCCCCTTTAAATTCCTGCCAATTCCTTGCACAGTAGGTCCATTATGACGTCCATAATCACCCCGCAATGCTTGAAAAGTGGCAGTGTTTGAACCACAACTATTGTAGTAAGTGTTAACTGTTTTCACGCGTTTAACGATCCCATTGACGATCCATATTCGTAAATGACAAACCTTTCACTAAATAAATGATACTTTAGATGACAGATATTTAAAGCCTTGCCATATCGGCGGTATTGAATCCACTAAATGGATAACCCTGTGCTGAGCAGGTTAGTATATAAATTAAAAGTTTTTCAGTTTATTTGTTGAATTTGTTGTAAAATAGCAAAAACAGTATTTTGTTAATAATATATGATTTTTTTTTACATTACAGAAAAGTATTACGTTTCTCGTAATTGCTTTGCAGTTTTATTTGGTTTTATTATCACTTTATAAATTAAATTATTTTAAACAAAGCAGTTGTTACATCATGCTAATAAAATACATAAATAAAATGTTATTTAAAATCATAAAAATTTGGGTCCTTTAAAGAATAACATATAATATAATCAAGGGGGTGTGCAGAATAACTTTTAAAACGTTTAAGCAAATAAGCAAAAAAAATGTTTGCGTAAAAATGAAAAACAAAAAATATTGAAGGAATAAGAAAGACTATTAAAGTATAAAAGCTTTTAAAATTATCATTTGACTTAGAAAACACATTCGAATTAATATGAAAATTTATATAATAAATGTTACTAACCTTTAGAAATAAATTCCCAGATTCTAGTTATTTATTTAAGTAATTTGTTGATCAAAAATAGTGAAAATTAGTTTTATATTTTTCAATAAAAAGTATTAGTTATGGCCTAGATCAACAGAATATGTCTAAATTACCACTTAATGTAAGTAGTAATGCAAAATATAAATAATATACAATAAATTATAAGGATAAAGATAATGGCTTTTCGTGTTTCTGTGGCTTATTTTACTGGGGGGAAAATGGCTTATATCCATCCACTTAAGGAGGTTTATATTTTTAAAATTTTTCTTATTTCTCGTTAATGTTTATCCGGAGATCGATGGCGTTCAGTGAGGTGAGAAAAGTCAGGTATACACAGAAAAAAAACATTAATCAAAAATAAAATCAGTTTTTATTAAAAATTTAATCAAGTGAATTAAACATTTAATTAAGTGAATTAAACGTTTAATCAAGCGAATGAAACATTTAATTGATACTTTTAAGTTTTTTACTAGTGCAAATTAATTTAATTCTTTAATTAATATCACACATTTTTTTAATAGAAATCAATTTATATTTTTTTCTGTGCAGGTCGATGGTCATACTGACTGGCATAGCCAATGAATTAGTGTCTGCAGAGAATTATGGCCAGTGCAGTCGAAAAGTGCAAGAGAGAAGCAGAACCTACAAAAGGAGAAACTGATCAAGTAACGCATACACAAACCTACAATGAGAATTTACTGCTATTGTTTCGAACGTAGTCGGATTGCAGGAAGTAGCAAGGAAGATATACAACCAGTTTGTGAGGAGTACAGAGCACTGACTCGGGACTAAATTTTAGACATTTCTTAGTTTTCCATCCAGACCTTAGAGAGGCGTAGAGTAGATTTTGGATAGCATCCAAGATAAACGAAGAATAAGAGTTAGAGGGAAGGAGTGGAAGGGCACTGGCTCATGTTACAACAAAAGCAAAAAGCAAAAGCGGAAGCTCTCAATAAAGAGCTATTTTAGAAATGTGGTCATTCCGATAGTGTTTCAGCCCCATTTTGTACCAGTGGTCGAGATCTCGACCACAAATTTTTAGTATTTTTAATTTAATTATTAAAACTCTTAGGTAAAGAAATTAACATATTTTTTTAAAAATTTATAATTTAGTTTCGTGTTTTAGCTTTCTGATCTGAACTTTTGCACAATATGGAGCCTTAAGTTTGTCCAAGTTAAACAAAAAAATTTAAATTATAGTTTTTTTAAAAAAAATGTTGAATTGTTAACATAAAAATGTAAGATTTTATTATTTCATACATCTAATGTAATATGCCATTAAATTTATGATATCAAAAATCTTTCTATAAAACCAACATGTTTCAATAGTTGAAAAAAAAAAATTATTTTTAACATTCAAATAACTCTATAGTCTCAATAATTAAAAGTATTAAAATATTTCAAAAAAGCATGCTTTCATAAATTTAAATTTTCATTATGACAATGAAAAATGTCATTATAGTAATGAAACAAAAACTTTCAATCATAAATATGTATATTTTTAGTTTTCTTTAATATATACATACCTACCTACATATAGTATGTAATAAGTAATGAACAAACAAATGTTCTCCTTTAAAAAAACACACCCTTATTTTAAACTGTTGCCAACCAAATGATGTATATGAAAAAGCTTGTTCTCTCTTTATATGGCCTTTTTTTATTATGCGCTAGCAAAAAAAAAAATCTAGGTTGTTATTGTTGTTATGGACAATTATATCTCATATTAACGCTCTTAATTGAGTAATGGCAAAAAACATAGTTTTTTTATTCAAAAACTATACTGCCCCGGTAGGCTAGCTGGTAGTGAGCTAGTCTATCAGCGCCGAGGTTGCGGGATCGATTCCCGCCAGTGGCTCTGGTTCCTGCAGACAAGCGTAAAGCTTCGCGGGATTAGTTTAGGGAATTATTAAAAAAAAAACATCAAAATAAAATAAAATAAAAAAAATTAAATAAATAAAAATAAAATTTTTTTAATTTTTTGAAAGTATTCATCCAATTTATTCATGCAATGAATAACATTCATAGATCTAATGTAATGTTAAATTAAATAAATTAATTTTAATGAAACAGATTTCATTGATCCAACGAAGCGCAGCATAGGTTCCTTGTTAATGCAATTTTTCATTGGATTAATGTCAAAATTTATTGGTATTGTGAAGACATTTCCTTCAGTGTACCGTCCCTCAGCTAAAAGCCAATTTTAACAGAAATGATAGAATTGCTACCTGAAATTTTAAGAAAAGTTATGCTTTATAAAGAGAGTGTCAGGTCAAAACAAACAACAGACTGCATTTGAAATATTTTATTTTCAAACCAAAGAATGCTATCATGAAATAAAATCAGAAGGGAAAAATTTATTCATAAAGAAATTCAAAGAAGTTTATTTTCTAAAGTAATCAATTTCGTTTCTTTAAACAAGATAATCCAAAATCTAAAAATAATTTCTTGATTTAAACTTATTTTTTTCGTATTTAATAAAATTTTCTTAAATAAAGAAACCGTTTGCTTAAACCAAGCCACACATGCATATATTTTGAGTAAGTTATTTTTAGCTTGGACAAGAAACATTCAAATGTTCTTGGTTGAAGCCGTATTTATTTAATAATTCTTTCCATGTGCCTTTTCTTCACTCTCTTTTTAACTGTCAAAATTTCTGGAATTGTATATTATTATTTCCTTTTAATAAAGTAGACCTGCAAAATAGTTTCGTTTTTATTAATTCAATAAACTACGTATAAGTAATATTAATTTATAAATAAAATAAAATCAATCATATGGCATATGCGTCTATTATGCTGAATATATGCAAATTTGTTTGAGTAAAATAAAAATACGCATAAAAATACAATTTAAAACCCTTTGAAATATGTTTTATATTTCCTAAGCAATTTACGAAAATTCTTTTTATTCTAGTAAATAATATTTTAACATTGATTTCCCTTTAGTTTTCTGATCTCAAAGCCACCCTTTTCCTTTTTATGAAAATGTTAGCAAATAAATGCCACATGGTATTTATGATATATTATAGGGATAATCATATATTTACGTAAATAATTCAGTTTGTTTTTCATTTTACTTTTCGTTCTTATTTTTTTTTTTAATTTTTCTCAAGAAAAAAAAAATCAAATTGTATAAAAAATAAAGAGTTACACAAGCTGCAAAAAAATATGTTAGTAGATCAAATGGTTTTCATTGTGTGTTAGAATATTTACGGATTTGTAACATTCTTTTTTTATTGAGTTTTCTTCAAAAAATATTTACATAAAATTTTTTAATGTCATCTAAAGTTTTATATTGTCACAATATAACCCCTTTCGTATTACTTGGTTCACATTTATCTCCTAGTTTAAAAATTTTTTTTTTACAAACAACAGTGTAACAAGTAAAAGTTATAACAAAAAACTAACAGTTTTAAGTGATGTGGCCTATAGTTTCTAAAAGGAAACATTGTAACTTTTTATAATTAAATCGGAGTTTCAAGATATAAAAACATCATCATCATTTGTCATCCTGCTAACACTGTATAGCAGTTTCAATCTTTTTCTAAAACTACGGGATTCCAACGGTTGATTCTGATAGAGGAGACCAACAAAAAATATATATAAAAATATAAAAAAATGATATGGCCAACATTTTTGTAAAACATTCCATACACCACCCACCCCTTTTTCGGGGTGTTCTTACGATTTATTAGAATAAAGTCAAACAATGCCGTTATGACGGGGAGTTAGAGGGTTAATATGTTCCATAAAATTATTTAACATCACATTTTCTACAAAGTTGCTGAACATACCATACACCTCAGATGTAAAGAAAACATAGTTTGATATATCGATATGCTGCAAGAAGAAGAAAAGACAGGGAAACTTTAACCACCTCTAAAATAAAATTCCGCTGATTTTTTTGGTCTTCTCTATCAGAACCAACCGTCGAAATCCCGTAATTTTTTTTTCGTGTTGAAGTGTGTAATTTTCAAGTTCATAGAAGAAAATATACAAGTTAATATTCTAAAACCCATTTATCAGCAAAGAGTAGTATTAGGGACTACTAGGGAAAAAGTATTCGAACGGTTTTAACCGGTTATTTTAGTTTTGCCATGTCGAATATTTAAAAATGTCCAATTTTCGAAAAATCGAATAAACCGGTTATTTTGGTAAAATAAACCGGTTATTTTAGGAATGTTTAATTTATAAACGTTTTTTGTTTAACTTTTGTTATAAATGTTCCCATAGTTTAAGTATTTTTCTAATTGAATATTGGGCAAACTAAAACTTTTTATAAAAAATGTGAAAACAAATTGTAACAAAAGTCAAAAAATAGTATGAGCAATGTAAAAACAAATCGCTTATATAAGCGTGTGTTCTTATAACAAAAACCAAAAACAATTCGAAATACTACAAAAAAAAAAATTTTCAGCTTAAAAAGTAATTAGCAGTTGGACAGTATTTTAAATATTATATATTTATAAAAATGTCATCTCTGGTGATATTCGAACTGATTAAAAATTCAATGGTACATAAAAGGCCCTAAAATGAGAAGTTTTGTCCACAAGCTTGATATAAATATACGCCAAGTAAAACTTGATTCTGTTCCAAGTAGTTCTCATGAAACTGCAAATAAGACTTTACTAAAATATGCTGCCAAAAATGAATAAAAAACGCTTAAGTAGTTCTAGCATATCTTCATGCTTAAAACAACAGCATACCGGCGGAATCAACGTTATGGAAAAATTCATCATTTTTATTTATTAAAATACCAAGAACTTTTAACAAAATTGAAGGAATCAAACAATGTCATGGAAGGTTTTTAATTGTGATCGACGAATTCACAGATATTTCATACAAAATGTATGTTGATTAGGGCGGGTTGATTATTTTTTTTAAATCGCAATCTACATAAAATTCTAAGAAAATTTTTCGAACAAACCATGGGTCTAAAATAAAATCCCAATCCGCGCCTCTCGACTTGAAAATTTATATGACCGCCTTTGGCAAAAAAAAATTTTTTTTGAAAAAATAGCTTCTTCCAAAAAGAAATTGAATTTTTGAATAAAATTGTTTAGTTAGGTAGTTCTTTAGCAGTGTTACAATTGTATGTATATAGATAAAATTATATTCAAACTTCTTTACTTTGGTGAATATTTTTTTTATGTAAAAAAATTTTGAGTGTAGAAAAAATATAAAGTGCAAAAGAACTACCCTACTAAACAATTTTATTCAGAAAATTCGATTTCTTTTTGGAAAAAGCTATTTTGTCAAATTTCAAGTCGAGGGGCGCGGACTAAGATTTTATTTTAGACCCATGGTTTCTTCGGAGAATTCTCTAAGGATTTTATGTAGATTACGTTTTTGCTATACGATTTTTAATTTTTTTTTCATCCATACAAATCGATTCGCCATAATGTTCATATTACTATTCGTTTCTATAATGCTGAAACCAAATAATTTGAAGTAAATAATTTGTTTGCTTTTGCAAAACGTTTGGCTAGAGCAAACATTATTTCACAGTTTCTTAATTACATGATACAATTATGATCTTAGGAATAAAGTTTAGTAAATAAATAAAAGTTATAAAAAATAAATAATAAGTTTTATCAATTTACTGGTCAGGTTTATTTTTTTTAATTTTGTCGTCAAATATTTATTATTTATTTTATTTATTTATTTATTTGTGTCTTTTCTATGCAACAAGATTAAATCATATTATTACAGCATAGAAATTTAAATTAGAATAAACATGTTGTTTATAAATTATTCTAGAGAGTTTACATATAAATACTTATAAATTAATTAGTTTAAAGATAAAAAGATTATTATTCAAAAGTGATGTGAAATTGAAGAATTAAAATGCAGAATCTTTGTCTAAATACACGGAGAATATGATAAGTAACAATATAAAAGTTAAGTTGTAGAATACAATTTTAAAATTTCTTTTTTAAACTTGAATGCGTTACTATTTTGCTGAATGTTGTGAGGTAATGAGTTCCAAAGTCTGATAGTTCCGGTGAAAAAATGCTAGGAAGAGACAAGAGTTCGGTATCTCAAAGGAATTATCTTATTTCCCCTATTTGACCTTGTGAATGAAATTCGTTCATAAAGGTAGGCGGGTACTTTATCATATATAATTTTATGTATACAAATGAGGCTTCTAATTTTGAGAAAATTTTCAAAAGTACCACCGTAAAGTTTAGTTTTATGCGAAGAAATACTGTCATACTTTTTCAGCCCATAAACATATCTAATAATATTATTGTTTACCTTATTAAGTTTTTCCATGCTGGTCGAGTCGCAATTGGCAAATATTTCACAGCCATGAAGTAAACAAGGCATTAGATAAGCCTTCGCAATAAGAATTCTTGTTTTTAGTGGTGTAAAATAATGTGTTGACCATAATGTTAGTAGCATGCCATACATCCTGCCGACAATTCTATTTACATGATTGCGCCATGAAAGAGTGTCATTAATAATTATGCCAAGATTTTTTACCGAAGTAACAATTTCAATCTTCTTGTTGTTTAGAAGAACATTAAAATCTCGATTTAGATTGAGGGTTCTTTTATGGATTACCATGCATTTAGATTTACCAGGATTAAGGCTTAGCCCATTTCCCGAAGCCCAATGATGAATTCGATTTAAATCATCATTAATTTTCACTTTCGATTCATCAATTGACTGCACAGTGCTATTTAAGTAGACCTGTACATCATCAGCATACATATGTATTTTGCAGTGCCTTAACTGTAAAGGGAGATCACTAACGTACAAAGCGAATAGAAGAGGTCCCAATATTGATCCCTGAGGAACACCTCTCGTTACAGATATAGAATTAGACGAGTTCTTATTCATGCATACAGATTGGGTGCGATTTGCAAGGTATGAAAACATTAATTTACATGAGGTACTTGAAAAATTAAACATATTCTTAAGCTTGAAACATAATATATTGTGGTCCACTGTATCGAATGCTTTTGAGTGATCCAGAAGTATTAAAAAGTCAACAAAACCATCATCAATATGCCGTCGTATGTCCTCAGTAACATTAAGAAGAGCGGTTACACAACTATGCTTTGGGCGGAAACCTGATTGGTATTCAGAAAGTAGTTGGTGTTGGTTCAAAAAAGTTGTAAGTTGATTATGTAGTAATCTCTCTAGCAATTGGTCTAAATTCCGAATTTTGCTTTGGAACCGGTATTATTCTTGCATGTTTCCATTTGGCCGCGTAAGAGCTTGTAGTAATGATAGCATTATACAGATGAGTTATGTATGGTAATAGAAGAGGCAGCATTAATTTAACAAACTTAGGGTGAATATTGTCTGCACCAACTGCATTCGATTTGATTCCTAAACAACAAGATAAGACATCCATTTAATCAATACATTGAAAGTTAAATCTATCGATTAGGTCATTATCATTGTCTGCATTATTGTTAATATCATAAAAGTTAGGATTAGACAGTATCATTGGTCTGAAAATACCTTAAGTCATATCTTTGTATTATGTTAATTTCTTATCTTCGTGAATTATTTTGTTTTTATTCCAATTAACTTTTTATTATAAAAACTATTTTGATTTGTATGTATTCGAATTAAAACCGTTTAACCGGTTATTTTTAGTATGCTTAACCGAAAACCGGGGTTTTTAAAATAGTAGCTATTCGGAATATTCGAAAACTGGTTTTCGAAAAAAGTCGAATAATTGATCTCCCTAGGGACTACAATGTAAGACACTTTAGGCACAACGATTGGAGTTTTTTGTTTGTATTGGGTACGATTTGAAAAAGTACTTAAATAAAGCCTTCAAAAATTAGTAGCTAAGGACGGCAAGATATTGACCTTTAATTTCATCATCCTTGGGTGGGTCTTAACTTGGCTTGTTATTCTTTTTCATTCAGCCCGGTTTGCTTTCAGTCTACGATGTTAATTCTTCTGCAGACTTCTTGTACACCCACTTGCTTCGTCTCTGCCCTTTTTTTTATAAAATTCACAACGTCTTTGCCTTGTATTATACTGCCGATCTCCGAGTTGATTCTCTTCATGTAACTGCCATCTACATTATTTTTCTCTAATAATTTTTCTCCTTGTTCCACAACTGTATGTTAGAACTACTACTGGTACTACTGGTTTATATAATATTATTTTCAGATATGGATTTCAGAGTTTGGATTTAAGTAACTTAAGTTGCGCATAGAAGGCTTGTTGGTGTCATTTCGGCTTAAAGTTGGAGATTTTAGCCAATTAAATAGTATTTGGCTGCCCCAAATCTTTGATACCCTTAGCGAGAAGAAGAATAATTCAGGAGTGGGCTTTAATACATTTATGTATTTCAAAGCTTATGCAAAATTCTTCGTAAAGTTTTACTCCATCAAGTTCTGAAGCGGACAAAATCAAGCCCAACTCAACGGTTCCAGAAGTTAATGGCTTGCAATTTCTCAAACTGAAAATATGTTCGAATTTTCTTTTTTGACTTGGTTCGTTTTAGCTCTGAGTCCTTCATAGGGAATTTTTAAGTCTAGCCATTTGAATATTAAATTTCAGGAAATATTACTAAATTGCAATTATGTCGATTTATATCTAACTTAACTCAATACCTCTATACCTGTGCAATTGTTCGATCAGTTTGTAGATTGTGTGATTTTTCTATGAAATCTCTACTTAATTCGGCGGTGGCCTAAAATTTCCGGCTAAATTATGTGAAGAATGCTTGTGAATTAAATTATCTTCGATTAAAGTCAGATAATTGACTTTCATTTCTCTTAGAAACTTCTGAGTAGTTTTTTATTCTCATCCAATTTTAAACTTAAATTAACCAAAATTTTGGGTGAATTTCAAAACGTACTAAGCAACTATACAAAAGTCTCGCATTCTAAAATGCAACCGTGTTGAGTTTTGCAATGCAATCCAAAGTGCACCGATAAGTTACATAATTAGCAAACTGTACCTCGTTAAATTTGCTGATACATTTCCTTACTTTGACTGCAAAGTATTATGATGTCTTTTAACTCGGAAAATGTGTGAAATATCATCGACACATTTTTTATTCGTTTGAAACACATAACATAGTGCAAATGTTGCAAATGGTTGACATTGGAAATAATAATAATTCAATGACTTTGGCACAAAAATCAGTCTGCAGATGAGCAATGACATTGGTTCTGTTGGCTTTGAGAGCCGTTGTATCTAATGCCTTCCATGCATAGACCTGCAACTAAGGAAAACTCTACAAACAAGTCTAATGGTCAATTTACATTTCCTCAAGGTGAGATGACCATGTTTTTAAAATGAGCTGTGTAGGACGTTACACCACCCTGTTGAAACCTCAAATCGTTGGAGTCTATACCAGGTTGTGGAAAAGATTTAGATGAACGCCTGCCTCAACTTATAGTCAGTCCATTGCCGTGCAAATGCTCTGGTCAGCCGCGATCTTTTGAGATCTGTCAATTTTGGATTTTTACCTAAATCAAGTTATCGGCTGCACCTGATTTACCCGCAGGATGTAACACCAAAAGATTAAATATCCTTAAGGTTATGACTTCGTCGTTAACGGTGATGACCTGGCCGAAGTCTCAATACAAAAGGGAGATGCCACCGGCATAAAATTAGACGCTCTTGGATTTTATGTGTATTGGTGTCGTCGCAAGTTCAAACCACCAATCGTTTACTTTTTTGAGGAATATTAAGGTCAGTTTAAAATTTTATCATTTGCACGTGCTGTTGAATCCTATACATCCATCCACTATGCATTTATAGAATAGATTGAATAAATTACAGCCAATTTGACACATGTTATATATTGTTATGCTATAACAATATGGACATTATTAAATAGTAAATTTCGGAAGCCCCAATTGAAAGACCCTTTATTTGTTTGCGATATTGTGTTGATAAGAAGGCCAGCGAATCTAAGTCAATGAGTTGGATAAAGTTTATAAATAAAGTTTCCTTAATAAAAACACTTCTCTTAACTCTTAAATATTTGTTAAATATTTAAAAACGCGGTCAAAAGAAGTCCTTTCAGAAACACTTGCTAAATAATATAAATAATCTTCGAACATACAAGGCACTCAGTTTCTTCTTACTTAAACATATTTCATTGCTGAAAATTACAGCTAATTCTTAAAAATTGTGTTAATACATAAGTATACTTTTTCGTTTTACAGAAAATTCTTGGAAACCTCTCGAAATTAAACAAAAATTAAACTAGAATAGACATTTTTTCAGAATATTAAGAACCCTTATCGGTACTCTAGAAAAACAATATTTTTAAGGGGTTGCAATTTTTGGCACAAATGCTACCAACTATAGTGACTAAGACTATAAATAACAAAAAAAAATGCCTTCTCTTTTTGTTCCAAATCTCACGCATCATACTATAACTTTCAATATAAATTTATGAGAAAAAAAATTATGACATACTTTATGATAACATACATACATAAGTCAAAGTGTTCTGGTATCTAAAAAGAATATGATACTTTAAATATTAAAAAAATACCAACAAAAGGGAAATAAAAGAGATATGAAAGTGAGCATAAATAAATTTAGAGAGACATAAACTTACACAAAGAAGAAAAGAAAAAAAAAACATTAAGGTGATATAATGCAAATAATATTTATCTTAAAAAAAAACAATATTAAAAAAAACAAAAATTTCTTTCTGTAGAGAATAAATATAAAAATTTTACACAAATTTAAATACACATTTAATGTATTCTTAATGTTAATATTTCTTTTCATACATACAATAAATAAAGGATACATAATATGTAGATATCTACATAAGTAAAACGTCGTTTTTTATATGCATGTAAATTTCAATTGTAAGCATTTTACATGTTTGTGTGTGTGCGTGTGTTTATAAATAATATACTCACAAATATGTAAATTTGGGTAATTTTCACTAACGATTCATAAAGTTTGCATTGTGTGGAAAGCTGTTTAATTTTTTATTATTTTTTTTTCAAAAATTCATTTAAATATTATGAATTCAAAACAAGCAGCTTGATTTAACTTAGTTTCCATGTAATGAACACAATAAATCATGTGGCATGCAAAAGTTTTATTTTCCTTTTCATTTTTATTTAATTCAATAACTCGAGTTCTGGTTTGCAAATAAAGAAGAAAATCATCATTAATGAACATTTATTTTAGCATTTATGATTGGAGAAGGTAAAAATGTCATAATATTTTTTTTAATGTTTTTAATGATTGTCATAATATATTTTATATACATATTTAATAATATGACCTTATTTAAATTAAAAATCTTATGGAAAAATTCATTTGGTATGTGGGCTGTACTTATAAAGAGTTTTGTAGTAGTATTTAATTATATTCCAGAAATTGCGCGTAACTTACGGAGTTTTGTACGAGATTGATTATGTCTTAGGGAGGCACTTTAAAAAACAAATGAAATGACGGCTTTTACAGAATTAATTTTTTTTTTAACTTAGCGGTGTTTGCAAGTGGACTACTCACATGTGCTATTCCTTATTTTAATTAATCTTGTTATCGGGTATAACCCAGTGTTACCAGTGAAATTTCGAAAAAGATACATTTTGGTTTCAAAAAAGATACAGTTTTTCCACATTCTGAAAAAAAAAAATTAAAAATAAAAATCCAATTTTAACGTTTAACATTTATTAACATAACATTTTTATTTCTTATTTAATGAATATTTGGGGGATTCACAAAGTGTCATTAAGTCATATCGTCAGCTCAGAATTGGTTTGGCACATATTATGGTAATATAACCATGATATGCGCCAAACCAATTCTCAGCTGACGATATGTCTTCAAATAATAACATGAAAAAATACGACTGTTGTGAACAACCCCTCATAGTTTAGTGTGATATCTTGAATTTAAAGATGCTTATTTAAAACAAATATAAAATAAATATTAACCTTAAATAATATTTTTCATTTTTCAGACGCAAATCAAAAATGAATTTTATTTTGCTTGTTTACCAAGCAGCGGATCCTTAGCCGGTCTAATTTGACGCCGCAAGTGATTTGTTGCAAAAATTGCAAGCCGCAGGTTAATTTCGGTTGTTAGTCGGATAAAACTATACCATCAACGGCGACGGCTTACAAAAACTAATGCGGCTCGGCTCAGCCCATTAGCGCAGGTCTTATCTGATTAATTACGACGGCACAATAAACATAGCAAGCAAAGTTCTATTAATTTAAGACACTTTTTGTTTACAGAGCAAAAACAATATTTTTAAACCATTGTAGAATGTTAGAACATTGTGACCTTGTGAATACCCCAATTGTAAAGAAAATGATATCATAAAAATTTATTTTTTTATTTATTTAAGTCATAAATATTAGGATTGTAATTTTTAAAAATACAGTAAGCAACCTTTAAATTAATTATATGTAACTATGTTATCAAAACAAATTCATTTTTGTAAAAATTAATATACGAGTTAAGGCGTTTATACTAAGGCGATTATATCAAAAAGTTTATATCTGTGGAATTTTTAACAAAACATCTTAAGTCAAATTTAAAAAGTTTTAAAAAAAATGTGATTAATAGTACGAATTTTTATTCAAAAAACATTTTTGTTTACGTTTTTAAAATTTTGTATTATAAACGAACTTTTTCTTTGATTTTGTTTTATTTTATTATTTGATAAAAATTATTTTTTCGCCGAGTTTTTTTTTAAGAACTTTTTTGCTATCTTTTCTCGACTTAAGATGTTATGTCAAAATGCCACAGATATAAATTTCCTAGATCCTTAATGTTTTCTTTCGCCATTATTAAAGCTGCTATTATATAAGCATTGCATCGGTTACGATGATCAGTCTTAATAAGTTTTTGTTGGCTAAAAATTCTCTAAAATATTATTTCTGAATAATTTGTCAGGATTATACAAGGTACCTGGTGTCATCAAAAAATACGAAAAATGTATATTTCGTATCCTAATGGCGTCACTGGTATAACGATCTAAAACTTTTTTAAGCTTTTCAACAAAATCTTTTTTGAGTTTTTATTTTGTATTGCCTCTTTTAATCCAATGAAATAAAAAACTGTATGTATTTTGTTATAAATTGGATCAATATATTTCGAACATCTTCAGGATCTATACAATTTTAAAATGCAATAATAATTTTTTATTTATGACATATATAATTTTTATAAAAATTTAACAAAAATTTAAAAATGTAGTTTTAATTTGATTTTTCATTTGAGGGGCTTAAAGCACAAGGGGTTCAAGTGACTTATATTAAATAATGAGAAAAACGCGGTTAAATTGCAATAAAAAATGTAAAATTAAATTCTATCTGGCATATTACTTTTTTATTAAAAGCTATCCTGTGATATATTTTAAGCATACAAAATTAAAAAATACTATCTTTTACATGCACAAATACCCAAAAATTACCTTTTAAGTAAGGAAAGTCGCACTTATACCCCTTGTGCTTTAACTTTTTTTAAAATTTCTAAATAAATGAACTTGTATCTAAATAAAATTAAGGTAATACCTGATACGAACACCACATACTCTTTATTTTTAAATTAACATTTTATTAGGAAAAGCTTATATGGTTCTTCGTTACATTTTTTAGTAATAATCAGATTCCAAAGCATCATTCGGCTCATCTTCATCCACACCTTCGCTTTCGATTCTTTCCGGAATTTCGTCCATTCGATAGTGAGAAAGTGGTTTGAACAGTGCATGTTAAATTGGTGGTATATAGAAAATAAGGTAGTTCTTGAATTTCCCGAACTTTATTGGTTAAACGCTGATTTATGTAGAAAGTTGTGGGAGTAACTGCTCGTCTCATCCAACATTACGAGCTTTCATGTTTACTTTGGCGAAGTTTTCTTGCTCAATCAAAAGATTCCCTTTTAAGACATGTTTTATGGGTCATCCTTCTCCAAGTGTAACCAATGTCCGAAAATAAAATAATTCAAATACTTTGTGCAATACGGCAAAACTGACTTCTTGAGAACAAGTGCTACAATACGTCACCAATTTCAGCTCAGAAATCATCAGAAATTCACGCACTCGCTCCATGTAAAACATAATTTTAATATTTACTTAGAGCTAAGGGCGTTCTCATATACCCCTTGTGCTCCAAGCGAAGCAGGAATTTAAATGACAAGTGCTTGAATTGTTCACCATTTCTCGATACCGGATAAGAATCCCACATTCAACTCTTATGCTCTAAGCTTCTCTGAACTTCAACTACTTGTTTCATATGTAACCTCAATTTTAGAAAAATGGCACTTAAACCCCTTGTGCTCTAAGCCCCTCATTTGTATTATATTTTTCAATCAATTCAGGTAATTTTTAAATTTTTGGTGATTTTACCATGATATGCGCCAAACCAATAATGAGCTGACGATATGTCAATTTAATCCCAACTATAGCTAGCACCAAGTTGTAATAATGACCCCTAGTCACTTTTTGCTCCAATTTTTGCAACATTCATTTAGCATTTCGAGTAGATTCTGCAAAAGGTTGCAAAAAAGGTATTTTTTGACAAGCTGAACCAAAAATGACTTTATAACGAAATAATTGAAGAAATGGCAAAAAAATGGCATATGCCATAAAAAACTTGCCCTGGTAATAACGAAATTTTGTCTTTTAAGCTACTCTTCCATATGATCACAGGTGTACTCTTTGTAGGGACTTAGATCAATATATTTTTTTACCCTTCGGTGAAATTTATTTCTTACACTACAAACAAAAAAAAGTTTTGAGCACTTTATAGTTACGTTAACCATATTGTAGTCACCGGCAAGTATAGAAAAATGTATTTTCTCTTAGTAACAATAACAAACATAAGAAAAATCTTTGTTTTTTTACTACAAAAGTTATTTGCGTATACTAAACAAAAATAGTTTCATGTTGCAACACAACTAGTACCGAATTTATGAAATTTTTTGGTCTGAAATTTGTACAAACTTGAAGGAAATTTTACTGAATAAAAATAACTGCTGGCTAAGATTACATTTTAATCGCTAAACGAGATGAAAAATTACGAAATCAAGCCACTAAATAGCAAAATTGGCAACACTCTACAAAACCCTACAAGACTTAAACCAAACAACTTCCATTTTCATTACAATTGATACATTTATTGCATATTTTACAATTGTAAAATATGAACAAACATATTTAAAGCCAAATCCACTACACAAGATTGCTTTTATTAAAAAAAGTCTTCTAAAGGGTGTTTTTTTAAGCTAGATAGAACTTTAAATTGTAAAAAGTAACACAAAAAATTAAATTTTGATGAAATATTTTTTTTTATCGTTTCAGTATACTCTGGCAAATCATCATGAATAGACTCACGCTTGAACAACGCTACGAAATTATCCAAATTTACTTTGAAAATCAGTCGTCGATTCGCGCAACTTATAGACGAAAATTGTGTTCAGCGATGAGGTGAATTTTTGGCTTAACGGGTTTGTTAATAAGCAAAATTGCCGCATATGGAGCGAGACCAATCCACAAGAGACCCTACAGACTCCATTACATCCAGAAAAATGCACCGTTTGGTGCGGTTTTCACGCTGGTGGCATCATCGGACCTTATTTCTTTAAAAATGAGGCCGGAGCTCGCGTTACGGTCAATGGAGATCGTTACCGCACCATGATCAATGATTTTTTGTTTGAAAATATGGATGGCATTGATCCGGAGGAGATGTGGTTTCAACAGGATGGCGCTACGTGCCATACGTCGAACGCAACCATCGACTTATTGAAATCAAAATTTGGCGATAAGTTGATTTCGAAAATGGACCTGTCAATTGGCCTCTAAGGTCGTGCGATTTGACACCTCTCGATTATTTCCTGTGGGGCTACGTGAAGTCACTGGTTTATGCTGATAAACCAGCAACAATTGACGCCTTGGAGGCCAGCATTGTTCGTGTTATTCGTGACATACGGCCAGCAGTGCTCGAAAAAGTGGCCCAAAATTGGACGTCCAGAATGCGCTTCGTCAAGAACAGCCGCGGTGCCCATATGCCCGAAATCATTTTCAAATGTTAATGTCACGTATTGATCTTTCGAATAAAAAAAAAATTTTGATTACAATTTAATTTTTTGTGTTATTTTTTACAATTTCAAGTTCTATCGGGCTTAAAAAACACCCTTTATTTATTGAAAGTTTAGTATGTCATTCGTATTAAATGTTCATTCCTTAAAACTGGAACTTACTATACAAAAAAAAAAAAAAAAAAAAAAAAAAAAAAAAAATTAAAAAAACTGTTTTCAATTGCTTTTAAAAGTATTATTTGGCAGAAATCCAAATTTGTGTAAATTTTCTAAAAGTAGATATTAAAATAACCAAATTAATTTGCATATAAAAGTTTACGACTTTGGATTAAAAAAAAGGAGTGTTCATTCTACATATAAGAAGATAAGACAAGACTAAAGGTTATTTTGGTAAGAATTTAATTTCAAAATTAGGTTTCAATAAAACAATGTTACATAAAAAGTACCTTAAGATTTTAATTTGTATTGAATGTTAGACATTTTATTGATTGCTGTTTTTAGTCAAATGGCAACAAAATTTAGGTGATTATAGTTAGTGGCATTAAAAGGATTAAGTTAGGTCATTAAACTTATGAATATGAATCAGAAAAATTGCACAGAGTTTGCTTAACAAAAATGTTTTTAATGCGAATTTAGAGAAATTAAAATCCTTTACTTAAAATCTAAAAATATACACTTAAGTGAGTAAATAGGCATCATCGTAATTATTTTAAGATAAAAATATTAAAAAAATTTAAATCGCTTATAACTTTGTACATTGGAGAGCTTTGAAAGAGGAGAAATAAATTTATAGTTTAGAAAATAATAACTTGTTTTTGATAAAGTTTATGCATCAGTAGTAGAGGTGCACTCAAGTTCAAGTAATGAAATTATATATAAGTAGACCATGGTCCTAGGAAGGGGTGTTTATCAAATAAAAATAAAAATTGGGCTTGTAGTAACAGATTTCGTAACTTTAAACAATAAAGCGGGGAGGCTCCGCCACAGTGACGAGTACCGCGACCAGGTTAGGTCTATTGTACCCACTCCGCTTAGTTGGCCAAAAGACCCTCTGCTTCCCAAAGAAACCCAACCAGGGCCTTTGCGGATATAGTACCGAATCGGGACGCACCCATAATATCGTGCCCCAAGTGGCTCCTTCTGGCCCATGCCAGCGCCGGATAGTCACACAGTATATGCTTCGTCGACTCGTCCCCGTTTAGACATGGTCTGCATTCCTGATCCTCCGCCAGGCCCATCCGATAAAGGTGGTATTTGATCGTGTGGTGACCAGTCAGATAAGCCACCAACAGTCGCAGATCCCGTCTGCCGAGACCATTCGTCATCATTACATTCCCGGGAGAGATGAATTCCCTTGCCTGACGCATTCCCGGAAGCTATGCTCAGTATCCCCTATGTTCCCCTAGAGCCTAGTCCTCCATGAGGGACTGGACCCCCCCCAAACTTAACCCACTAAAGGGTTCAGGACCCATCATCCTGGCGGTAGAACCAGCCCTGGCCGTCTATCTCATCAGCCCCATTATTACCCGGGACCCCTGAGTGCCCCGGCACCCAGCAGAGCGTCACTCTGTTCCTTGTCCCTAGCTCCTGTAGCCTTCCACGGCACTCCGCCACCAACTTCGAGGACATTCTCCAGGAAGAGAGTGCTTTAATGGCCGCTTGGCTATTGGCAACCATTCCCCTATCAAGAATGTTGCTGCAACACACATCAATGGCGCAAATCTCGGCCTGAAAAACACACGGTGATTCGCCGATTGTCATCGAGATACGTGTATTAGGTCCAAAAACCCCTGCACCCACTCCGTGCTCCGATTTTGACCCGTCGGTATACCAGTGTAATGCATGGTTTCCCCGACACGGATTTTCATCACTCCAGGCCCTCCCATCCGGAATGATTGCTCTTAACCTTCTGTTCAAGCCTAGTTCCGTGGTCATTATGTCCGCCCTTGTACAGACAGATAGGCCAGAAGCCATTTCCATCAAGCCGGCATGCCCCTGGACTTCAGCAAGTCCCGCTGTCAGCTTGATCCTAAGGAGACTGGGCACAGCAGTCCTCCTTATATGGATTTGTAGTGGTAGTATACCCACTATAACCTCAAGTGCTGCAGAAGGACATGTGCGCATTACCCCCGTCAGGGCCAGACACACCATCCGCTGCAGCCTATTGCACTTTTTTATTGCAGTCTCCTTCCGAATCTTAGGCCACCATACCAATGATCCGTAGGAATTTATCGGTCTGATCATCGTAAAGTATAGCCATTTTACCATATTGGTACTAAGTCCCCAAGTTCTCCCAAAGAATCCTCATCAAAAATCCTACCGGCTAACCCATTAGCCCGGCGAGTCCCCGAGATTGCCGCCTTGACGTTCATGTGACCAGTACCATCCACAATAGTCGAGCCCGGAAAGTGTACCCGTAGCAAGGTTTCCAAAGTCTCCCTGCGATTCCTCGTGAAGGAACCATCTGTTCCCTCCATCAGACCCACTCAATTTTAGTGTCCCTTGGCTATTACCCTGTGAAGTCTCGCCGCGTTCGGGGAGGTTTGCGACGCTACTGCAAAAGTTCCTTCATGAATCCCGTTTGGATTTGCGTAAGGATTTGTTATATTCTGTTAGGGCACCTTTGTAGTCCTGCCAGTTTTTGGTCCGTTTTGCCCTGTTGAATAACCTTCTCACATGCCGCCGCTTCTGCTCGAGCGTCTCATTCCACACGCAGAGAAAAAATATGTTTGGGCATGGTTACGGCAACAACACTATGTTTAATGTAACAATATATTGTTGTCGTACACAAATAATTGTTATTTTTATTTAATATCAACAATATTATAGTTACTGTAAACATATCAATGTTTATCGCAATAATGAATTTGAGTATTGTTGATCGAAAAATAATTATTTTTCTAACAACTTAATTATGATAACTTTCTAAACATATTATATTTCTCACAACCATATCATGATATTTAATAGCCATAACATGATAACTTTCTATACATTTATCATATTATGTTAAAGATGCAATCAAACTATTTTTACTCTAATCATATTATGTTAGCGCCACTTGTAAAATAATTTTGAAGAAGTTGTGTCGTTTTTTTTTATTTGTGAGCGGTTAAACAATTAAAAGATAAAATTCCATAAAAAAATAAGTTTAAAGAAATTAAAAAATTAAAATATTAGCGGAGTTCATTCAAGTATTAGTGATGTAATAGTGCAAATGCAAAATATCATAGTTTTTTGTAAAATCCAACAACAAAACACACAGAGATTTCGTTATATTTTATAAAAGTGCTACGATATTTCTGTGGTTTTCATGGGCAACCGCGTATGTCTTAAATAAATTGTTCAGGAAAGCCGAAAACCCATTCTAGATCAAACTATGGGCTAGGTATTGCACATTTTAACCTTGTCATTACGTTACAAAACGGAATTGATCCATCTTTTTTCAAAAAAATATAAAGAGCGTTCAAAATTAGGCAATATGGCATCAACATCTTAAAATCAAAAAAATGGATACAGGCGGTTGCCCATGAAAACCACAGATTTTTCATTTGCTCTTTTGCAAGCCTTATATTGAACTCCGCTATTTGATTAACATTAAGAAAAATTGTAAAAAGCCACAAAATAAAAAATCGATTCAAAAATATTTAAATTTATTTTGTATTTTTATGACAGCTATGAAAGGTGCTGTATCATAATATAATTGCTTCTAAATTTATTATGATTAAAATGATGATAATATGATTACTTCTTAGCTTATTATGATTAATATGACAATAATATGATTAATTTCTTAGCTTATTATGATTAACATGACAATAATTTGATTACTTATTCACTTAGTATGATTAACAGAATAATAATATGATTAAGGGAAAAATATTATGATGACATATTACGAGTATATTGAGTCATAATATGTTTCAATAATAATCTTAATATGGTGACTACAATCATAATTCTTATCATAATATGTTGCTCTTAGAATATGTTTACCACAACCATGTTTTTTCTTTGCGTGCACCATGGAGTTCTACGGCTCGAGCTGAAGGATCGCAATGTCATGCTCCCTCGTAAGGAGGAGAGCAATGTTTCTTCAACATGGTTGGCCGCTAGCTCAATCTCATCAACAGACCCGATATCTGTCACTAGGAGCCCAGCCTTTCGGTTTACAAGAAACCTGAACTTATTCCAATCCATTGGTCTAGGATTGTAAGCGCCGCTGCGCAAATCCCCACCTCCCGGTATGTCAAACCTATTATGTTGATGGTCCGACAGCGAAGCCTCATCCGTAACCCTCCAATAACGAATTGAATCGCGCAGAGCACCGCTTACCAGTGTGAGGTCTAAAACATCCTCTATAATCGCATTAATAAAGGTTAGCTTACAGCCGACATTGGCTATGTCCAAGTTTGTAGCTTCCAGATATTCCAGTAGTAACTCACTTCTTTAATTGATGTTGCTGCTACCCCAAACAATATTACAATTATTCATTTATGTGATGGCAGATTGCTAAGGTGCAAAGCTGACATTTATACTTTACTATATGATAATAGTAATATAACAATATAACATTTTATTTGTCCAAATTTGTCACATAAGGTTTTAGGCCAAGTAAGGAATCTAAAACTATGTACACATGGACAGTAATATTCATGTTTCACTCTTCCAAACATGATTGAAACAACATGTTTTGCCATACAAAATTTTGAGAGCGAACCATGTCTCCTAGTTTTTAAAAACATGCTGCGCAACAGGCAACTTTCATCTCCAATTTTGATAACAATTATCGTTATTTTATCTGATCTAGCTGTCAAAAAATTCAAAACAAAATAAAAGTTCATATTAAATAAAATAAAGTGATAATCACAAAATTGGTTCCAAGCAGCTTAGATCAATCAATTATGATCAATCTTTTGAAAAAAAATTTTTTGAATTTATTTTTTTATATTTAAAACTTTTTTTAATTTTTTTTTTGCTCAAAAGAAAGCTTATGTCTTTTCCTTTAAGGTAGTTCTGTTCCCATGTTCTGTAACTTTAGTGAGAACTTCTCGCATCGAAAAGATGTGAAACAAAATATTCCATCGTTTCTCGAAAAGTGAGAAAAAACTGTGTTACAGACGTCGAAAGACGTCAAGTCGAAAACTATCAAAAGAGATTACGTCGTTACGTTATACATTTCATAACATTGCACTCGAAGCAGATGTGACATTGCAAACGTTGAGAATGCCAGTGACACATATCGTTGACGGCGACCAAAATATACTAAAACTTAAAATTTTTCAACGACGGCGTCGAAAATACAACCGTCGGCTATACCAAATAATGTAAAGTGCGACTTTAATGTTTGTTGTTTGCAAACGAGCTTTGAAAACATTCGTTTATTTTAGAAAAATATTAAAAGAAAATAATTAAACAATGAAAAAATGTGCCAAGTACAAAATATTATTATTAGTATTCTTTCCATTCTGCGTTTTTAATTGTTTTTTAGTGTTATCATTATTTCTCGCCCCATTTTTATTCGTGAGCTTATCTGACAATTCAAAGCTTACAAACTAAAATTAACTAACGTGGAAGATAAAATATGAACCGGAGGTTGGTCCCTAGCCAAATCAATCCACTGAGATGGAATATATAAATGCTCGAAACATGTAAATTTATATGTACCTAGATGTATTACGTTTTCTTCATATGTACGTAAAAATTTATGGTCGAATTTTGACCATTAGGCGAACACCAACAAGTATTAATAAAAGTATTAAATAATACATTTTTAATATTTAAAAAAGTATTTTATCTGTTTTAAATAAAATCACACTTACAACACATAAAAAATGTCAAAATGAAACAAGAATGAATCGTATAAACAGCATGTTTGGCAGTCTAGTCTTAGAGAGCTGAAAAAGTGGTTTATATCGTCATATGAACATAGCATAACGAAACTATTAAAAATTACGTACAGATTTTACGTTTGTATTTATATTTTTGGATTAAAGTCCGTGATGGTAAATAGAATAAAAATAAAAAGTTTTTTAACTTAGTCTTCATGAAACTGTACTCCAAAATAAGTCATGAAAAGAAAAGCTGTTGATCGTGGCACATGTGGCAATTTAAAGATAATTAGTACACACTGGACTACAGCAAACAAAAATGTTCAAAACAGTCTTAATGATTTTAATAAGATTTCCTTTTATTTTTTTTAGATATTTGTCTTCTTTACAAATTGGTAAAATAGTAAAGTAACAACGGGCAACGGAAAACACTAGTGATTTTAACTGCCTTAACTTAACCCACTTAAGTGTACACTTCAGTATGAAGCATCATCCCAAAGGAGTTTTGGTCGATATCGCTTTTAAGATGAAATTGTTAATTCGGTCCTGCTCAATATTGCAGCATCTACTAACATTTATAGAGGCTAGACTCACAGTTACTAGACATTTTGGAAAAACGTATTATTTTAAAGGCAGAAATATAAAATTGAAGGCCGCATTCCCCAGATTAAATGGCTAGATATTTTTTTCTGGTATTTTAAAGAATGTATAATGAATGAATAAGCACAGAGCACACTTAAAAAAAAAAATAATATTCGAAGCAAAGTTTTAACGATAGCTCCGAAAATCTTTAAAAAAACGTCTTGAAAAGGCGCGATTTTGCTTAGCTATGCACCTTAGCATTTATTAAGCTAAATAAAATCCATATTTATAAAAAGTTGCAAAAAACAAGTTAGAGTGCAACATTCGGCTCTGCCTAATCTTTGATACCCTTTACCGACAGTTAGAATAACTCAGGTAAATTATGGACCGATCTTCCCGAAATTTCTAGTCATATAAAACGAATTTGTGCAAAACAAAATTATCAATATTTTAGAGTGATGGTTCCACATTTGGATTCAATACTCTTGTCCTACCTAGCCGAGTGATTTCAGCAGCCGGACATGGCTTAACCGACTTAGAATTAATCAAGGACTTAGGATATATATAAAGCTATTAAAACAACTTTGTTTCATTTGGCCCAAAATGTATTTGTTTCAAATGCTTTTAATTCCCAAAAAAAATCCTATTAAAGTTCACAAAATTCAATGTTATCCAAATTTCAAATTCGTTGATTTGACAAAAATTATTTACTAATTTATATTACCTGTAACAAATATAAAGAAAAACATCTAAAGTATGATCCTAAGTCAATTTTTAACTATTTAAGTTTTTCAATTTTCCATGAAGAAACTTTTCTTTTCTCAAAAAATCTGAAACTACGCTGATAATATATGAAGATTGAAACTATAACACTGTATTTTTTGGAAAACTATAAGAGCTAGAACCAAAATAACGAAAATCTGTGATCACTTCTAAAAATTGGATTTGCTAAGGATTTTTATATGACAACCTTTAAATGCGTTTGTCTGTAAAACTATAAGAGCTAGAGCCATAATAACGAAAATCTGTGATCACTTCTAAAAATTGGATTTTCTTAGGATTTTTATATGAAAAACTTTAAATGCGTTTTTCTGGAAAACTATAAGAGCTAGAACCAAAATAACGAAAATCTGTGATCACTTCTAAAAATTGGATTTGCTAAGGATTTTTATATGACAACCTTTAAATGCGTTTGTCTGTAAAACTATAAGAGCTAGAGCCATAATAACGAAAATCTGTGATCACTTCTAAAAATTGGATTTTCTTAGGATTTTTATATGAAAAACTTTAAATGCGTTTTTCTGGAAAACTATAAGAGCTAGAGCCAAAATAACGAAAATCTGTGATCACTTCTAAAAATTGGATTTTCTCAGGATTTTTATATGAATAACTTTAAATGCGTTTTTATGGAAAACTATAAGAGCTAGAGCCAAAATAACGAAAATCTGTGATCACTTCTAAAAATTGGATTTTCTTAGGATTTTTATATGAAAAACTTTAAATGCGTTTTTCTGGAAAACTATAAGAGCTAGAGCCAAAATAACGAAAATCTGTGATCACTTCTAAAAATTGGATTTTTTAAGGATTTTTATATGACAAACTTTAAATGCGTTTTTCTGGAAAACTAAGAGCTAGAGCCAAAATAACGAAAATCTGTGATCACTTCTAAAAATTTGATTTTCTTAGGATTTTTATATGAAAAACTTTAAATGCGTTTTTCTGAAAAACTATAAGAGCTAGAGCCAAAATAACGAAAATCTGTGATCACTTCTAAAAATTGGATTTTCTAAGGATTTTTACATGAAAAACTTTAAATGCGTTTTTCTGGAAAACTATAAGAGCTAGAGCCAAAAAAACGAAAATCCGTGATCATTTCTAAAAATTGGATTTTCTTAGGATTTTTACATGAAAAACTTTAAATGCGTTTTTCAGGAAAACTATAAGAGCTAGAGCCAAAAAAACGAAAACCTGTGATCACTTCTAAAAATTGGATTTTCTTAGGATTTTTATATGAAAAACTTTAAATGCGTTTTTCTGGAAAACTATAAGAGCTAGAGCCAAAATAACGAAAATCTGTGATCATTTCTAAAAATTGGATTTTCTTAGGATTTTTACATGAAAAACTTTAAATGCGTTTTTCAGGAAAACTATAAGAGCTAGAGCCAAAAAAACGAAAACCTGTGATCACTTCTAAAAATTGGATTTTCTTAGGATTTTTATATGAAAAACTTTAAATGCGTTTTTCTGGAAAACTATAAGAGCTAGAGCCAAAATAACGAAAATCTGTGATCACTTCTAAAAATTAGATTTTCTTAGGATTTTTACATGAAAAACTTTAAATGCGTTTTTCTGGAAAACTATAAGAGCTAGAGCCAAAATAACGAAAATCTGTGATCATTTCTAAAAATTGGATTTTCTTAGGATTTTTACATGAAAAACTTTAAATGCGTTTTTCAGGAAAACTATAAGAGCTAGAGCCAAAAAAACGAAAACCTGTGATCACTTCTAAAAATTGGATTTTCTTTTCTTAGCAAAAATCTGTGATCACTTCTAAAAATTGGACTTTCTTAGGATTTTTATATGGAAAACTTTAAATGCGTTTTTCTGGAAAACTATAAGAGCTAGAGCCAAAATAACGAAAATCAGTGATCACTTCTAAAAATTGGATTTTCTTAGGATTTTTATATGTTTTTCTGGAAAACTATAAGAGCTAGAGCCAAAATAACGAAAATCTGTGATCACTTCTAAATATTGGATTTTCTTAGGATTTTTATATGAAAAACTTTAAATGCGTTTTTCTGGAAAACTATAAAAGCTAGAGCCAAAATAACGAAAATCTGTGATCATTTCTAAAAATTGGATTTTCTTAGGATTTTTACATGAAAAACTTTAAATGCGTTTTTCAGGAAAACTATAAGAGCTAGAGCCAAAAAAACGAAAACCTGTGATCACTTCTAAAAATTGGATTTTCTTTTCTTAGCAAAAATCTGTGATCACTTCTAAAAATTGGACTTTCTTAGGATTTTTATATGGAAAACTTTAAATGCGTTTTTCTGGAAAACTATAAGAGCTAGAGCCAAAATAACGAAAATCTGTGATCACTTCTAAAAATTTGATTTTCTTAGGATTTTTACATGAAAAACTTTAAATGCGTTTTTCAGGAAAACTATAAGAGCTAGAGCCAAAAAAACGAAAACCTGTGATCACTTCTAAAAATTGGATTTTCTTTTCTTAGCAAAAATCTGTGATCACTTCTAAAAATTGGACTTTCTTAGGATTTTTATATGGAAAACTTTAAATGCGTTTTTCTGGAAAACTATAAGAGCTAGAGCCAAAATAACGAAAATCAGTGATCACTTCTAAAAATTGGATTTTCTTAGGATTTTTATATGTTTTTCTGGAAAACTATAAGAGCTAGAGCCAAAATAACGAAAATCTGTGATCACTTCTAAATATTGGATTTTCTTAGGATTTTTATATGAAAAACTTTAAATGCGTTTTTCTGGAAAACTATAAAAGCTAGAGCCAAAATAACGAAAATCTGTGATCATTTCTAAAAATTGGATTTTCTTAGGATTTTTACATGAAAAACTTTAAATGCGTTTTTCAGGAAAACTATAAGAGCTAGAGCCAAAAAAACGAAAACCTGTGATCACTTCTAAAAATTGGATTTTCTTTTCTTAGCAAAAATCTGTGATCACTTCTAAAAATTGGACTTTCTTAGGATTTTTATATGGAAAACTTTAAATGCGTTTTTCTGGAAAACTATAAGAGCTAGAGCCAAAATAACGAAAATCAGTGATCACTTCTAAAAATTGGATTTTCTTAGGATTTTTATATGTTTTTCTGGAAAACTATAAGAGCTAGAGCCAAAATAACGAAAATCTGTGATCACTTCTAAATATTGGATTTTCTTAGGATTTTTATATGGATAACTTTAAATGCGTTTTTCTGGAAAACTATAAGAGCTAGAGCCAAAATAACAAAAATCTGTGATCACTTCTAAAAATTGGATTTTCTTAGGATTTTTATATGGAAAACTTTAAATGCGTTTTTCTGGAAAACTATAAGAGCTAGAGCCAAAATAACGAAAATCTGTGATCACTTCTAAAAATTGGATTTTCTTAGGATTTTTATATGGAAAACTTTAAATGCGTTTTTCTGGAAAACTATAAGAGCTAGAGCCAAAATAACGAAAATCTGTGATCACTTCTAAAAATTGGATTTTCTTAGGATTTTTATATGGAAAACTTTAAATGCGTTTTTCTTGAAAACTAGAAGAGCTAGAGCGAAAATAACGAAAATCTGTGATCACTTCTAAAAATTGGATTTTCTTAGGATTTTTATATGGAAAACTTAAAATGCGTTTTTCTTGAAAACTAGTAGAGCTAGAGCGAAAATAACGAAAATCTGTGATCACTTGTATTCCCACCTAAAAATTGATTTTCTTAGGATTTTTGTATGGAAAACTTTAAATGCGTTTTTCTTGAAAACTAGAAGAGCTAGAGCGAAAATAACGAAAATCTGTGATCACTTGTATTCCCACCTAAAAATTGATTTTCTTAGGATTTTTGTATGGAAAACTTTAAATGCGTTTTTCTGGAAAACTATAAGAGCTAGAGCCAAAATAACGAAAATCTGTGATCACTTCTAAAAATTGGATTTTCTTAGGATTTTTATATGGAAAACTTTAAATGCGTTTTTCTGGAAAACTATAAGAGCTAGAGCCAAAATAACAAAAAACTATGATCACTTCTAAAAATTGGATTTTCTTAGGATTTTTATATGGAAAACTTTAAATGCGTTTTTCTGGAAAACTATAAGAGCTAGAGCCAAAATAACGAAAATCTGTGATCACTTCTAAAAATTGGATTTTCTTAGGATTTTTATATGGAAAACTTTAAATGCGTTTTTCTGGAAAACTATAAGAGCTAGAGCCAAAATAACGAAAATCTGTGATCACTTGTATTCCCACCTAAAAATTGATTTTCTTAGGATTTTTGTATGGAAAACTTTAAATGCGTTTTTCTTGAAAACTAGAAGAGCTAGAGCGAAAATAACGAAAATCTGTGATCACTTGTATTCCCACCTAAAAATTGATTTTCTTAGGATTTTTGTATGGAAAACTTTAAATGCGTTTTTCTGGAAAACTATAAGAGCTAGAGCCAAAATAACGAAAATCTGTGATCACTTCTAAAAATTGGATTTTCTTAGGATTTTTATATGGAAAACTTTAAATGCGTTTTTCTGGAAAACTATAAGAGCTAGAGCCAAAATAACAAAAATCTGTGATCACTTCTAAAAATTGGATTTTCTTAGGATTTTTATATGGAAAAGTTTAAATGCGTTTTTCTGGAAAACTATAAGAGCTAGAGCCAAAATAACGAAAATCTGTGATCACTTCTAAAAATTGGATTTTCTTAGGATTTTTATATGGAAAACTTTAAATGCGTTTTTCTGGAAAACTATAAGAGCTAGAGCCAAAATAACAAAAATCTGTGATCACTTCTAAAAATTGGATTTTCTTAGGATTTTTATATGGAAAACTTTAAATGCGTTTTTCTGGAAAACTATAAGAGCTAGAGCCAAAATAACAAAAATCTGTGATCACTTCTAAAAATTGGATTTTCTTAGGATTTTTATATGGAAAACTTTAAATGCGTTTTTCTGGAAAACATTAAGAGCTAGAGCCAAAATAACGAAAATCTGTGATCACTTCTAAAAATTGGATTTTCTTAGGATTTTTATATGGAAAACTTTAAATGCGTTTTTCTGGAAAACTATAAGAGCTAGAGCCAAAATAACAAAAATCTGTGATCACTTCTAAAAATTGGATTTTCTTAGGATTTTTATATGGAAAACTTTAAATGCGTTTTTCTAGAAAACTATAAGAGCTAGAGCCAAAATAACAAAAATCTGTGATCACTTCTAAAAATTGGATTTTCTTAGGATTTTTATATGGAAAACTTTAAATGCGTTTTTCTGGAAAACTATAAGAGCTAGAGCCAAAATAACGAAAATCTGTGATCACTTCTAAAAATTGGATTTTCTTAGGATTTTTATATGGAAAACTTTAAATGCGTTTTTCTGGAAAACTATAAGAGCTAGAGCCAAAATAACAAAAATCTGTGATCACTTCTAAAAATTGGATTTTCTTAGGATTTTTATATGGAAAACTTTAAATGCGTTTTTCTGGAAAACTATAAGAGCTAGAGCCAAAATAACGAAAATCTGTGATCACTTCTAAAAATTGGATTTTCTTAGGATTTTTATATGGAAAACTTTAAATGCATTTTTCTGGAAAACTATAAGAGCTAGAGCCAAAATAACAAAAATCTGTGATCACTTCTAAAAATTGGATTTTCTTAGGATTTTTATATGGAAAACTTTAAATGCGTTTTTCTGGAAAACTATAAGAGCTAGAGCCAAAATAACGAAAATCTGTGATCACTTCTAAAAATTGGATTTTCTTAGGATTTTTATATGGAAAACTTTAAATGCGTTTTTCTGGAAAACTATAAGAGCTAGAGCCAAAATAACAAAAATCTGTGATCACTTCTAAAAATTGGATTTTCTTAGGATTTTTATATGGAAAACTTTAAATGCGTTTTTCTGGAAAACTATAAGAGCTAGAGCCAAAATAACGAAAATCTGTGATCACTTCTAAAAATTGGATTTTCTTAGGATTTTTATATGGAAAACTTTAAATGCGTTTTTCTGGAAAACTATAAGAGCTAGAGCCAAAATAACAAAAATCTGTGATCACTTCTAAAAATTGGATTTTCTTAGGATTTTTATATGGAAAACTTTAAATGCGTTTTTCTGGAAAACTATAAGAGCTAGAGCCAAAATAACGAAAATCTGTGATCACTTCTAAAAATTGGATTTTCTTAGGATTTTTATATGGAAAACTTTAAATGCGTTTTTCTGGAAAACTATAAGAGCTAGAGCCAAAATAACGAAAATCTGTGATCACTTGTATTCCCACCTAAAAATTGATTTTCTTAGGATTTTTGTATGGAAAACTTTAAATGCGTTTTTCTGGAAAACTATAAGAGCTAGAGCCAAAATAACAAAAATCTGTGATCACTTCTAAAAATTGGATTTTCTTAGGATTTTTATATGGAAAACTTTAAATGCGTTTTTCTGGAAAACTATAAGAGCTAGAGCCAAAATAACGAAAATCTGTGATCACTTGTATTCCCACCTAAAAATTGGATTTTCTTAGGATTTTTATATGGAAAACTTTAAATGCGTTTTTCTGGAAAACTATAAGAGCTAGAGCCAAAATAACAAAAATCTGTGATCACTTCTAAAAATTGGATTTTCTTAGGATTTTTATATGGAAAACTTTAAATGCGTTTTTCTGGAAAACTATAAGAGCTAGAGCCAAAATAACGAAAATCTGTGATCACTTCTAAAAATTGGATTTTCTTAGGATTTTTATATGGAAAACTTTAAATGCGTTTTTCTGGAAAACTATAAGAGCTAGAGCCAAAATAACAAAAATCTGTGATCACTTCTAAAAATTGGATTTTCTTAGGATTTTTATATGGAAAACTTTAAATGCGTTTTTCTGGAAAACTATAAGAGCTAGAGCCAAAATAACGAAAATCTGTGATCACTTCTAAAAATTGGATTTTCTTAGGATTTTTATATGGAAAACTTTAAATGCGTTTTTCTGGAAAACTATAAGAGCTAGAGCCAAAATAACAAAAATCTGTGATCACTTCTAAAAATTGGATTTTCTTAGGATTTTTATATGGAAAACTTTAAATGCGTTTTTCTGGAAAACTATAAGAGCTAGAGCCAAAATAACGAAAATCTGTGATCACTTCTAAAAATTGGATTTTCTTAGGATTTTTATATGGAAAACTTTAAATGCGTTTTTCTGGAAAACTATAAGAGCTAGAGCCAAAATAACGAAAATCTGTGATCACTTGTATTCCCACCTAAAAATTGATTTTCTTAGGATTTTTGTATGGAAAACTTTAAATGCGTTTTTCTTGAAAACTAGAAGAGCTAGAGCGAAAATAACGAAAATCTGTGATCACTTGTATTCCCACCTAAAAATTGATTTTCTTAGGATTTTTGTATGGAAAACTTTAAATGCGTTTTTCTGGAAAACTATAAGAGCTAGAGCCAAAATAACGAAAATCTGTGATCACTTCTAAAAATTGGATTTTCTTAGGATTTTTATATGGAAAACTTTAAATGCGTTTTTCTGGAAAACTATAAGAGCTAGAGCCAAAATAACAAAAATCTGTGATCACTTCTAAAAATTGGATTTTCTTAGGATTTTTATATGGAAAACTTTAAATGCGTTTTTCTGGAAAACTATAAGAGCTAGAGCCAAAATAACAAAAATCTGTGATCACTTCTAAAAATTGGATTTTCTTAGGATTTTTATATGGAAAACTTTAAATGCGTTTTTCTGGAAAACTATAAGAGCTAGAGCCAAAATAACGAAAATCTGTGATCACTTGTAAAAATTGGATTTTCTTAGGATTTTTATATGGAAAACTTTAAATGCGTTTTTCTGGAAAACTATAAGAGCTAGAGCCAAAATAACAAAAATCTGTGATCACTTCTAAAAATTGGATTTTCTTAGGATTTTTATATGGAAAACTTTAAATGCGTTTTTCTGGAAAACTATAAGAGCTAGAGCCAAAATAACAAAAATCTGTGATCACTTCTAAAAATTGGATTTTCTTAGGATTTTTATATGGAAAACTTTAAATGCGTTTTTCTGGAAAACTATAAGAGCTAGAGCCAAAATAACGAAAATCTGTGATCACTTCTAAAAATTGGATTTTCTTAGGATTTTTATATGGAAAACTTTAAATGCGTTTTTCTGGAAAACTATAAGAGCTAGAGCCAAAATAACAAAAATCTGTGATCACTTCTAAAAATTGGATTTTCTGAGGATTTTTATATGGAAAACTTTAAATGCGTTTTTCTGGAAAACTATAAGAGCTAGAGCCAAAATAACAAAAATCTGTGATCACTTCTAAAAATTGGATTTTCTTAGGATTTTTATATGGAAAACTTTAAATGCGTTTTTCTGGAAAACTATAAGAGCTAGAGCCAAAATAACGAAAATCTGTGATCACTTCTAAAAATTGGATTTTCTTAGGATTTTTATATGGAAAACTTTAAATGCGTTTTTCTGGAAAACTATAAGAGCTAGAGCCAAAATAACGAAAATCTGTGATCACTTGTATTCCCACCTAAAAATTGATTTTCTTAGGATTTTTGTATGGAAAACTTTAAATGCGTTTTTCTTGAAAACTAGAAGAGCTAGAGCGAAAATAACGAAAATCTGTGATCACTTGTATTCCCACCTAAAAATTGATTTTCTTAGGATTTTTGTATGGAAAACTTTAAATGCGTTTTTCTGGAAAACTATAAGAGCTAGAGCCAAAATAACGAAAATCTGTGATCACTTCTAAAAATTGGATTTTCTTAGGATTTTTATATGGAAAACTTTAAATGCGTTTTTCTGGAAAACTATAAGAGCTAGAGCCAAAATAACAAAAATCTGTGATCACTTCTAAAAATTGGATTTTCTTAGGATTTTTATATGGAAAACTTTAAATGCGTTTTTCTGGAAAACTATAAGAGCTAGAGCCAAAATAACGAAAATCTGTGATCACTTCTAAAAATTGGATTTTCTTAGGATTTTTATATGGAAAACTTTAAATTCGTTTTTCTGGAAAACTATAAGAGCTAGAGCCAAAATAACGAAAATCTAAAAATTGGATTTTCTTAGGATTTTTATATGGAAAACTTTAAATGCGTTTTTCTGGAAAACTATAAGAGCTAGAGCCAAAATAACGAAAATCTGTGATCACTTCTAAAAATTGGATTTTCTGAGGATTTTTATATGGAAAACTTTAAATGCGTTTTTCTGGAAAACTATAAGAGCTAGAGCCAAAATAACGAAAATCTGTGATCACTTGTATTCCCACCTAAAAATTGATTTTCTTAGGATTTTTGTATGGAAAACTTTAAATGCGTTTTTCTTGAAAACTAGAAGAGCTAGAGCGAAAATAACGAAAATCTGTGATCACTTGTATTCCCACCTAAAAATTGATTTTCTTAGGATTTTTATATGGAAAACTTTAAATGCGTTTTTCTGGAAAACTATAAGAGCTAGAGCCAAAATAACGAAAATCTGTGATCACTTCTAAAAATTGGATTTTCTTAGGATTTTTATATGGAAAACTTTAAATGCGTTTTTCAGGAAAACTATAAGAGCTAGAGCCAAAATAACAAAAATCTGTGATCACTTCTAAAAATTGGATTTTCTTAGGATTTTTATATGGAAAACTTTAAATGCGTTTTTCTGGAAAACTATAAGAGCTAGAGCCAAAATAACGAAAATCTGTGATCACTTCTAAAAATTGGATTTTCTTAGGATTTTTATATGGAAAACTTTAAATGCGTTTTTCTGGAAAACTATAAGAGCTAGAGCCAAAATAACGAAAATCTAAAAATTGGATTTTCTTAGGATTTTTATATGGAAAACTTTAAATGCGTTTTTCTGGAAAACTATAAGAGCTAGAGCCAAAATAACGAAAATCTGTGATCACTTCTAAAAATTGGATTTTCTTAGGATTTTTATATGGAAAACTTTAAATGCGTTTTTCTGGAAAACTATAAGAGCTAGAGCGAAAATAACGAAAATCTGTGATCACTTGTATTCCCACCTAAAAATTGATTTTCTTAGAATTTTTGTATGGAAAACTTTAAATGCGTTTTTCTTGAAAACTAGAAGAGCTAGAGCGAAAATAACGAAAATCTGTAATCACTTGTATTCCCACCTAAAAATTGATTTTCTTAGGATTTTTGTATGGAAAACTTTAAATGCGTTTTTCTGGAAAACTATAAGAGCTAGAGCCAAAATAACGAAAATCTGTGATCACTTCTAAAAATTGGATTTTCTTAGGATTTTTATATGGAAAACTTTAAATGCGTTTTTCTGGAAAACTATAAGAGCTAGAGCCAAAATAACGAAAATCTAAAAATTGGATTTTCTTAGGATTTTTATATGGAAAACTTTAAATGCGTTTTTCTGGAAAACTATAAGAGCTAGAGCCAAAATAACGAAAATCTAAAAATTGGATTTTCTTAGGATTTTTATATGGAAAACTTTAAATGCGTTTTTCTGGAAAACTATAAGAGCTAGAGCCAAAATAACGAAAATCTGTGATCACTTCTAAAAATTGGATTTTCTTAGGATTTTTGTATGGAAAACTTTAAATGCGTTTTTCTGGAAAACTATAAGAGCTAGAGCCAAAATAACGAAAATCTGTGATCACTTCTAAAAATTGGATTTTCTTAGGATTTTTATATGGAAAACTTTAAATGCCTTTTTCTGGAAAACTATAAGAGCTAGAGCCAAAATAACGAAAATCTAAAAATTGGATTTTCTTAGGATTTTTATATGGAAAACTTTAAATGCGTTTTTCTGGAAAACTATAAGAGCTAGAGCCAAAATAACGAAAATCTAAAAATTGGATTTTCTTAGGATTTTTATATGGAAAACTTTAAATGCGTTTTTCTGGAAAACTATAAGAGCTAGAGCCAAAATAACGAAAATCTGTGATCACTTCTAAAAATTGGATTTTCTTAGGATTTTTATATGGAAAACTTTAAATGCGTTTTTCTGGAATACTATAAGAGCTAGAGCCAAAATAACGAAAATCTGTGATCACTTGTATTCCCACCTAAAAATTGATTTTCTTAGGATTTTTTTATGGAAAACTTTAAATGCGTTTTTCTTGAAAACTAGAAGAGCTAGAGCGAAAATAACGAAAATCTGTGATCACTTGTATTCCCACCTAAAAATTGATTTTCTTAGGATTTTTGTATGGAAAACTTTAAATGCGTTTTTCTGGAAAACTATAAGAGCTAGAGCCAAAATAACGAAAATCTGTGATCACTTCTAAAAATTGGATTTTCTTAGGATTTTTATATGGAAAACTTTAAATGCGTTTTTCAGGAAAACTATAAGAGCTAGAGCCAAAATAACAAAAATCTGTGATCACTTCTAAAAATTGGATTTTCTTAGGATTTTTATATGGAAAACTTTAAATGCGTTTTTCTGGAAAACTATAAGAGCTAGAGCCAAAATAACGAAAATCTGTGATCACTTCTAAAAATTGGATTTTCTTAGGATTTTTATATGGAAAACTTTAAATGCGTTTTTCTGGAAAACTATAAGAGCTAGAGCCAAAATAACGAAAATCTAAAAATTGGATTTTCTTAGGATTTTTATATGGAAAACTTTAAATGCGTTTTTCTGGAAAACTATAAGAGCTAGAGCCAAAATAACGAAAATCTGTGATCACTTCTAAAAATTGGATTTTCTTAGGATTTTTATATGGAAAACTTTAAATGCGTTTTTCTGGAAAACTATAAGAGCTAGAGCGAAAATAACGAAAATCTGTGATCACTTGTATTCCCACCTAAAAATTGATTTTCTTAGGATTTTTGTATGGAAAACTTTAAATGCGTTTTTCTTGAAAACTAGAAGAGCTAGAGCGAAAATAACGAAAATCTGTGATCACTTGTATTCCCACCTAAAAATTGATTTTCTTAGGATTTTTGTATGGAAAACTTTAAATGCGTTTTTCTGGAAAACTATAAGAGCTAGAGCCAAAATAACGAAAATCTGTGATCACTTCTAAAAATTGGATTTTCTTAGGATTTTTATATGGAAAACTTTAAATGCGTTTTTCTGGAAAACTATAAGAGCTAGAGCCAAAATAACAAAAATCTGTGATCACTTCTAAAAATTGGATTTTCTTAGGATTTTTATATGGAAAACTTTAAATGCGTTTTTCTGGAAAACTATAAGAGCTAGAGCCAAAATAACAAAAATCTGTGATCACTTCTAAAAATTGGATTTTCTTAGGATTTTTATATGGAAAACTTTAAATGCGTTTTTCTGGAAAACTATAAGAGCTAGAGCCAAAATAACGAAAATCTAAAAATTGGATTTTCTTAGGATTTTTATATGGAAAACTTTAAATGCGTTTTTCTGGAAAACTATAAATGCGTTTTTCTGGAAAACTAAAATCTAAAAATTGGATTTTCTTAGGATTTTTATATGGAAAACTTTAAATGCGTTTTTCTGGAAAACTATAAGAGCTAGAGCCAAAATAACGAAAATCTGTGATCACTTCTAAAAATTGGATTTTCTTAGGATTTTTATATGGAAAACTTTAAATGCGTTTTTCTGGAAAACTATAAGAGCTAGAGCCAAAATAACGAAAATCTGTGATCACTTGTATTCCCACCTAAAAATTGATTTTCTTAGGATTTTTGTATGGAAAACTTTAAATGCGTTTTTCTTGAAAACTAGAAGAGCTAGAGCGAAAATAACGAAAATCTGTGATCACTTGTATTCCCACCTAAAAATTGATTTTCTTAGGATTTTTGTATGGAAAACTTTAAATGCGTTTTTCTGGAAAACTATAAGAGCTAGAGCCAAAATAACGAAAATCTGTGATCACTTCTAAAAATTGGATTTTCTTAGGATTTTTATATGGAAAACTTTAAATGCGTTTTTCAGGAAAACTATAAGAGCTAGAGCCAAAATAACAAAAATCTGTGATCACTTCTAAAAATTGGATTTTCTTAGGATTTTTATATGGAAAACTTTAAATGCGTTTTTCTGGAAAACTATAAGAGCTAGAGCCAAAATAACGAAAATCTGTGATCACTTCTAAAAATTGGATTTTCTTAGGATTTTTATATGGAAAACTTTAAATGCGTTTTTCTGGAAAACTATAAGAGCTAGAGCCAAAATAACGAAAATCTAAAAATTGGATTTTCTTAGGATTTTTATATGGAAAACTTTAAATGCGTTTTTCTGGAAAACTATAAGAGCTAGAGCCAAAATAACGAAAATCTGTGATCACTTCTAAAAATTGGATTTTCTTAGGATTTTTATATGGAAAACTTTAAATGCGTTTTTCTGGAAAACTATAAGAGCTAGAGCGAAAATAACGAAAATCTGTGATCACTTGTATTCCCACCTAAAAATTGATTTTCTTAGGATTTTTGTATGGAAAACTTTAAATGCGTTTTTCTTGAAAACTAGAAGAGCTAGAGCGAAAATAACGAAAATCTGTGATCACTTGTATTCCCACCTAAAAATTGATTTTCTTAGGATTTTTGTATGGAAAACTTTAAATGCGTTTTTCTGGAAAACTATAAGAGCTAGAGCCAAAATAACGAAAATCTGTGATCACTTCTAAAAATTGGATTTTCTTAGGATTTTTATATGGAAAACTTTAAATGCGTTTTTCTGGAAAACTATAAGAGCTAGAGCCAAAATAACAAAAATCTGTGATCACTTCTAAAAATTGGATTTTCTTAGGATTTTTATATGGAAAACTTTAAATGCGTTTTTCTGGAAAACTATAAGAGCTAGAGCCAAAATAACGAAAATCTGTGATCACTTCTAAAAATTGGATTTTCTTAGGATTTTTATATGGAAAACTTTAAATGCGTTTTTCTGGAAAACTATAAGAGCTAGAGCCAAAATAACAAAAATCTGTGATCACTTCTAAAAATTGGATTTTCTTAGGATTTTTATATGGAAAACTTTAAATGCGTTTTTCTGGAAAACTATAAGAGCTAGAGCCAAAATAACGAAAATCTGTGATCACTTCTAAAAATTGGATTTTCTTAGGATTTTTATATGGAAAACTTTAAATGCGTTTTTCTGGAAAAATATAAGAGCTAGAGCCAAAATAACAAAAATCTGTGATCACTTCTAAAAATTGGATTTTCTTAGGATTTTTATATGGAAAACTTTAAATGCGTTTTTCTGGAAAACTATAAGAGCTAGAGCCAAAATAACGAAAATCTGTGATCACTTCTAAAAATTGGATTTTCTTAGGATTTTTATATGGAAAACTTTAAATGCGTTTTTCTGGAAAACTATAAGAGCTAGAGCCAAAATAACACAAATCTGTGATCACTTCTAAAAATTGGATTTTCTTAGGATTTTTATATGGAAAACTTTAAATGCGTTTTTCTGGAAAACTATAAGAGCTAGAGCCAAAATAACGAAAATCTGTGATCACTTCTAAAAATTGGATTTTCTTAGGATTTTTATATGGAAAACTTTAAATGCGTTTTTCTGGAAAACTATAAGAGCTAGAGCCAAAATAACAAAAATCTGTGATCACTTCTAAAAATTGGATTTTCTTAGGATTTTTATATGGAAAACTTTAAATGCGTTTTTCTGGAAAACTATAAGAGCTAGAGCCAAAATAACGAAAATCTGTGATCACTTCTAAAAATTGGATTTTCTTAGGATTTTTATATGGAAAACTTTAAATGCGTTTTTCTGGAAAAATATAAGAGCTAGAGCCAAAATAACAAAAATCTGTGATCACTTCTAAAAATTGGATTTTCTTAGGATTTTTATATGGAAAACTTTAAATGCGTTTTTCTGGAAAACTATAAGAGCTAGAGCCAAAATAACGAAAATCTGTGATCACTTCTAAAAATTGGATTTTCTTAGGATTTTTATATGGAAAACTTTAAATGCGTTTTTCTGGAAAACTATAAGAGCTAGAGCCAAAATAACAAAAATCTGTGATCACTTCTAAAAATTGGATTTTCTTAGGATTTTTATATGGAAAACTTTAAATGCGTTTTTCTGGAAAACTATAAGAGCTAGAGCCAAAATAACGAAAATCTGTGATCACTTCTAAAAATTGGATTTTCTTAGGATTTTTATATGGAAAACTTTAAATGCGTTTTTCTGGAAAACTATAAGAGCTAGAGCCAAAATAACAAAAATCTGTGATCACTTCTAAAAATTGGATTTTCTTAGGATTTTTATATGGAAAACTTTAAATGCGTTTTTCTGGAAAACTATAAGAGCTAGAGCCAAAATAACGAAAATCTGTGATCACTTCTAAAAATTGGATTTTCTTAGGATTTTTATATGGAAAACTTTAAATGCGTTTTTCTGGAAAAATATAAGAGCTAGAGCCAAAATAACAAAAATCTGTGATCACTTCTAAAAATTGGATTTTCTTAGGATTTTTATATGGAAAACTTTAAATGCGTTTTTCTGGAAAACTATAAGAGCTAGAGCCAAAATAACGAAAATCTGTGATCACTTCTAAAAATTGGATTTTCTTAGGATTTTTATATGGAAAACTTTAAATGCGTTTTTCTGGAAAACTATAAGAGCTAGAGCCAAAATAACGAAAATCTGTGATCACTTGTATTCCCACCTAAAAATTGATTTTCTTAGGATTTTTGTATGGAAAACTTTAAATGCGTTTTTCTTGAAAACTAGAAGAGCTAGAGCGAAAATAACGAAAATCTGTGATCACTTGTATTCCCACCTAAAAATTGATTTTCTTAGGATTTTTGTATGGAAAACTTTAAATGCGTTTTTCTGGAAAACTATAAGAGCTAGAGCCAAAATAACAAAAATCTGTGATCACTTCTAAAAATTGGATTTTCTTAGGATTTTTATATGGAAAACTTTAAATGCGTTTTTCTGGAAAACTATAAGAGCTAGAGCCAAAATAACAAAAATCTGTGATCACTTCTAAAAATTGGATTTTCTTAGGATTTTTATATGGAAAACTTTAAATGCGTTTTTCTGGAAAACTATAAGAGCTAGAGCCAAAATAACGAAAATCTGTGATCAATTCTAAAAATTGGATTTTCTTAGGATTTTTATATGGAAAACTTTAAATGCGTTTTTCTGGAAAACTATAAGAGCTAGAGCCAAAATAACAAAAATCTGTGATCACTTCTAAAAATTGGATTTTCTTAGGATTTTTATATGGAAAACTTTAAATGCGTTTTTCTGGAAAACTATAAGAGCTAGAGCCAAAATAACAAAAATCTGTGATCACTTCTAAAAATTGGATTTTCTTAGGATTTTTATATGGAAAACTTTAAATGCGTTTTTCTGGAAAACTATAAGAGCTAGAGCCAAAATAACAAAAATCTGTGATCACTTCTAAAAATTGGATTTTCTTAGGATTTTTATATGGAAAACTTTAAATGCGTTTTTCTGGAAAACTATAAGAGCTAGAGCCAAAATAACAAAAATCTGTGATCACTTCTAAAAATTGGATTTTCTTAGGATTTTTATATGGAAAACTTTAAATGCGTTTTTCTGGAAAACTATAAGAGCTAGAGCCAAAATAACGAAAATCTGTGATCACTTCTAAAAATTGGATTTTCTTAGGATTTTTATATGGAAAACTTTAAATGCGTTTTTCTGGAAAACTATAAGAGCTAGAGCCAAAATAACAAAAATCTGTGATCACTTCTAAAAATTGGATTTTCTTAGGATTTTTATATGGAAAACTTTAAATGCGTTTTTCTGGAAAACTATAAGAGCTAGAGCCAAAATAACGAATATCTGTGATCACTTCTAAAAATTGGATTTTCTTAGGATTTTTATATGGAAAACTTTAAATGCGTTTTTCTGGAAAACTATAAGAGCTAGAGCCAAAATAACAAAAATCTGTGATCACTTCTAAAAATTGGATTTTCTTAGGATTTTTATATGGAAAACTTTAAATGCGTTTTTCTGGAAAACTATAAGAGCTAGAGCCAAAATAACGAAAATCTGTGATCACTTCTAAAAATTGGATTTTCTTAGGATTTTTATATGGAAAACTTTAAATGCGTTTTTCTGGAAAACTATAAGAGCTAGAGCCAAAATAACAAAAATCTGTGATCACTTCTAAAAATTGGATTTTCTTAGGATTTTTATATGGAAAACTTTAAATGCGTTTTTCTGGAAAACTATAAGAGCTAGAGCCAAAATAACGAAAATCTGTGATCACTTCTAAAAATTGGATTTTCTTAGGATTTTTATATGGAAAACTTTAAATGCGTTTTTCTGGAAAACTATAAGAGCTAGAGCCAAAATAACAAAAATCTGTGATCACTTCTAAAAATTGGATTTTCTTAGGATTTTTATATGGAAAACTTTAAATGCGTTTTTCTGGAAAACTATAAGAGCTAGAGCCAAAATAACAAAAATCTGTGATCACTTCTAAAAATTGGATTTTCTTAGGATTTTTATATGGAAAACTTTAAATGCGTTTTTCTGGAAAACTATAAGAGCTAGAGCCAAAATAACGAAAATCTGTGATCACTTCTTAAAATTGGATTTTCTTAGGATTTTTATATGGAAAACTTTAAATGCGTTTTTCTGGAAAACTATAAGAGCTAGAGCCAAAATAACGAAAATCTGTGATCACTTCTAAATATTGGATTTTCTTAGGATTTTTATATGGAAAACTTTAAATGCGTTTTTCTTGAAAACTAGAAGAGCTAGAGCGAAAATAACGAAAATCTGTGATCACTTGTATTCCCACCTAAAAATTGATTTTCTTACGATTTTTGTATGGAAAACTTTAAATGCGTTTTTCTTGAAAACTAGAAGAGCTAGAGCGAAAATAACGAAAATCTGTGATCACTTCTAAAAATTGGATTTTCTTAGGATTTTTATATGGAAAACTTTAAATGCGCTTTTCTGGAAAACTATAAGAGCTAGAGCCTAAATAACGAAAATTTGTGATCACTTCTAAAAATTGGATTTTCTTAGGATTTTTATATGGAAAACTTTAAATGCGTTTTTCTTGAAAACTAGAAGAGCTAGAGCGAAAATAACGAAAATCTGTGATCACTTGTATTCCCACCTAAAAATTGATTTTCTTAGGATTTTTGTATGGAAAACTTTAAATGCGTTTTTCTTGAAAACTAGAAGATCTAGAGCAAAAATAACGAAAATCTGTGATCACTTGTATTCCCACCTAAAAATTGATTTTCTTAGGATTTTTGTATGGAAAACTTTAAATGCGTTTTTCTTGAAAACTAGAAGAGCTAGAGCGAAAATAACGAAAATCTGTGATCACTTGTATTCCCACCTAAAAATTGATTTTCTTAGGATTTTTGTATGGAAAACTTTAAATGCGTAAATGCGTTTTTCTTGAAAACTAGAGAGCTAGAGCGAAAATAACGAAAATCTGTGATCACTTGTATTCCCACCTAAAAATTGATTTTCTTAGGATTTTTGTATGGATGTAAATGCGTTTTTCTTGAAAACTAGAAGAGCTAGAGCGAAAATAACGAAAATCTGTGATCACTTGTATTCCCACCTAAAAATTGATTTTCTTAGGATTTTTGTATGGAAAACTTATAATGCGTTTTTCTTGAAAACTAGAAGAGCTAGAGCGAAAATAACGAAAATCTGTGATCACTTGTATTCCCACCTAAAAATTGATTTTCTTAGGATTTTTGTATGGAAAACTTTAAATGCGTTTTTCTTGAAAACTAGAAGAGCTAGAGCGAAAATAACGAAAATCTGTGATCACTTGTATTCCCACCTAAAAATTGATTTTCTTAGGATTTTTGTATGGAAAACTTTAAATGCGTTTTTCTTGAAAACTAGAAGAGCTAGAGCGAAAATAACGAAAATCTGTGATCACTTGTATTCCCACCTAAAATTGATTTTCTTAGGATTTTTGTATGGAAAACTTTAAATGCGTTTTTCTTGAAAACTAGAAGAGCTAGAGCGAAAATAACGAAAATCTGTGATCACTTGTATTCCCACCTAAAAATTGATTTTCTTAGGATTTTTGTATGGAAAACTTTAAATGCGTTTTTCTTGAAAACTAGAAGAGCTAGAGCGAAAATAACGAAAATCTGTGATCACTTGTATTCCCACCTAAAAATTGATTTTCTTAGGATTTTTGTATGGAAAACTTTAAATGCGTTTTTCTTGAAAACTAGAAGAGCTAGAGCGAAAATAACGAAAATCTGTGATCACTTGTATTCCCACCTAAAAATTGATTTTCTTAGGATTTTTGTATGGAAAACTTTAAATGCGTTTTTCTTGAAACTAGAAGAGCTAGAGCGAAAATAACGAAAATCTGTGATCACTTGTATTCCCACCTAAAAATTGATTTTCTTAGGATTTTTGTATGGAAAACTTTAAATGCGTTTTTCTTGAAAACTAGAAGAGCTAGAGCGAAAATAACGAAAATCTGTGATCACTTGTATTCCCACCTAAAAATTGATTTTCTTAGGATTTTTGTATGGAAAACTTATAAATGCGTTTTTCTTGAAAACTAGAAGAGCTAGAGCGAAAATAACGAAAATCTGTGATCACTTGTATTCCCACCTAAAAATTGATTTTCTTAGGATTTTTGTATGGAAAACTTTTAATGCGTTTTTCTTGAAAACTAGAAGAGCTAGAGCGAAAATAACGAAAATCTGTGATCACTTGTATTCCCACCTAAAAATTGATTTTCTTAGGATTTTTGTATGGAAAACTTATAATGCGTTTTTCTTGAAAACTAGAAGAGCTAGAGCGAAAATAACGAAAATCTGTGATCACTTGTATTCCCACCTAAAAATTGATTTTCTTAGGATTTTTGTAATGGAAAACTTTAAATGCGTTTTTCTTGAAAACTAGAAGAGCTAGAGCGAAAATAACGAAAATCTGTGATCACTTGTATTCCCACCTAAAAATTGATTTTCTTAGGATTTTTGTATGGAAAACTTTAAATGCGTTTTTCTTGAAAACTAGAAGAGCTAGAGCGAAAATAACGAAAATCTGTGATCACTTGTATTCCCACCTAAAAATTGATTTTCTTAGGATTTTTGTATGGAAAACTTTAAATGCGTTTTTCTTGAAAACTAGAAGAGCTAGAGCGAAAATAACGAAATCTGTGATCACTTGTATTCCCACCTAAAAATTGATTTTCTTAGGATTTTTGTATGGAAAACTTATAATGCGTTTTTCTTGAAAACTAGAAGAGCTAGAGCGAAAATAACGAAAATCTGTGATCACTTGTATTCCCACCTAAAAATTGATTTTCTTAGGATTTTTGTATGGAAAACTTTAAATGCGTTTTTCTTGAAAACTAGAAGATCTAGAGTAAAAATAACGAAAATCTGTGATCACTTGTATTCCCACCTAAAAATTGATTTTCTTAGGATTTTTGTATGGAAAACTTTAAATGCGTTTTTCTTGAAAACTAGAAGCGCTAGAGTAAAAATAACGAAAATCTGTGATCACTTGTATTCCCACCTAAAAATTGATTTTCTTAGGATTTTTGTATGGAAAACTTATAATGCGTTTTTCTTGAAAACTAGAAGAGCTAGAGCGAAAATAACGAAAATCTGTGATCACTTGTATTCCCACCTAAAAATTGATTTTCTTAGGATTTTTTAATGGAAAACTTTAAATGCGTTTTTCTTGAAAACTAGAAGATCTAGAGTAAAAATAACGAAAATCTGTGATCACTTGTATTCCCACCTAAAAATTGATTTTCTTAGGATTTTTGTATGGAAAACTTTAAATGCGTTTTTCTTGAAAACTAGAAGAGCTAGAGCGAAAATAACGAAAATCTGTGATCACTTGTATTCCCACCTAAAAATTGATTTTCTTAGGATTTTTGTATGGAAAACTTATAATGCGTTTTTCTTGAAAACTAGAAGAGCTAGAGCGAAAATAGCGAAAATCTGTGATCACTTGTATTCCCACCTAAAAATTGATTTTCTTAGGATTTTTGTATGGAAAACTTATAATGCGTTTTTCTTGAAAACTAGAAGAGCTAGAGCGAAAATAACGAAAATCTGTGATCACTTGTATTCCCACCTAAAAATTGATTTTCTTAGGATTTTTGTATGGAAAACTTATAATGCGTTTTTCTTGAAAACTAGAAGAGCTAGAGCGAAAATAACGAAAATCTGTGATCACTTGTATTCCCACCTAAAAATTGATTTTCTTAGGATTTTTGTATGGAAAACTTATAATGCGTTTTTCTTGAAAACTAGAAGAGCTAGAGCGAAAATAACGAAAATCTGTGATCACTTGTATTCCCACCTAAAAATTGATTTTCTTAGGATTTTTTAATGGAAAACTTTAAATGCGTTTTTCTTGAAAACTAGAAGATCTAGAGTAAAAATAACGAAAATCTGTGAACACTTGTATTCCCACCTAAAAATTGATTTTCTTAGGATTTTTGTATGGAAAACTTTAAATGCGTTTTTCTTGAAAACTAGAAGAGCTAGAGCGAAAATAACGAAAATCTGTGATCACTTGTATTCCCACCTAAAAATTGATTTTCTTAAAATTTTTGTATGGAAAACTTATAATGCGTTTTTCTTGAAAACTAGAAGAGCTAGAGCGAAAATAACGAAAATCTGTGATCACTTGTATTCCCACCTAAAAATTGATTTTCTTAGGATTTTTTAATGGAAAACTTTAAATGCGTTTTTCTTGAAAACTAGAAGATCTAGAGCGAAAATAACGAAAATCTGTGATCACTTGTATTCCCACCTAAAAATTGATTTTCTTAGGATTTTTGTATGGAAAACTTTAAATGCGTTTTTCTTGAAAACTAGAAGAGCTAGAGCGAAAATAACGAAAATCTGTGATCACTTGTATTCCCACCTAAAAATTGATTTTCTTAGGATTTTTGTATGGAAAACTTATAATGCGTTTTTCTTGAAAACTAGAAGAGCTAGAGCGAAAATAACGAAAATCTGTGATCACTTGTATTCCCACCTAAAAATTGATTTTCTTAGGATTTTTTAATGGAAAACTTTAAATGCGTTTTTCTTGAAAACTAGAAGATCTAGAGTAAAAATAACGAAAATCTGTGATCACTTGTATTCCCACCTAAAAATTGATTTTCTTAGGATTTTTGTATGGAAAACTTTAAATGCGTTTTTCTTGAAAACTAGAAGAGCTAGAGTAAAAATAACGAAAATCTGTGATCACTTGTATTCCCACCTAAAAATTGATTTTCTTAGGATTTTTGTATGGAAAACTTATAATGCGTTTTTCTTGAAAACTAGAAGAGCTAGAGCGAAAATAACGAAAATCTGTGATCACTTGTATTCCCACCTAAAAATTGATTTTCTTAGGATTTTTGTATGGAAAACTTATAATGCGTTTTTCTTGAAAACTAGAAGAGCTAGAGCGAAAATAACGAAAATCTGTGATCACTTGTATTCCCACCTAAAAATTGATTTTCTTAGGATTTTTTAATGGAAAATTTTAAATGCCTAAAAATTGATTTTCTTAGGATTTTTGTATGGAAAACTTTAAATGCGTTTTTCTTGAAAACTAGAAGAGCTAGAGTAAAAATAACGAAAATCTGTGATCACTTGTATTCCCACCTAAAAATTGATTTTCTTAGGATTTTTGTATGGAAAACTTTAAATGCGTTTTTCTTGAAAACTAGAAGAGCTAGAGCGAAAATAACGAAAATCTGTGATCACTTGTATTCCCACCTAAAAATTGATTTTCTTAGGATTTTTTAATGGAAAACTTTAAATGCGTTTTTCTTGAAAACTAGAAGATCTAGAGCGAAAATAACGAAAATCTGTGATCACTTGTATTCCCACCTAAAAATTGATTTTCTTAGGATTTTTGTATGGAAAACTTTAAATGCGTTTTTCTTGAAAACTAGAAGAGCTAGAGCGAAAATAACGAAAATCTGTGATCACTTGTATTCCCACCTAAAAATTGATTTTCTTAGGATTTTTGTATGGAAAACTTTAAATGCGTTTTTCTTGAAAACTAGAAGAGCTAGAGTAAAAATAACGAAAATCTGTGATCACTTGTATTCCCACCTAAAAATTGATTTTCTTAGGATTTTTGTATGGAAAACTTATAATGCGTTTTTCTTGAAAACTAGAAGAGCTAGAGAGAAAATAACGAAAATCTGTGATCACTTGTATTCCCACCTAAAAATTGATTTTCTTAGGATTTTTTAATGGAAAACTTTAAATGCGTTTTTCTTGAAAACTAGAAGATCTAGAGCAAAAATAACGAAAATCTGTGATCACTTGTATTCCCGCCTAAAAATTGATTTTCTTAGGATTTTTGTATGGAAAACTTATAATGCGTTTTTCTTGAAAACTAGAAGAGCTAGAGCGAAAATAACGAAAATCTGTGATCACTTGTATTCCCACCTAAAAATTGATTTTCTTAGGATTTTTGTATGGAAAACTTTAAATGCGTTTTTCTTGAAAACTAGAAGAGCTAGAGTAAAAATAACGAAAATCTGTGATCACTTGTATTCCCACCTAAAAATTGATTTTCTTAGGATTTTTGTATGGAAAACTTTAAATGCGTTTTTCTTGAAAACTAGAAGAGCTAGAGTAAAAATAACGAAAATCTGTGATCACTTGTATTCCCACCTAAAAATTGATTTTCTTAGGATTTTTGTATGGAAAACTTTAAATGCGTTTTTCTTGAAAACTAGAAGAGCTAGAGCGAAAATAACGAAAATCTGTGATCACTTGTATTCCCACCTAAAAATTGATTTTCTTAGGATTTTTGTATGGAAAACTTTAAATGCGTTTTTCTTGAAAACTAGAAGAGCTAGAGTAAAAATAACGAAAATCTGTGATCACTTGTATTCCCACCTAAAAATTGATTTTCTTAGGATTTTTGTATGGAAAACTTTAAATGCGTTTTTCTTGAAAACTAGAAGAGCTAGAGTAAAAATAACGAAAATCTGTGATCACTTGTATTCCCACCTAAAAATTGATTTTCTTAGGATTTTTGTATGGAAAACTTTAAATGCGTTTTTCTTGAAAACTAGAAGAGCTAGAGCGAAAATAACGAAAATCTGTGATCACTTGTATTCCCACCTAAAAATTGATTTTCTTACGATTTTTGTATGGAAAACTTTAAATGCGTTTTTCTTGAAAACTAGAAGAGCTAGAGCGAAAATAACGAAAATCTGTGATCACTTGTATTCCCACCTAAAAATTGATTTTCTTAGGATTTTTGTATGGAAAACTTTAAATGCGTTTTTCTTGAAAACTAGAAGATCTAGAGCAAAAATAACGAAAATCTGTGATCACTTGTATTCCCACCTAAAAATTGATTTTCTTAGGATTTTTGTATGGAAAACTTTAAATGCGTTTTTCTTGAAAACTAGAAGAGCTAGAGTAAAAATAACGAAAATCTGTGATCACTTGTATTCCCACCTAAAAATTGATTTTCTTAGGATTTTTGTATGGAAAACTTTAAATGCGTTTTTCTTGAAAACTAGAAGAGCTAGAGCGAAAATAACGAAAATCTGTGATCACTTGTATTCCCACCTAAAAATTGATTTTCGTAGGATTTTTGTATGGAAAACTTTAAATGCGTTTTTCTTGAAAACTAGAAGAGCTAGAGCGAAAATAACGAAAATCTGTGATCACTTGTATTCCCACCTAAAAATTGATTTTCTTAGGATTTTTGTATGGAAAACTTTAAATGCGTTTTTCTTGAAAACTAGAAGAGCTAGAGCGAAAATAACGAAAATCTGTGATCACTTGTATTCCCACCTAAAAATTGATTTTCTTAGGATTTTTGTATGGAAAACTTATAATGCGTTTTTCTTGAAAACTAGAAGAGCTAGAGCGAAAATAACGAAAATCTGTGATCACTTGTATTCCCACCTAAAAATTGATTTTCTTACGATTTTTGTATGGAAAACTTTAAATGCGTTTTTCTTGAAAACTAGAAGAGCTAGAGCGAAAATAACGAAAATCTGTGATCACTTGTATTCCCACCTAAAAATTAATTTTCTTAGGATTTTTGTATGGAAAACTTTAAATGCGTTTTTCTTGAAAACTAGAAGAGCTAAAGCGAAAATAACGAAAATCTGTGATCACTTGTATTCCCACCTAAAAATTGATTTTCTTAGGATTTTTGTATGGAAAACTTTAAATGCGTTTTTCTTGAAAACTAGAAGAGCTAGAGCGAAAATAACGAAAATCTGTGATCACTTGTATTCCCACCTAAAAATTGATTTTCTTAGGATTTTGTATGGAAAACTTATAATGCGTTTTTCTTGAAAACTAGAAGAGCTAAAGCGAAAATAACGAAAATCTGTGATCACTTGTATTCCCACCTAAAAATTGATTTTCTTAGGATTTTTGTATGGAAAACTTATAATGCGTTTTTCTTGAAAACTAGAAGAGCTAGAGCGAAAATAACGAAAATCTGTGATCACTTGTATTCCCACCTAAAAATTGATTTTCTTACGATTTTTGTATGGAAAACTTTAAATGCGTTTTTCTTGAAAACTAGAAGAGCTAGAGCGAAAATAACGAAAATCTGTGATCACTTGTATTCCCACCTAAAAATTGATTTTCTTAGGATTTTTGTATGGAAAACTTTAAATGCGTTTTTCTTGAAAACTAGAAGAGCTAGAGCGAAAATAACGAAAATCTGTGATCACTTGTATTCCCACCTAAAAATTGATTTTCTTACGATTTTTGTATGGAAAACTTTAAATGCGTTTTTCTTGAAAACTAGAAGAGCTAGAGCGAAAATAACGAAAATCTGTGATCACTTGTATTCCCACCTAAAAATTGATTTTCTTAGGATTTTTGTATGGAAAACTTTAAATGCGTTTTTCTTGAAAACTAGAAGAGCTAGAGCGAAAATAACGAAAATCTGTGATCACTTGTATTCCCACCTAAAAATTGATTTTCTTACGATTTTTGTATGGAAAACTTTAAATGCGTTTTTCTTGAAAACTAGAAGAGCTAGAGCGAAAATAACGAAAATCTGTGATCACTTGTATTCCCACCTAAAAATTGATTTTCTTAGGATTTTTGTATGGAAAACTTTAAATGCGTTTTTCTTGAAAACTAGAAGAGCTAGAGCGAAAATAACGAAAATCTGTGATCACTTGTATTCCCACCTAAAAATTGATTTTCTTAGGATTTTTGTATGGAAAACTTATAATGCGTTTTTCTTGAAAACTAGAAGAGCTAAAGCGAAAATAACGAAAATCTGTGATCACTTGTATTCCCACCTAAAAATTGATTTTCTTAGGATTTTTGTATGGAAAACTTTAAATGCGTTTTTCTTGAAAACTAGAAGAGCTAGAGCGAAAATAACGAAAATCTGTGATCACTTGTATTCCCACCTAAAAATTTATTTTCTTAGGATTTTTGTATGGAAAACTTTAAATGCGTTTTTCTTGAAAACTAGAAGAGCTAGAGCGAAAATAACGAAAATCTGTGATCACTTGTATTCCCACCTAAAAATTGATTTTCTTAGGATTTTTGTATGGAAAACTTTAAATGCGTTTTTCTTGAAAACTAGAAGAGCTAGAGCGAAAATAACGAAAATCTGTGATCACTTGTATTCCCACCTAAAAATTGATTTTCTTAGGATTTTTGTATGGAAAACTTATAATGCGTTTTTCTTGAAAACTAGAAGAGCTAAAGCGAAAATAACGAAAATCTGTGATCACTTGTATTCCCACCTAAAAATTGATTTTCTTAGGATTTTTGTATGGAAAACTTATAATGCGTTTTTCTTGAAAACTAGAAGAGCTAGAGCGAAAATAACGAAAATCTGTGATCACTTGTATTCCCACCTAAAAATTGATTTTCTTACGATTTTTGTATGGAAAACTTTAAATGCGTTTTTCTTGAAAACTAGAAGAGCTAGAGCGAAAATAACGAAAATCTGTGATCACTTGTATTCCCACCTAAAAATTGATTTTCTTAGGATTTTTGTATGGAAAACTTTAAATGCGTTTTTCTTGAAAACTAGAAGATCTAGAGCAAAAATAGCGAAAATCTGTGATCACTTGTATTCCCACCTAAAAATTGATTTTCTTAGGATTTTTGTATGGAAAACTTTAAATGCGTTTTTCTTGAAAACTAGAAGAGCTAAAGCGAAAATAACGAAAATCTGTGATCACTTGTATTCCCACCTAAAAATTGATTTTCTTAGGATTTTTGTATGGAAAACTTATAATGCGTTTTTCTTGAAAACTAGAAGAGCTAGAGCGAAAATAACGAAAATCTGTGATCACTTGTATTCCCACCTAAAAATTGATTTTCTTACGATTTTTGTATGGAAAACTTTAAATGCGTTTTTCTTGAAAACTAGAAGAGCTAGAGCGAAAATAACGAAAATCTGTGATCACTTGTATTCCCACCTAAAAATTGATTTTCTTAGGATTTTTGTATGGAAAACTTTAAATGCGTTTTTCTTGAAAACTAGAAGAGCTAGAGCGAAAATAACGAAAATCTGTGATCACTTGTATTCCCACCTAAAAATTGATTTTCTTACGATTTTTGTATGGAAAACTTTAAATGCGTTTTTCTTGAAAACTAGAAGAGCTAGAGCGAAAATAACGAAAATCTGTGATCACTTGTATTCCCACCTAAAAATTGATTTTCTTAGGATTTTTGTATGGAAAACTTTAAATGCGTTTTTCTTGAAAACTAGAAGAGCTAGAGCGAAAATAACGAAAATCTGTGATCACTTGTATTCCCACCTAAAAATTGATTTTCTTAAGATTTTTGTATGGAAAACTTTAAATGCGTTTTTCTTGAAAACTAGAAGAGCTAGAGCGAAAATAATGAAAATCTGTGATCACTTGTATTCCCACCTAAAAATTGATTTTCTTAGGATTTTTGTATGGAAAACTTTAAATGCGTTTTTCTTGAAAACTAGAAGAGCTAGAGCGAAAATAACGAAAATCTGTGATCACTTGTATTCCCACCTAAAAATTGATTTTCTTAGGATTTTTGTATGGAAAACTTATAATGCGTTTTTCTTGAAAACTAGAAGAGCTAAAGCGAAAATAACGAAAATCTGTGATCACTTGTATTCCCACCTAAAAATTGATTTTCTTAGGATTTTTGTATGGAAAACTTATAATGCGTTTTTCTTGAAAACTAGAAGAGCTAGAGCGAAAATAACGAAAATCTGTGATCACTTGTATTCCCACCTAAAAATTGATCTTCTTAGGATTTTTGTATGGAAAACTTTAAATGCGTTTTTCTTGAAAACTAGAAGAGCTAGAGCGAAAATAACGAAAATCTGTGATCACTTGTATTCCCACCTAAAAATTGATTTTCTTAGGATTTTTGTATGGAAAACTTTAAATGCGTTTTTCTTGAAAACTAGAAGAGCTAAAGCGAAAATAACGAAAATCTGTGATCACTTGTATTCCCACCTAAAAATTGATTTTCTTAGGATTTTTGTATGGAAAACTTATAATGCGTTTTTCTTGAAAACTAGAAGAGCTAGAGCGAAAATAACGAAAATCTGTGATCACTTGTATTCCCACCTAAAAATTGATTTTCTTAGGATTTTTGTATGGAAAACTTTAAATGCGTTTTTCTTGAAAACTAGAAGAGCTAGAGCGAAAATAACGAAAATCTGTGATCACTTGTATTCCCACCTAAAAATTGATTTTCTTAGGATTTTTGTATGGAATACTTTAAATGCGTTTTTCTTGAAAACTAGAAGAGCTAAAGCGAAAATAACGAAAATCTGTGATCACTTGTATTCCCACCTAAAAATTGATTTTCTTAGGATTTTTGTATGGAAAACTTATAATGCGTTTTTCTTGAAAACTAGAAGAGCTAGAGCGAAAATAACGAAAATCTGTGATCACTTGTATTCCCACCTAAAAATTGATTTTCTTAGGATTTTTGTATGGAAAACTTTAAATGCGTTTTTCTTGAAAACTAGAAGAGCTAGAGCGAAAATAACGAAAATCTGTGATCACTTGTATTCCCACCTAAAAATTGATTTTCTTAGGATTTTTGTATGGAAAACTTTAAATGCGTTTTTCTTGAAAACTAGAAGAGCTAGAGCGAAAATAACGAAAATCTGTGATCACTTGTATTCCCACCTAAAAATTGATTTTCTTAGGATTTTTGTATGGAAAACTTTAAATGCGTTTTTCTTGAAAACTAGAAGAGCTAGAGCGAAAATAACGAAAATCTGTGATCACTTGTATTCCCACCTAAAAATTGATTTTCTTAGGATTTTTGTATGGAAAACTTATAATGCGTTTTTCTTGAAAACTAGAAGAGCTAAAGCGAAAATAACGAAAATCTGTGATCACTTGTATTCCCACCTAAAAATTGATTTTCTTAGGATTTTTGTATGGAAAACTTATAATGCGTTTTTCTTGAAAACTAGAAGAGCTAGAGCGAAAATAACGAAAATCTGTGATCACTTGTATTCCCACCTAAAAATTGATTTTCTTACGATTTTTGTATGGAAAACTTTAAATGCGTTTTTCTTGAAAACTAGAAAAGCTAGAGCGAAAATAACGAAAATCTGTGATCACTTGTATTCCCACCTAAAAATTGATTTTCTTAGGATTTTTGTATGGAAAACTTTAAATGCGTTTTTCTTGAAAACTAGAAGATCTAGAGCAAAAATAGCGAAAATCTGTGATCACTTGTATTCCCACCTAAAAATTGATTTTCTTAGGATTTTTGTATGGAAAACTTTAAATGCGTTTTTCTTGAAAACAAGAAGAGCTAAAGCGAAAATAACGAAAATCTGTGATCACTTGTATTCCCACCTAAAAATTGATTTTCTTAGGATTTTTGTATGGAAAACTTATAAAGCGTTTTTCTTGAAAACTAGAAGAGCTAGAGCGAAAATAACGAAAATCTGTGATCACTTGTATTCCCACCTAAAAATTGATTTTCTTACGATTTTTGTATGGAAAACTTTAAATGCGTTTTTCTTGAAAACTAGAAGAGCTAGAGCGAAAATAACGAAAATCTGTGATCACTTGTATTCCCACCTAAAAATTGATTTTCTTAGGATTTTTGTATGGAAAACTTTAAATGCGTTTTTCTTGAAAACTAGAAGAGCTAGAGCGAAAATAACGAAAATCTGTGATCACTTGTATTCCCACCTAAAAATTGATTTTCTTACGATTTATGTATGGAAAACTTTAAATGCGTTTTTCTTGAAAACTAGAAGAGCTAGAGCGAAAATAACGAAAATCTGTGATCACTTGTATTCCCACCTAAAAATTGATTTTCTTAGGATTTTTGTATGGAAAACTTTAAATGCGTTTTTCTTGAAAACTAGAAGAGCTAGAGCGAAAATAACGAAAATCTGTGATCACTTGTATTCCCACCTAAAAATTGATTTTCTTACGATTTTTGTATGGAAAACTTCAAATGCGTTTTTCTTGAAAACTAGAAGAGCTAGAGCGAAAATAACGAAAATCTGTGATCACTTGTATTCCCACCTAAAAATTGATTTTCTTAGGATTTTTGTATGGAAAACTTTAAATGCGTTTTTCTTGAAAACTAGAAGAGCTAGAGCGAAAATAACGAAAATCTGTGATCACTTGTATTCCCACCTAAAAATTGATTTTCTTAGGATTTTTGTATGGAAAACTTATAATGCGTTTTTCTTGAAAACTAGAAGAGCTAAAGCGAAAATAACGAAAATCTGTGATCACTTGTATTCCCACCTAAAAATTGATTTTCTTAGGATTTTTGTATGGAAAACTTTAAATGCGTTTTTCTTGAAAACTAGAAGAGCTAGAGCGAAAATAACGAAAATCTGTGATCACTTGTATTCCCACCTAAAAATTGATTTTCTTAGGATTTTTGTATGGAAAACTTTAAATGCGTTTTTCTTGAAAACTAGAAGAGCTAGAGCGAAAATAACGAAAATCTGTGATCACTTGTATTCCCACCTAAAAATTGATTTTCTTAGGATTTTTGTATGGAAAACTTTAAATGCGTTTTTCTTGAAAACTAGAAGAGCTAGAGCGAAAATCACGAAAATCTGTGATCACTTGTATTCCCACCTAAAAATTGATTTTCTTAGGATTTTTGTATGGAAAACTTATAATGCGTTTTTCTTGAAAACTAGAAGAGCTAAAGCGAAAATAACGAAAATCTGTGATCACTTGTATTCCCACCTAAAAATTGATTTTCTTAGGATTTTTGTATGGAAAACTTATAATGCGTTTTTCTTGAAAACTAGAAGAGCTAGAGCGAAAATAACGAAAATCTGTGATCACTTGTATTCCCACCTAAAAATTGATTTTCTTACGATTTTTGTATGGAAAACTTTAAATGCGTTTTTCTTGAAAACTAGAAGAGCTAGAGCGAAAATAACGAAAATCTGTGATCACTTGTATTCCCACCTAAAAATTGATTTTCTTAGGATTTTTGTATGGAAAACTTTAAATGCGTTTTTCTTGAAAACTAGAAGATCTAGAGCAAAAATAGCGAAAATCTGTGATCACTTGTATTCCCACCTAAAAATTGATTTTCTTAGGATTTTTGTATGGAAAACTTTAAATGCGTTTTTCTTGAAAACTAGAAGAGCTAAAGCGAAAATAACGAAAATCTGTGATCACTTGTTATCCCACATAAAAATTGATTTTCTTAGGATTTTTGTATGGAAAACTTATAATGCGTTTTTCTTGAAAACTAGAAGAGCTAGAGCGAAAATAACGAAAATCTGTGATCACTTGTATTCCCACCTAAAAATTGACTTTCTTAGGATTTTTGTATGGAAAACTTTAAATGCGTTTTTCTTGAAAACTAGAAGAGCTAGAGCGAAAATAACGAAAATCTGTGATCACTTGTATTCCCACCTAAAAATTGATTTTCTTACGATTTTTGTATGGAAAACTTTAAATGCGTTTTTCTTGAAAACTAGAAGAGCTAGAGCGAAAATAACGAAAATCTGTGATCACTTGTATTCCCACCAAAAAATTGATTTTCTTAGGATTTTTGTATGGAAAACTTTAAATGCGTTTTTCTTGAAAACTAGAAGATCTAGAGCAAAAATAGCGAAAATCTGTGATCACTTGTATTCCCACCTAAAAATTGATTTTCTTAGGATTTTTGTATGGAAAACTTTAAATGCGTTTTTCTTGAAAACTAGAAGAGCTAAAGCGAAAATAACGAAAATCTGTGATCACTTGTATTCCCACCTAAAAATTGATTTTCTTAGGATTTTTGTATGGAAAACTTATAATGCGTTTTTCTTGAAAACTAGAAGAGCTAGAGCGAAAAGAACGAAAATCTGTGATCACTTGTATTCCCACCTAAAAATTGATTTTCTTAGGATTTTTGTATGGAAAACTTATAATGCGTTTTTCTTGAAAACTAGAAGAGCTAGAGCGAAAATAACGAAAATCTGTGATCACTTGTATTCCCACCTAAAAATTGATTTTCTTAGGATTTTTGTATGGAAAACTTTAAATGCGTTTTTCTTGAAAACTAGAAGAGCTAAAGCGAAAATAACGAAAATCTGTGATCACTTGTATTCCCACCTAAAAATTGATTTTCTTAGGATTTTTGTATGGAAAACTTATAATGCGTTTTTCTTGAAAACTAGAAGAGCTAGAGCGAAAATAACGAAAATCTGTGATCACTTGTATTCCCACCTAAAAATTGATTTTCTTAGGATTTTTTAATGGAAAACTTTAAATGCGTTTTTCTTGAAAACTAGAAGATCTAGAGCAAACATAACGAAAATCTGTGATCACTTGTATTCCCACCTAAAAATTGATTTTCTTAGGATTTTTGTATGGAAAACTTTAAATGCGTTTTTCTTGAAAACTAAAAGAGCTAGAGCGAAAATAACGAAAATCTGTGATCACTTGTATTCCCACCTAAAAATTGATTTTCTTAGGATTTTTGTATGGAAAACTTTAAATGCGTTTTTCTTGAAAACTAGAAGAGCTAGAGCGAAAATAACGAAAATCTGTGATCACTTGTATTCCCACCTAAAAATTGATTTTCTTAGGATTTTTGTATGGAAAACTTTAAATGCGTTTTTCTTGAAAACTAGAAGAGCTAGAGCGAAAATCTGTGATCACTTGTATCCCCACCTAAAAATTGATTTTCTTAGGATTTTTGTATGGAAAACTTTAAATGCGTTTTTCTTGAAAACTAGAAGAGCTAGAGCGAAAATAACGAAAATCTGTGATCACTTGTATTCCCACCTAAAAATTGATTTTCTTAGGATTTTTGTATGGAAAATTTAAATGCGTTTTTCTTGAAAACTAGAAGATCTAGAGCAAAAATAACGAAAATCTGTGATCACTTGTATTCCCACCTAAAAATTGATTTTCTTAGGATTTTTGTATGGAAAACTTTAAATGCGTTTTTCTTGAAAACTAGAAGAGCTAAAGCGAAAATAACGAAAATCTGTGATCACTTGTATTCCCACCTAAAAATTGATTTTCTTAGGATTTTTGTATGGAAAACTTTAAATGCGTTTTTCTTGAAAACTAGAAGAGCTAGAGCGAAAATAACGAAAATCTGTGATCACTTGTATTCCCACCTAAAAATTGATTTTCTTAGGATTTTTGTATGGAAAACTTATAATGCGTTTTTCTTGAAAACTAGAAGAGCTAGAGCGAAAATAACGAAAATCTGTGATCACTTGTATTCCCACCTAAAAATTGATTTTCTTAGGATTTTTGTATGGAAAACTTTAAATGCGTTTTTCTTGAAAACTAGAAGAGCTAGAGCGAAAATAACGAAAATCTGTGATCACTTGTATTCCCACCTAAAAATTGATTTTCTTAGGATTTTTGTATGGAAAACTTATAATGCGTTTTTCTTGAAAACTAGAAGAGCTAGAGCGAAAATAACGAAAATCTGTGATCACTTGTATTCCCACCTAAAAATTGATTTTCTTAGGATTTTTTAATGGAAAACTTTAAATGCGTTTTTCTTGAAAACTAGAAGATCTAGAGTAAAAATAACGAAAATCTGTGATCACTTGTATTCCCACCTAAAAATTGATTTTCTTAGGATTTTTGTATGGAAAACTTTAAATGCGTTTTTCTTGAAAACTAGAAGATCTAGAGCAAAAATAGCGAAAATCTGTGATCACTTGTATTCCCACCTAAAAATTGATTTTCTTAGGATTTTTGTATGGAAAACTTTAAATGCGTTTTTCTTGAAAACTAGAAGAGCTAAAGCGAAAATAACGAAAATCTGTGATCACTTGTTATCCCACATAAAAATTGATTTTCTTAGGATTTTTGTATGGAAAACTTATAATGCGTTTTTCTTGAAAACTAGAAGAGCTAGAGCGAAAATAACGAAAATCTGTGATCACTTGTATTCCCACCTAAAAATTGATTTTCTTAGGATTTTTGTATGGAAAACTTTAAATGCGTTTTTCTTGAAAACTAGAAGAGCTAGAGCGAAAATAACGAAAATCTGTGATCACTTGTATTCCCACCTAAAAATTGATTTTCTTACGATTTTTGTATGGAAAACTTTAAATGCGTTTTTCTTGAAAACTAGAAGAGCTAGAGCGAAAATAACGAAAATCTGTGATCACTTGTATTCCCACCAAAAAATTGATTTTCTTAGGATTTTTGTATGGAAAACTTTAAATGCGTTTTTCTTGAAAACTAGAAGATCTAGAGCAAAAATAGCGAAAATCTGTGATCACTTGTATTCCCACCTAAAAATTGATTTTCTTAGGATTTTTGTATGGAAAACTTTAAATGCGTTTTTCTTGAAAACTAGAAGAGCTAAAGCGAAAATAACGAAAATCTGTGATCACTTGTATTCCCACCTAAAAATTGATTTTCTTAGGATTTTTGTATGGAAAACTTATAATGCGTTTTTCTTGAAAACTAGAAGAGCTAGAGCGAAAAGAACGAAAATCTGTGATCACTTGTATTCCCACCTAAAAATTGATTTTCTTAGGATTTTTGTATGGAAAACTTATAATGCGTTTTTCTTGAAAACTAGAAGAGCTAGAGCGAAAATAACGAAAATCTGTGATCACTTGTATTCCCACCTAAAAATTGATTTTCTTAGGATTTTTGTATGGAAAACTTTAAATGCGTTTTTCTTGAAAACTAGAAGAGCTAAAGCGAAAATAACGAAAATCTGTGATCACTTGTATTCCCACCTAAAAATTGATTTCCTTAGGATTTTTGTATGGAAAACTTTAAATGCGTTTTTCTTGAAAACTAGAAGAGCTAGAGCGAAAATAACGAAAATCTGTGATCACTTGTATTCCCACCTAAAAATTGATTTTCTTAGGATTTTTTAATGGAAAACTTTAAATGCGTTTTTCTTGAAAACTAGAAGATCTAGAGCAAACATAACGAAAATCTGTGATCACTTGTATTCCCACCTAAAAATTGATTTTCTTAGGATTTTTGTATGGAAAACTTTAAATGCGTTTTTCTTGAAAACTAAAAGAGCTAGAGCGAAAATAACGAAAATCTGTGATCACTTGTATTCCCACCTAAAAATTGATTTTCTTAGGATTTTTGTATGGAAAACTTTAAATGCGTTTTTCTTGAAAACTAGAAGAGCTAGAGCGAAAATAACGAAAATCTGTGATCACTTGTATTCCCACCTAAAAATTGATTTTCTTAGGATTTTTGTATGGAAAACTTTAAATGCGTTTTTCTTGAAAACTAGAAGAGCTAGAGCGAAAATCTGTGATCACTTGTATCCCCACCTAAAAATTGATTTTCTTAGGATTTTTGTATGGAAAACTTTAAATGCGTTTTTCTTGAAAACTAGAAGAGCTAGAGCGAAAATAACGAAAATCTGTGATCACTTGTATTCCCACCTAAAAATTGATTTTCTTAGGATTTTTGTATGGAAAATTTAAATGCGTTTTTCTTGAAAACTAGAAGATCTAGAGCAAAAATAACGAAAATCTGTGATCACTTGTATTCCCACCTAAAAATTGATTTTCTTAGGATTTTTGTATGGAAAACTTTAAATGCGTTTTTCTTGAAAACTAGAAGAGCTAGAGCGAAAATAACGAAAATCTGTGATCACTTGTATTCCCACCTAAAAATTGATATTCTTAGGATTTTTGTATGGAAAACTTTAAATGCGTTTTTCTTGAAAACTAAAAGAGCTAGAGCGAAAATAACGAAAATCTGTGATCACTTGTATTCCCACCTAAAAATTGATTTTCTTAGGATTTTTGTATGGAAAACTTTAAATGCGTTTTTCTTGAAAACTAGAAGAGCTAGAGCGAAAATAACGAAAATCTGTGATCACTTGTATTCCCACCTAAAAATTGATTTTCTTAGGATTTTTGTATGGAAAACTTTAAATGCGTTTTTCTTGAAAACTAGAAGAGCTAGAGCGAAAATAACGAAAATCTGTGATCACTTGTATTCCCACCTAAAAATTGATTTTCTTAGGATTTTTGTATGGAAAACTTTAAATGCGTTTTTCTTGAAAACTAGAAGAGCTAGAGCGAAAATAACGAAAATCTGTGATCACTTGTATTCCCACCTAAAAATTGATTTTCTTAGGATTTTTGTATGGAAAACTTTAAATGCGTTTTTCTTGAAAACTAGAAGAGCTAGAGCGAAAATAACGAAAATCTGTGATCACTTGTATTCCCACCTAAAAATTGATTTTCTTAGGATTTTTGTATGGAAAACTTTAAATGCGTTTTTCTTGAAAACTAGAAGATCTAGAGCAAAAATAACGAAAATCTGTGATCACTTGTATTCCCACCTAAAAATTGATTTTCTTAGGATTTTTGTATGTAAATATGGGGAGTGTTAGTGTCGTCGGCGTCAAGGCGGCTAACTTCACTAAGCTGGAACCTCAAGACTCGATATAGTAATCCACAAAAAGGATAAAAAGAAAGGCAATACCAGGATATTATGTTGATTATTCAAAATTTACAATTTTTATTGCTTTAAAAAATTCAGGAGTTCAATGTAAAAACTAAGCGCGTCAGAGCAAAAACGATTGACTGACTTAAGAAACGAATTAACAATAGATACAGAAAAAAATTTAATGGTAGCCCGAAGTTATCTTAAGAAAAAAAACTAGAGACGATAAGTTCCAATTACTGCAGTGCACCCTAAACGTCAAATCCATCTATGAAAACTTGGCATCACACACCCTGGGTCAGAGATGGGTAACCACTCTTGCTCTGGCGTGAACATCCCGGCCGCCTTGCAATACTGCAATCTGAACTTATCCTAGATCCGCATAAATTACTGAAAAAAAAATGAAAGTAGAAAACAAATCTATTCGAAAAACCTCCCCTAGAATTCACGGTGTGGGAGTTTTAGGTTAATTTATTAATTAAGAAGTTCAAGTAAAAGGCAATAAAATACAAATATAAAAATACTTATAAAGTGCTCATGACGCACAGGATCCAGATATCAAATAGCCAAAAATAGAGAATTGAGCCAATGGCTTTCCCAGAGACCCACCAAAGACGCCGCTCCGAATAATTTTGGTGTATACATCACATCCAAGCTTTATCTGCACAGGAGCCGATACAAAAAACTGGGGGTCTGCCAACTGAAGACCTGGAAACTCATCAGCGATTCTTGGGTCAACTGATTTTAGAGGCGAAATCACCTTAAACTTCCGTTGAACTGTAGCATACGTTTCAATCGTCTCGCTGTTACCATGGTTACCTCTTAAAACAATCAGGCACTTCTCAGTTTGTCCAACACGCACTGTGCTGGCTCTAAGACGCCGCACCACTTCATCAGACATCACGGAATTTTCCGAACCAGGGTCGATCAGAGCTCTCTCGATAACATACTTGGAGTTGGTGACAATCTTGACGATTGCTGTATATCTTAACAATACCACTTCCGAAATCTGGTGTGTAGACAAAGGATAAACAGCTTTTCTAATCCGCTTCCGTCCAACTTCCTCATTTTGTGCAGTTACCTCATGGTCCCTGGAATGAACAGGAACCAGGGCTCGAGACGAACGAGGTCTTTCGCCCCCCAGACCGTCGGACGGACGAGGTCCCCTGGCTGAGTTTTGGGACGAACTAGGTCCTCTACTCTCAGGGCGGCAAGACGAACTAGGTCCCCGTTGGCAGCGCTTCCGCTTTTTATTTCTCCTTGAGCTAGACGAACTTGGCCTTTTGCTCGGTCTGTGTAGAAGTGAATGATGCATGTCACCACAGCGCTTGCACTTTCCCTTACTTTCACAAGTACGCCAGGTATGGTCGTGGCTTAGGCAACTTGCACAATATTTATAAATAGAAACGAGCTCCATTCTTTCTTTTATGTCGACCTGGAGAAATTTTCTGCAAAAGCGCAAGGGGTGGCTCTCTAAACATATCCGGCAAACCATACTTCGGCCTGAACGGCCGCCATTGGCATATTTTTTGGGCGAAACCATAATACTATAACAAAAAAATAAAAAAAGAATAATACAAGAAACAAAAAGAAACACTAATACGTTGGAAGAAGTACCAATTTTACAATTGGCCTTGTTAATAAACCGCGTGCTGTTTTCAACTCTACAACTCTGACGTGGTTATCCTTCCCTAAATGAACTTTTACTACTCTTCCCATGCGCCATTCATTCGTCGGCAAGTTATCCTCGCGAATCACAACTAAATCACCTATCTTTAGATCCCTTTCCATAAACTTCCATTTATGTCGCCTATGAAGCTCCTTTAAGTAATCATCTTTCCACCGGGCACATAAACGTTGGTTTAAGGCTTTCACTCGCTGCCACCGATTTATGATGGACAGTGGATCCTCCATAATATTTACCTCAGGTGACGCTAGAAGAGGGCTTCCAACCAGAAAATGACCAGGAGTCAAAACATCTAAGCTTTCAATGTTCTCCGATAATGGGCATAACGGCCGAGAGTTTAGGCAGGATTCGATACGTGCCAACAATGTTGAAAACTCCTCAAAAGTATACTTGACGCTTCCAGCAACCCTTTTGAAATGATGCTTGACGCTTTTTACACCCGCTTCCCACATGCCTCCCATATGGGGTGCCCCCGGGGGGTTAAAATGCCAACAAAAACCCTGGAGCCCATGCTTGGTATTAATTGCAGAGCCTGTACTGCGAAGAAAGTTACGAAATTCAGACCTTATTGCCTTCGAAGCACCCACGAAATTTGTGCCATTATCAGAATGCATCTCCTTGGGCAATCCTCGCCGGGAAACAAATCTCTCAAAGGCCGCCAAGAAAGCTGGGGTCGACAAGCTGCTAACCGCTTCCAAATGAATCGCTTTCGTAGCAAAACAGACAAACAAACAAACATAACCCTTTGTGATTAAGCAAGCTCGACCCGTATAGTTCCGAATATCAAAAGGGCCAGCGAAATCCACACCCGTAATACTAAAAGGTCGATGAATTACTGTTCTAGAAGTTGGAAGAGCGGCCATAATCTGACTTTGAGTAGCTTTTTTCTGTAAAACACAATTTTTACAACGACCAATAACTGCCTTTATCAAGTTTTTAGCATGGGGAATAAAGAATTCCGTGCGTAGAGTTCTCAACATCAGCTGATTGCCGCCGTGCAGCGTGATCTTATGAATGAATTCGACAAACAATACGGCGAATCGACATTGTGAATGCAATACTATGGGAAACTTTTCAGTATATGTTAGATTTGGTGCATTTGCCAACCGCCCTCCTACACGAATTACCCCTCTTTCATCCAAAAAGGGTGACAAGCTCACGAGTTTTCCTTCCCTTATAGGTTGATCATGACACAATTTATAATATTCACTAGCGAAAAAGGCTTTCTGGGATACGATAATAAGCTTCTCTCTCACAGAGAGAATTTCGGCCGCAGTTACCTCAGAGCCCGAAAAAGACCGATCCTGCTTTAAAATTATTTTCCACCCCCTTACTACTAATGCCAGGATACGAAGTGCTCGTGAGTATGATGAAAAGCGACCCAGTAAGTCATCAAAGTCCCTAAAATATACAAAAAAGACCTGGGGTTTGCGCTCCTCCTCTTTCGTCCCCAAGTCGCCCATAGACGCTCTCTCCCAGCGATCGGAGGACGAGCAAAGCCATGGAGGACCATGCCACCAAAGCTTATTTTAAACAAGGTCCTGTGGCCGGACACCTCGACTTAACAAATCCGCCGGATTGTCACTTGAACCGACGTGCCGCCACTCACCTTTGTCAACCTTTTCTACAATTTTCGACACCCTATTCGCAACGAAAGTTTTCCAGGTATTAGACGGCTTCTGAAGCCACGCTAATACGATCATAGAATCGCTCCATGCATATACCCTTGTCCGACTGCCATCCAGTTCCAAATTAGTTCGAATAGTACTTATCAATTCTGCTAAAAGGTAAGCCCCACAAAGCTCTAAACGCGGCAGTGAAACAGTTTTCAATGGAGCCACTCTCGACTTCGCTAGCAACAAGTGAGATTGAATGGCACCTTTCTCGTTTTGAATACGTACGTATACGCAGGCGCCATAAGCCTTCTCAGAGGCATCAGCGAACCCATGGACTTGGACATAACTAGTGGGTTTGAAGCCCAACCAACGAGGAATCGTGACGTTATCAATGTTCTTATAGTCCGCTACAAATTGGTGCCACCTTACCAAACTTTCTGCTGATATAGTTTCATCCCAGCCAGTTTTCTCCCTCCAGATCTGCTGCATCAACATTTTTGCTACTATGACAATAGGTCCTAGCCAACCAGCAGGGTCAAAAAGTTTAGCGATGATAGACAGAACATCCCGTTTAGTAAAATTTTCTTTTGCGGTAAGAGCCGACGTGGAGAAGTAAAATTCATCAAATCTAGCATTCCACCTTATCCCTAAGGTTTTGGTGGTGCTATCCCCATCAATTTGCAGAAAATTTTGTTTTAAAAGAAAGTCAGCTGGTAAGTCCTGCAATATACGCCTATCATTTGAGGTCCACTTCCTCATACAGAATCCAGCTGAAGTTAAAGCCAATATCAACTCGTTACGAGATGCAATCGCCACAGAAATGTCATGAGCTCCGGCTAACGCATCGTCAACATACATCATATTACGTAGTATCTGAGAGGCCAGCGGCCACTGATTTTGAACATCACTGGCTAATTGATGCAATGTTCTAATCGCCAAATACGGGGCACAATTCATCCCAAATGTGACGGTTTTTAATTCGAAATCTAACAAATCATCCATCGGATTACGGCGAAAGACAATGCGTTGAAATCTTGTGTGTCCTGCGTCCACTAAAATTTGGCGGTACATCTTCTCAATGTCCCCATTAAACACATAACGAAAAAAACGCCACTTTATTATTAATAACGTGAGATCGTGCTGCAGAATGGGACCTGTATACATAACATCATTAAGACTTAACCCAGAAGACGAGCGACTTGATGCATTAAATACCACTCTGACCTTAGTGGTCGAACTCTCAGGCTTGAGAACAGCATGATGCGGCAGATAGAACGATTCCGAGGGTTTCAACTCATCATTCACAACTAAAGCCATATGACCCAAAATTTCATACTCTGAAAGAATGCTGTCATATGTGGTCTTAAAATCCGGCCTCTTTAACAGAGACATTTCATTTCTCAGAAACTGGCGCTGAGCCCTGTCCCGAGAAAAACCGAGCCCACTGTCCCCCAAGTATTGCGCCCTAAAGGGTAGGGAAACTATATACCGACCGTCCAAATCTCGTCTTGTAGTTTTTCTGTAATGCTCTTCACAGTACTCATCCTCCGGGGTAGACTTAGGCGCACTTGGAGGCTCCTCTAAGTCCCAAAACTTTTCCAGCTGTTTATCTAAGTCTAGTTCTGTGTAATATGAGACAGATGTTCTAAATGCCCGATTGCCACGATCAGGAAGAGAACCAGTCAAAATCCATCCAAATATTGTTTCCTGCGCCATCAAGTCTCCCATAATATTGCGTTTAACACCATCCTTCATAATTTTTGAATAAATGTCAGCTCCAATAAGTAAGTCCACCTTCCCGCTCTTTGCAAAATTGGGATCGGCTAGTGTCAAACCTACTAGTGAAGAATGTGAAACGATTACAGACTTTGCAGGCAAATTCCCTGTCAATCTAGGTAGGACCATACCTTCCACGTTTATCCTTAATCGTCTATCTAAGGGAGTGGCCAAATCGAACGAACAAAGCTTCTGAACTGAACCCGCTGAAGCGCCATTTAGTCCGGAAACCTGGGCTCTAACGCCCCTAGTTGATAAATTAAGTTTTCTCTGCAAACCCTCCGAAAATACCTCTCCACGACAGACTATGTCGACTATAGCAGTTCCCAACAGAATTTGTCGTGCTGTCGTTGCGAAACAGTTTTGAACGGCTGCTCTTTGAGCCGCTGCCTGACTAGTGCTTGGTTCATCAGATTGGCTATCACTCACCACCTCTCTATGTAATAAAGAGTGGTGCTTTAACTTGCACACCGAACAACTACAGGCGCTTTTGCACGTACTTAGTCTATGGCCAGCAGCAAGGCAGTTTATACATAAGTTGTTTCTTTTGACCACCAGAAATCTTTCCCCCGGACCTAATTCTAAAAATGAGGGACAAGTCTTTAACAAATGGTCCCTGGAGCAGCAGGGGCAATTTCTTTTTTCTATCCCTGCTTGGTAACTTCTAATATTCCTGCCAGAAAAGTTGTTTCTCTCATATCCGGAGCGATGTTCCCCTTTGGGACGAGAATTACCGTTAAACGAAACTTTCGCACGGGAGCTAGCCTTTGCGGTATACTCCGTTGGGCTTGCCCTAATACCTGAAACGGTTTCTAAGGATTGAAAACGAGAAGTGAGAAAACTATCCATTTCCTCCCACTTTGGAATCTCCGTTTTGTCCTTGATTGACTGCTCCCATGATGACAAGGTTAAATCAGGCAATTTAATAGAGCAAAGAAAGATAAAAATTGAATCCCAATTTCCGATATCAATGTTATGCAAATTAAGAGTTGAAATACAATTATTGATATCTCTTTGCAAGCGCTTTATTTCAGCAGCTGACTCCGATACGACTTCTACTAGGTTAAATAAAATTTTTAGTTGAATATTAACTAAAATCCTCTTATTCTCATAGCGGTCCTTTAAGTTCTTCCACGCAGTTTCAAAGCCTTCATTAGTAAGAGGAGACTTCTTGACAATCTCTAAGGCCTCATCTCGGGTATTTTGTCTAAGGTAAAATAATTTCTCAACTGCAGTCAGTGAGGTGCCGTTTATATACACTGCCACAAACATATCTCTAAAGGTCGGCCATGACTGATAATCACCATAGAATGGTTCAGTCGTACATGGCGGCAGTCTAATATGATGACTACCCGCATTGGAGACATCATTTGAATTGACTGCACATTGAGTCGAAGAGAGTGTAGGTCTGCCCAAGAATGATTGTGACAATTCTCCCATCAACGCAGCACAAGTGATGTAGGCTAGTCTACACTCTTTAAAGAGATATTTTGCAGCCTCGACATCGTCCTCGGAATCAGCGTTACCACTCGCAGTAGCAAAAGTTTCATAACTCACCCTAACCTTTTCCCATGTGGCCTTAAACTCCCCCTGTTCGAGTTCAATTGTAAAAGATGTCTGGTTATTTCTATGAGTTTCGTGAAAGTCTTTCTCAAGCTCAAGAAAAAGCGCCGCATACTTCTCAAATTTTTGCAAGTTATCTGACTTTACCATATTGAACCCAAAAAAATCTTATATTCAAATAATATAATATAGCTTCAACAAAAATTAAAAAAAAAACTTTAACAAATTTAAGCCCCTTTTCAAAATCAGAAACCTAATAACCGGCAAAAAACAAAAGCAACACGTTCGTTACCCACTAAAATTGGTATTGTCGGTTTTTTGTTCCCCCAGAATATAAGTATATGTCTCCCGCTTCAATATTGACGTTGGTAAAATGAACCGATGACAGTAAGTTCCGCTGATATATCGAACACAACCTTTAACAGCGCTTATATAAATCTTGAGACCAATGATCAATTACACATTATATACACACTTCTATACATTTATACGCACCTCACCTATACATAAGTACCTTAGTCATATTCTGGTACATATGCACTAATATAAAAAACTTTCAATTCTATCAAATTCAAGATTCCAATTAAGACCTTAACCGCTAGCAAAACGCTTGCTTCAATATTCAGAAAAACCGCTATGTATGTGGGTATTAGTTGATATCATGTGGTACTCTTGCTATTTGATTATTTAGCCCTAATTTGTACTACGCCTTTCCCAAAAGAAATAATACCAACATATCTATATTTGTAAAAAATCACTAAATATTTTCATATAATATAATCAACTCACCAAGTAACAAAACGCTATATTTAGATTTTTCCAGAGCACCGTATATAAAGCAAGAAATGTACTTCACGGTTTTTGTCTGCCAAAGAGAAAACCAGATGAACAAAATTTGAATGAACCGCCGGGAACGTCTAGCTGGTTGAACAGAGGCTAGGATTGATCCTTTTTGTGAACTTTTCGTATCAATAAACGTTGACAGCATATAGAAAATATCATATAATTGTTCCGGCTTGTGTTAAACATTCGTTCATCGAACTATCTTACAGAACTCCCTGGGAACTTGGCAGAAATATGTATGTGTATATATATTTTCAAATCAATGCAAACTTAAATTTTTACTAATAAAATTAATCATGTAACAGCACTCCATTTTGCAATATTTAATGTAATTTAAATAATTTAATTCACTGCACAATAAAAATTTAAAGGTTTATGTGTGTATGTATATTGAATTTTTCCACAAAATTGCTAAATGTCATTGATATGTCAGAAAGACAAAAACCCAGGCAGAATAAACAGAGTTGTAAAGTAACACAGCAGGGTGGCTCGATTGTTTTTTTTTATATAGACGTTGGTTCAGGTCTAAGCTAAATAAATAAGCTATATAAAATACTGGGATCAATTATCCAGTGTTTCTAAAACTATATTACAAAAAAAAAATTCTTCTATTTGTACAAAGTGCCGAAAGTATTATTTCTTGTAAAAGTGTTTTTATTAATGAACAAAATATTATAAGAAAAAACTTCAATAGGAAACGATAATGTCAAAAGCAATATATCACCTTTACTTTTACTTGCGGTCCCCACTAGAAATCCGGTTCGATTGGACCAATAAATATGGGGAGTGTTAGTGTCGTCGGCGTCAAGGCGGCTAACTTCACTAAGCTGGAACCTCAAGACTCGATATAGTAATCCACAAAAAGGATAAAAAGAAAGGCAATACCAGGATATTATGTTGATTATTCAAAATTTACAATTTTTATTGCTTTAAAAAATTCAGGAGTTCAATGTAAAAACTAAGCGCGTCAGAGCAAAAACGATTGACTGACTTAAGAAACGAATTAACAATAGATACAGAAAAAAATTTAATAGTAGCCCGAAGTTATCTTAAGAAAAAAAACTAGAGACGATAAGTTCCAATTACTGCAGTGCACCCTAAACGTCAAATCCATCTATGAAAACTTGGCATCACACACCCTGGGTCAGAGATGGGTAACCACTCTTGCTCTGGCGTGAACAGTATGGAAAACTTTAAATGCGTTTTTCTTGAAAACTAGAAGAGCTAAAGCGAAAATAACGAAAATCTGTGATCACTTGTATTCCCACCTAAAAATTGATTTTCTTAGGATTTTTGTATGGAAAACTTTAAATGCGTTTTTCTTGAAAACTAGAAGAGCTAGAGCGAAAATAACGAAAATCTGTGATCACTTGTATTCCCACCTAAAAATTGATTTTCTTAGGATTTTTTAATGGAAAACTTTAAATGCGTTTTTCTTGAAAACTAGAAGATCTAGAGCAAAAATAACGAAAATCTGTGATCACTTGTATTCCCACCTAAAAATTGATTTTCTTAGGATTTTTTTATGGAAAACTTTAAATGCGTTTTTCTTGAAAACTAGAAGAGCTAGAGCGAAAATAACGAAAATCTGTGATCACTTGAATTCCCACCTAAAAATTGATTTTCTTAGGATTTTTGTATGGAAAACTTTAAATGCGTTTTTCTTGAAAACTAGAAAAGCTAAAGCGAAAATAACGAAAATCTGTGATCACTTGTATTCCCACCTAAAAAATGATTTTCTTAGGATTTTTGTATGGAAAACTTTAAATGCGTTTTTCTTGAAAACTAGAAGAGCTAGAGCGAAAATAACGAAAATCTGTGATCACTTGTATTCCCACCTAAAAATTGATTTTCTTAGGATTTTTGTATGGAAAACTTTAAATGCGTTTTTCTTGAAAACTAGAAGAGCTAGAGCGAAAATAACGAAAATCTGTGATCACCTGTATTCCCACCTAAAAATTGATTTTCTTAGGATTTTTGTATGGAAAACTTTAAATGCGTTTTTCTTGAAAATTAGAAGAGCTAGAGTGAAAATAACGAAAATCTGTGATCACTTGTATTCCCACCTAAAAATTGATTTTCTTAGGATTTTTGTATGGAAAACTTTAAATGCGTTTTTCTTGAAAACTAGAAGAGCTAGAGCGAAAATAACGAAAATCTGTGATCACTTGTATTCCCACCTAAAAATTGATTTTCTTAGGATTTTTGTATGGAAAACTTTAAATGCGTTTTTCTTGAAAACTAGAAGATCTAGATCAAAAATAACGAAAATCTGTGATCACTTGTATTCCCACCTAAAAATTGATTTTCTTAGGATTTTTGTATGGAAAACTTTAAATGCGTTTTTCTTGAAAACTAGAAGATCTAGAGCAAAAATAACGAAAATCTGTGATCACTTGTATTCCCACCTAAAAATTGATTTTCTTAGGATTTTTGTATGGAAAACTTTAAATGCGTTTTTCTTGAAAACTAGAAGATCTAGATCAAAAATAACGAAAATCTGTGATCACTTGTATTCCCACCTAAAAATTGATTTTCTTAGGATTTTTGTATGGAAAACTTTAAATGCGTTTTTCTTGAAAACTAGAAGATCTAGAGCAAAAATAACGAAAATCTGTGATCACTTGTATTCCCACCTAAAAATTGATTTTCTTAGGATTTTTGTATGGAAAACTTTAAATGCGTTTTTCTTGAAAACTAGAAGAGCTAGAGCGAGAATAACGAAAATCTGTGATCACTTGTATTCCCCCCTAAAAATTGATTTTCTTAGGATTTTTGTATGGAAAACTTTAAATACGTTTTTCTTGAAAACTAGAAGAGCTAGAGCGAAAATAACGAAAATCTGTGATCACTTGTATTCCCACCTAAAAATTGATTTTCTTAGGATTTTTGTATGGAAAACTTTAAATGCGTTTTTCTTGAAAACTAGAAGATCTAGAGCAAAAATAACGAAAATCTGTGATCACTTGTATTCCCACCTAAAAATTGATTTTCTTAGGATTTTTGTATGGAAAACTTTAAATGCGTTTTTCTTGAAAACTAGAAGATCTAGAGCAAAAATAACGAAAATCTGTGATCACTTGTATTCCCACCTAAAAATTGATTTTCTTAGGATTTTTGTATGGAAAACTTTAAATGCGTTTTTCTTGAAAACTAGAAGAGCTAGAGCGAAAATAACGAAAATCTGTGATCACTTGTATTCCCACCTAAAAATTGATTTTCTTAGGATTTTTGTATGGAAAACTTTAAATGCGTTTTTCTTGAAAACTAGAAGATCTAGAGCAAAAATAACGAAAATCTGTGATCACTTGTATTCCCACCTAAAAATTGATTTTCTTAGGATTTTTGTATGGAAAACTTTAAATGCGTTTTTCTTGAAAACTAGAAGATCTAGATCAAAAATAACGAAAATCTGTGATCACTTGTATTCCCACCTAAAAATTGATTTTCTTAGGATTTTTGTATGGAAAACTTTAAATGCGTTTTTCTTGAAAACTAGAAGAGCTAGAGCGAAAATAACGAAAATCTGTAATCACTTGTATTCCCACCTAAAAATTGATTTTCTTAGGATTTTTGTATGGAAAACTTTAAATGCGTTTTTCTTGAAAACTAGAAGAGCTAGAGCGAAAATAACGAAAATCTGTGATCACTTGTATTTCCACCTAAAAATTGATTTTCTTAGGATTTTTGTATGGAAAACTTTAAATGCGTTTTTCTTGAAAACTAGAAGAGCTAGAGCGAAAATAACGAAAATCTGTGATCACTTGTATTCCCACTAAAAATTGATTTTCTTAGGATTTTTGTATGGAAAACTTTAAATGCGTTTTTCTTGAAAACTAGAAGATCTAGATCAAAAATAACGAAAATCTGTGATCACTTGTATTCCCACCTAAAAATTGATTTTCTTAGGATTTTTGTATGGAAAACTTTAAATGCGTTTTTCTTGAAAACTAGAAGAGCTAGAGCGAAAATAACGAAAATCTGTGATCACTTGTATTCCCACCTAAAAATTGATTTTCTTAGGATTTTTGTATGGAAAACTTTAAATGCGTTTTTCTTGAAAACTAGAAGAGCTAGAGCGAAAATAACGAAAATCTGTGATCACTTGTATTCCCACCTAAAAATTGATTTTCTTAGGATTTTTGTATGGAAAACTTTAAATGCGTTTTTCTTGAAAACTAGAAGATCTAGATCAAAAATAACGAAAATCTGTGATCACTTGTATTCCCACCTAAAAATTGATTTTCTTAGGATTTTTGTATGGAAAACTTTAAATGCGTTTTTCTTGAAAACTAGAAGATCTAGAGCAAAAATAACGAAAATCTGTGATCACTTGTATTCCCACCTAAAAATTGATTTTCTTAGGATTTTTGTATGGAAAACTTTAAATGCGTTTTTCTTGAAAACTAGAAGATCTAGATCAAAAATAACGAAAATCTGTGATCACTTGTATTCCCACCTAAAAATTGATTTTCTTAGGATTTTTGTATGGAAAACTTTAAATGCGTTTTTCTTGAAAACTAGAAGATCTAGAGCAAAAATAACGAAAATCTGTGATCACTTGTATTCCCACCTAAAAATTGATTTTCTTAGGATTTTTGTATGGAAAACTTTAAATGCGTTTTTCTTGAAAACTAGAAGAGCTAGAGCGAGAATAACGAAAATCTGTGATCACTTGTATTCCCCCCTAAAAATTGATTTTCTTAGGATTTTTGTATGGAAAACTTTAAATACGTTTTTCTTGAAAACTAGAAGAGCTAGAGCGAAAATAACGAAAATCTGTGATCACTTGTATTCCCACCTAAAAATTGATTTTCTTAGGATTTTTGTATGGAAAACTTTAAATGCGTTTTTCTTGAAAACTAGAAGATCTAGAGCAAAAATAACGAAAATCTGTGATCACTTGTATTCCCACCTAAAAATTGATTTTCTTAGGATTTTTGTATGGAAAACTTTAAATGCGTTTTTCTTGAAAACTAGAAGATCTAGAGCAAAAATAACGAAAATCTGTGATCACTTGTATTCCCACCTAAAAATTGATTTTCTTAGGATTTTTGTATGGAAAACTTTAAATGCGTTTTTCTTGAAAACTAGAAGAGCTAGAGCGAAAATAACGAAAATCTGTGATCACTTGTATTCCCACCTAAAAATTGATTTTCTTAGGATTTTTGTATGGAAAACTTTAAATGCGTTTTTCTTGAAAACTAGAAGATCTAGAGCAAAAATAACGAAAATCTGTGATCACTTGTATTCCCACCTAAAAATTGATTTTCTTAGGATTTTTGTATGGAAAACTTTAAATGCGTTTTTCTTGAAAACTAGAAGATCTAGATCAAAAATAACGAAAATCTGTGATCACTTGTATTCCCACCTAAAAATTGATTTTCTTAGGATTTTTGTATGGAAAACTTTAAATGCGTTTTTCTTGAAAACTAGAAGAGCTAGAGCGAAAATAACGAAAATCTGTAATCACTTGTATTCCCACCTAAAAATTGATTTTCTTAGGATTTTTGTATGGAAAACTTTAAATGCGTTTTTCTTGAAAACTAGAAGAGCTAGAGCGAAAATAACGAAAATCTGTGATCACTTGTATTTCCACCTAAAAATTGATTTTCTTAGGATTTTTGTATGGAAAACTTTAAATGCGTTTTTCTTGAAAACTAGAAGAGCTAGAGCGAAAATAACGAAAATCTGTGAACACTTGTATTCCCACCTAAAAATTGATTTTCTTAGGATTTTTGTATGGAAAACTTTAAATGCGTTTTTCTTGAAAACTAGAAGATCTAGATCAAAAATAACGAAAATCTGTGATCACTTGTATTCCCACCTAAAAATTGATTTTCTTAGGATTTTTGTATGGAAAACTTTAAATGCGTTTTTCTTGAAAACTAGAAGAGCTAGAGCGAAAATAACGAAAATCTGTGATCACTTGTATTCCCACCTAAAAATTGATTTTCTTAGGATTTTTGTATGGAAAACTTTAAATGCGTTTTTCTTGAAAACTAGAAGAGCTAGAGCGAAAATAACGAAAATCTGTGATCACTTGTATTCCCACCTAAAAATTGATTTTCTTAGGATTTTTGTATGGAAAACTTTAAATGCGTTTTTCTTGAAAACTAGAAGATCTAGAGCAAAAATAACGAAAATCTGTGATCACTTGTATTCCCACCTAAAAATTGATTTTCTTAGGATTTTTGTATGGAAAACTTTAAATGCGTTTTTCTTGAAAACTAGAAGAGCTAGAGCGAAAATAACGAAAATCTGTGATCACTTCTATTCCCACCTAAAAATTAATTTTCTTACGATTTTTGTATGGAAAACTTTAAATGCGTTTTTCTTGAAAACTAGAAGATCTAGAGCAAAAATAACGAAAATCTGTGATCACTTGTATTCCCACCTAAAAATTGATTTTCTTACGATTTTTGTATGGAAAACTTTAAATGCGTTTTTCTTGAAAACTAGAAGATCTAGAGCAAAAATAACGAAAATCTGTGATCACTTGTATTCCCACCTAAAAATTGATTTTCTTAGGATTTTTGTATGGAAAACTTTAAATGCGTTTTTCTTGAAAACTAGAAGATCTAGAGCAAAAATAACGAAAATCTGTGATCACTTGTATTCCCACCTAAATATTGATTTTCTTAGGATTTTTGTATGGAAAACTTTAAATGCGTTTTTCTTGAAAACTAGAAGAGCTAGAGCGAAAATAACGAAAATCTGTGATCACTTGTATTCCCACCTAAAAATTGATTTTCTTAGGATTTTTGTATGGAAAACTTTAAATGCGTTTTTCTTGAAAACTAGAAGAGCTAGAGCGAAAATAACGAAAATCTGTGATCACTTGTATTCCCACCTAAAAATTGATTTTCTTAGGATTTTTGTATGGAAAACTTTAAATGCGTTTTTCTTGAAAACTAGAAGAGCTAGAGCGAAAATAACGAAAATCTGTGATCACTTGTATTCCCACCTAAAAATTGATTTTCTTACGATTTTTGTATGGAAAACTTTAAATGCGTTTTTCTTGAAAACTAGAAGAGCTAGAGCGAAAATAACGAAAATCTGTGATCACTTGTATTCCCACCTAAAAATTGATTTTCTTACGATTTTTGTATGGAAAACTTTAAATGCGTTTTTCTTGAAAACTAGAAGAGCTAGAGCGAAAATAACGAAAATCTGTGATCACTTGTATTCCCACCTAAAAATTGATTTTCTTAGGATTTTTGTATGGAAAACTTTAAATGCGTTTTTCTTGAAAACTAGAAGAGCTAGAGCGAAAATAACGAAAATCTGTGATCACTTGTATTCCCACCTAAAAATTGATTTTCTTAGGATTTTTGTATGGAAAACTTTAAATGCGTTTTTCTTGAAAACTAGAAGAGCTAGAGCGAAAATAACGAAAATCTGTGATCACTTAGGATTTTTGTATGGAAAACTTTAAATGCGTTTTTCTTGAAAACTAGAAGAGCTAGAGCGAAAATAACGAAAATCTGTGATCACTTGTATTCCCACCTAAAAATTGATTTTCTTAGGATTTTTGTATGGAAAACTTTAAATGCGTTTTTCTTGAAAACTAGAAGAGCTAGAGCGAAAATAACGAAAATCTGTGATCACTTGTATTCCCACCTAAAAATTGATTTTCTTAGGATTTTTGTATGGAAAACTTTAAATGCGTTTTTCTTGAAAACTAGAAGAGCTAGAGCGAAAATAACGAAAATCTGTGATCACTTAGGATTTTTGTATGGAAAACTTTAAATGCGTTTTTCTTGAAAACTAGAAGAGCTAGAGCGAAAATAACGAAAATCTGTGATCACTTGTATTCCCACCTAAAAATTGATTTTCTTAGGATTTTTGTATGGAAAACTTTAAATGCGTTTTTCTTGAAAACTAGAAGAGCTAGAGCGAAAATAACGAAAATCTGTGATCACTTAGGATTTTTGTATGGAAAACTTTAAATGCGTTTTTCTTGAAAACTAGAAGAGCTAGAGCGAAAATAACGAAAATCTGTGATCACTTGTATTCCCACCTAAAAATTGATTTTCTTAGGATTTTTGTATGGAAAACTTTAAATGCGTTTTTCTTGAAAACTAGAAGAGCTAGAGCGAAAATAACGAAAATCTGTGATCACTTGTATTCCCACCTAAAAATTGATTTTCTTAGGATTTTTGTATGGAAAACTTTAAATGCGTTTTTCTTGAAAACTAGAAGAGCTAGAGCGAAAATAACGAAAATCTGTGATCACTTGTATTCCCACCTAAAAATTGATTTTCTTAGGATTTTTGTATGGAAAACTTTAAATGCGTTTTTCTTGAAAACTAGAAGAGCTAGAGCGAAAATAACGAAAATCTGTGATCACTTGTATTCCCACCTAAAAATTGATTTTCTTAGGATTTTTGTATGGAAAACTTTAAATGCGTTTTTCTTAAAAACTAGAAGAGCTAGAGCGAAAATAACGAAAATCTGTGATCACTTGTATTCCCACCTAAAAATTGATTTTCTTACGATTTTTGTATGGAAAACTTTAAATGCGTTTTTCTTGAAAACTAGAAGAGCTAGAGCGAAAATAACGAAAATCTGTGATCACTTGTATTCCCACCTAAAAATTGATTTTCTTAGGATTTTTGTATGGAAAACTTTAAACGCGTTTTTCTTGAAAACTAGAAGAGCTAGAGCGAAAATAACGAAAATCTGTGATCACTTGTATTCCCACCTAAAAATTGATTTTCTTAGGATTTTTGTATGGAAAACTTTAAATGCGTTTTTCTTGAAAACTAGAAGAGCTAGAGCGAAAATAACGAAAATCTGTGATCACTTGTATTCCCACCTAAAAATTGATTTTCTTAGGATTTTTGTATGGAAAACTTTAAATGCGTTTTTCTTGAAAACTAGAAGATCTAGAGCAAAAATAACGAAAATCTGTGATCACTTGTATTCCCAGCTAAAAATTGATTTTCTTATGATTTTTGTATGGAAAACTTTAAATGCGTTTTTCTTGAAAACTAGAAGAGCTAGAGCGAAAATAACGAAAATCTGTGATCACTTGTATTCCCACCTAAAAATTGATTTTCTTAGGATTTTTGTATGGAAAACTTTAAATGCGTTTTTCTTGAAAACTAGAAGAGCTAGAGCGAAAATAACGAAAATCTGTGATCACTTGTATTCCCACCTAAAAATTGATTTTCTTAGGATTTTTGTATGGAAAACTTTAAATGCGTTTTTCTTGAAAACTAGAAGAGCTAGAGCGAAAATAACGAAAATCTGTGATCACTTGTATTCCCACCTAAAAATTGATTTTCTTAGGATTTTTGTATGGAAAACTTTAAATGCGTTTTTCTTGAAAACTAGAAGAGCTTGAGCGAAAATAACGAAAATTTGTGATCACTTGAATTCCCACCTAAAAATTGATTTTCTTAGGATTTTTGTATGGAAAACTTTAAATGCGTTTTTCTTGAAAACTAAAAGAGCTAGAGCGAAAATAACGAAAATCTGTGATCACTTGTATTCCCACCTAAAAATTGATTTTCTTAGGATTTTTGTATGGAAAACTTTAAATGCGTTTTTCTTGAAAACTAGAAGAGCTAGAGCGAAAATACCGAAAATCTGTGATCACTTGTATTCCCACCTAAAAATTCATTTTCTTAGGATTTTTGTATGGAAAACTTTAAATGCGTTTTTCTTGAAAACTAGAAGATCTAGAGCAAAAATAACGAAAATCTGTGATCACTTGTATTCCCACCTAAAAATTGATTTTCTTAGGATTTTTGTATGGAAAACTTTAAATGCGTTTTTCTTGAAAACTAGAAGAGCTAGAGCGAAAATAACGAAAATCTGTGATCACTTGTATTCCCACCTAAAAATTAATTTTCTTAGGATTTTTGTATGGAAAACTTTAAATGCGTTTTTCTTGAAAACTAGAAGAGATAGAGCGAAAATAACGAAAATCTGTGATCACTTGTATTCCCACCTAAAAATTGATTTTCTTAGGATTTTTGTATGGAAAACTTTAAATGCGTTTTTCTTGAAAACTAGAAGAGCTAGAGCGAAAATAACGAAAATCTGTGATCACTTGTATTCCCACCTAAAAATTGATTTTCTTAGGATTTTTGTATGGAAAACTTTAAATGCGTTTTTCTTGAAAACTAGAAGAGCTAGAGCGAAAATAACGAAAATCTGTGATCACTTGTATTCCCACCTAAAAATTGATTTTCTTAGGATTTTTGTATGGAAAACTTTAAATGCGTTTTTCTTGAAAACTAGAAGATCTAGAGCAAAAATAACGAAAATCTGTGATCACTTGTATTCCCACCTAAAAATTGATTTTCTTAGGATTTTTGTATGGAAAACTTTAAATGCGTTTTTCTTGAAAACTAGAAGAGCTAGAGCGAAAATAACGAAAATCTGTGATCACTTGTATTCCCACCTAAAAATTGATTTTCTTAGGATTTTTGTATGGAAAACTTTAAATGCGTTTTTCTTGAAAACTAGAAGAGCTAGAGCGAAAATAACGAAAATCTGTGATCACTTGTATTCCCACCTTAAAATTGATTTTCTTAGGATTTTTGTATGGAAAACTTTAAATGCGTTTTTCTTGAAAACTAGAAGAGCTAGAGCGAAAATAACGAAAATCTGTGATCACTTGTATTCCCACCTAAAAATTGATTTTCTTAGGATTTTTGTATGAAAAACTTTAAATGCGTTTTTCTTGAAAACTAGAAGAGCTAGAGCGAAAATAACGAAAATCTGTGATCACTTGTATTCCCACCTAAAAATTGATTTTCTTAGGATTTTTGTATGGAAAACTTTAAATGCGTTTTTCTTGAAAACTAGAAGAGCTAGAGCGAAAATAACGAAAATCTGTGATCACTTGTATTCCTACCTAAAAATTGATTTTCTTGGGATTTTTGTATGGAAAACTTTAAATGCGTTTTTCTCGAAAACTAGAAGAGCTAGAGCGAAAATAACGAAAATCTGTGATCACTTGTATTCCCACCTAAAAATTGATTTTCTTAGGATTTTTGTATGGAAAACTTTAAATGCGTTTTTCTTGAAAACTAGAAGAGCGTTTTTCTTGAAAACTAGAAGAGCTAGAGCGAAAATAACGAAAATCTGTGATCACTTGTATTCCCACCTAAAAATTGATTTTCTTACGATTTTTGTATGGAAAACTTTAAATGCGTTTTTCTTGAAAACTAGAAGAGCTAGAGCGAAAATAACGAAAATCTGTGATCACTTGTATTCCCACCTAAAAATTGATTTTCTTAGGATTTTTGTATGGAAAACTTTAAATGCGTTTTTCTTGAAAACTAGAAGAGCAAGAGTGAAAATAACGAAAATCTGTGATCACTTGTATTCCCACCTAAAAATTGATTTTCTTACGATTTTTGTATGGAAAACTTTAAATGCGTTTTTCTTGAAAACTAGAAGAGCTAGAGCGAAAATAACGAAAATCTGTGATCACTTGTATTCCCACCTAAAAATTGATTTTCTTAGGATTTTTGTATGGAAAACTTTAAATGCGTTTTTCTTGAAAACTAGAAGAGCTAGAGCGAAAATAACGAAAATCTGTGATCACTTGTATTCCCACCTAAAAATTGATTTTCTTAGGATTTTTGTATGGAAAACTTTAAATGCGTTTTTCTTGAAAACTAGAAGAGCTAGAGCGAAAATAACGAAAATCTGTGATCACTTGGGATTTTTGTATGGAAAACTTTAAATGCGTTTTTCTTGAAAACTAGAAGAGCTAGAGCGAAAATAACGAAAATCTGTGATCACTTGTATTCCCACCTAAAAATTGATTTTCTTAGGATTTTTGTATGGAAAACTTTAAATGCGTTTTTCTTGAAAACTAGAAGAGCTAGAGCGAAAATAACGAAAATCTGTGATCACTTGTATTCCCACCTAAAAATTGATTTTCTTAGGATTTTTGTATGGAAAACTTTAAATGCGTTTTTCTTGAAAACTAGAAGAGCTAGAGCGAAAATAACGAAAATCTGTGATCACTTGTATTCCCACCTAAAAATTGATTTTCTTAGGATTTTTGTATGGAAAACTTTAAATGCGTTTTTCTTGAAAACTAGAAGATCTAGAGCAAAAATAACGAAAATCTGTGATCACTTGTATTCCCAGCTAAAAATTGATTTTCTTATGATTTTTGTATGGAAAACTTTAAATGCGTTTTTCTTGAAAACTAGAAGAGCTAGAGCGAAAATAACGAAAATCTGTGATCACTTGTATTCCCACCTAAAAATTGATTTTCTTAGGATTTTTGTATGGAAAACTTTAAATGCGTTTTTCTTGAAAACTAGAAGAGCTAGAGCGAAAATAACGAAAATCTGTGATCACTTGTATTCCCACCTAAAAATTGATTTTCTTAGGATTTTTGTATGGAAAACTTTAAATGCGTTTTTCTTGAAAACTAGAAGATCTAGAGCGAAAATAACGAAAATCTGTGATCACTTGTATTCCCACCTAAAAATTGATTTTCTTAGGATTTTTGTATGTAAAACTTTAAATGCGTTTTTCTTGAAAACTAGAAGAGCTAGAGCGAAAATAACGAAAATCTGTGATCACTTGTATTCCCACCTTAAAATTGATTTTCTTAGGATTTTTGTATGGAAAACTTTAAATGCGTTTTTCTTGAAAACTAGAAGATCTAGAGCGAAAATAACGAAAATCTGTGATCAATTGTATTCCCACCTAAAAATTGATTTTCTTAGGATTTTTGTATGGAAAACTTTAAATGCGTTTTTCTTGAAAACTAGAAGAGATAGAGCGAAAATAACGAAAATCTGTGATCACTTGTATTCCCACCTACAAATTGATTTTCTTAGGATTTTTGTATGGAAAACTTTAAATGCGTTTTTCTTGAAAACTAGAAGAGCTAGAGCGAAAATAACGAAAATCTGTGATCACTTGTATTCCCACCTAAAAATTGATTTTCTTAGGATTTTTGTATGGAAAACTTTAAATGCGTTTTTCTTGAAAACTAGAAGAGCTAGAGTGAAAATATCGAAAATCTGTGATCACTTGTATTCCCACCTAAAAATTGATTTTCTTAGGATTTTTGTATGGAAAACTTTAAATGCGTTTTTCTTGAAAACTAGAAGAGCTAGAGCGAAAATAACGAAAATCTGTGATCACTTGTATTCCCACCTAAAAATTGATTTTCTTAGGATTTTTGTATGGAAAACTTTAAATGCGTTTTTCTTGAAAACTAGAAGATCTAGAGCAAAAATAACGAAAATCTGTGATCACTTGTATTCCCACCTAAAAATTGATTTTCTTAGGATTTTTGTATGGAAAACTTTAAATGCGTTTTTCTTGAAAACTAGAAGAGCTAGAGCGAAAATAACGAAAATCTGTGATCACTTGTATTCCCACCTAAAAATTGATTTTCTTAGGATTTTTGTATGGAAAACTTTAAATGCGTTTTTCTTGAAAACTAGAAGAGCTAGAGCGAAAATAACGAAAATCTGTGATCACTTGTATTCCCACCTTAAAATTGATTTTCTTAGGATTTTTGTATGGAAAACTTTAAATGCGTTTTTCTTGAAAACTAGAAGAGCTAGAGCGAAAATAACGAAAATCTGTGATCACTTGTATTCCCACCTAAAAATTGATTTTCTTAGGATTTTTGTATGAAAAACTTTAAATGCGTTTTTCTTGAAAACTAGAAGAGCTAGAGCGAAAATAACGAAAATCTGTGATCACTTGTATTCCCACATAAAAATTGATTTTCTTAGGATTTTTGTATGGAAAACTTTAAATGCGTTTTTCTTGAAAACTAGAAGAGCTAGAGTAAAAATAACGAAAATCTGTGATCACTTGTATTCCCACCTAAAAATTGATTTTCTTGGGATTTTTGTATGGAAAACTTTAAATGCGTTTTTCTTGAAAACTAGAAGAGCTAGAGTAAAAATAACGAAAATCTGTGATCACTTGTATTCCCACCTAAAAATTGATTTTCTTAGGATTTTTGTATGGAAAACTTTAAATGCGTTTTTCTTGAAAACTAGAAGAGCTAGAGCGAAAATAACGAAAATCTGTGATCACTTGTATTCCCACCTTAAAATTGATTTTCTTAGGATTTTTGTATGGAAAACTTTAAATGCGTTTTTCTTGAAAACTAGAAGAGCTAGAGCGAAAATAACGAAAATCTGTGATCACTTGTATTCCCACCTAAAAATTGATTTTCTTAGGATTTTTGTATGAAAAACTTTAAATGCGTTTTTCTTGAAAACTAGAAGAGCTAGAGCGAAAATAACGAAAATCTGTGATCACTTGTATTCCCACATAAAAATTGATTTTCTTAGGATTTTTGTATGGAAAACTTTAAATGCGTTTTTCTTGAAAACTAGAAGAGCTAGAGTAAAAATAACGAAAATCTGTGATCACTTGTATTCCCACCTAAAAATTGATTTTCTTGGGATTTTTGTATGGAAAACTTTAAATGCGTTTTTCTTGAAAACTAGAAGAGCTAGAGTAAAAATAACGAAAATCTGTGATCACTTGTATTCCCACCTAAAAATTGATTTTCTTAGGATTTTTGTATGGAAAACTTTAAATGCGTTTTTCTTGAAAACTAGAAGAGCTAGAGCGAAAATAACGAAAATCTGTGATCACTTGTATTCCCACCTAAAAATTGATTTTCTTAGGATTTTTGTATGGAAAACTTTAAATGCGTTTTTCTTGAAAACTAGAAGAGCTAGAGCGAAAATAACGAAAATCTGTGATCACTTGTATTCCCACCTAAAAATTGATTTTCTTAGGATTTTTGTATGGAAAACTTTAAATGCGTTTTTCTTGAAAACTAGAAGAGCTAGAGTAAAAATAACGAAAATCTGTGATCACTTGTATTCCCACCTAAAAATTGATTTTCTTAGGATTTTTGTATGGAAAACTTTAAATGCGTTTTTCTTGAAAACTAGAAGAGCTAGAGCGAAAATAACGAAAATCTGTGATCACTTGTATTCCCACCTAAAAATTGATTTTCTTAGGATTTTTGTATGGAAAACTTTAAATGCGTTTTTCTTGAAAACTAGAAGAGCTAGAGTAAAAATAACGAAAATCTGTGATCACTTCTATTCCCACCTAAAAATTGATTTTCTTGGGATTTTTGTATGGAAAACTTTAAATGCGTTTTTCTTGAAAACTAGAAGAGCTAGAGTAAAAATAACGAAAATCTGTGATCACTTGTATTCCCACCTAAAAATTGATTTTCTTAGGATTTTTGTATGGAAAACTTTAAATGCGTTTTTCTTGAAAACTAGAAGAGCTAGAGCGAAAATAACGAAAATCTGTGATCACTTGTATTCCCACCTAAAAATTGATTTTCTTAGGATTTTTGTATGGAAAACTTTAAATGCATTTTTCTTGAAAACTAGAAGAGCTAGAGTAAAAATAACGAAAATCTGTGATCACTTGTATTCCCACCTAAAAATTGATTTTCTTGGGATTTTTGTATGGAAAACTTTAAATGCGTTTTTCTTGAAAACTAGAAGAGCTAGAGTAAAAATAACGAAAATCTGTGATCACTTGTATTCCCACCTAAAAATTGATTTTCTTAGGATTTTTGTATGGAAAACTTTAAATGCGTTTTTCTTGAAAACTAGAAGAGCTAGAGTAAAAATAACGAAAATCTGTGATCACTTGTATTCCCACCTAAAAATTGATTTTCTTAGGATTTTTGTATGGAAAACTTTAAATGCGTTTTTCTTGAAGAGCTAGAGTAAAAATAACGAAAATCTGTGATCACTTGTATTCCCACCTAAAAATTGATTTTCTTAGGATTTTTGTATGGAAAACTTTAAATGCGTTTTTCTTGAAAACTAGAAGAGCTAGAGTAAAAATAACGAAAATCTGTGATCACTTGTATTCCCACCTAAAAATTGATTTTCTTAGGATTTTTGTATGGAAAACTTTAAATGCGTTTTTCTTGAAAACTAGAAGAGCTAGAGCGAAAATAACGAAAATCTGTGATCACTTGTATTCCCACCTAAAAATTGATTTTCTTAGGATTTTTGTATGGAAAACTTTAAATGCGTTTTTCTTGAAAACTAGAAGAGCTAGAGCGAAAATAACGAAAATCTGTGATCACTTGTATTCCCACCTAAAAATTGATTTTCTTAGGATTTTTGTATGGAAAACTTTAAATGCGTTTTTCTTGAAAACTAGAAGAGCTAGAGCGAAAATAACGAAAATCTGTGATCACTTGTATTCCCACCTAAAAATTGATTTTCTTAGGATTTTTGTATGGAAAACTTTAAATGCGTTTTTCTTGAAAACTAGAAGATCTAGATCAAAAATAACGAAAATCTGTGATCACTTGTATTCCCACCTAAAAATTGATTTTCTTAGGATTTTTGTATGGAAAACTTTAAATGCGTTTTTCTTGAAAACTAGAAGAGCTAGAGCGAAAATAACGAAAATCTGTGATCACTTGTATTCCCACCTAAAAATTGATTTTCTTAGGATTTTTTAATGGAAAACTTTAAATGCGTTTTTCTTGAAAACTAGAAGATCTAGAGCAAAAATAACGAAAATCTGTGATCACTTGTATTCCCACCTAAAAATTGATTTTCTTAGGATTTTTGTATGGAAAACTTTAAATGCGTTTTTCTTGAAAACTAGAAGAGCTAGAGTAAAAATAACGAAAATCTGTGATCACTTGTATTCCCACCTAAAAATTGATTTTCTTAGGATTTTTGTATGGAAAACTTTAAATGCGTTTTTCTTGAAAACTAGAAGATCTAGAGTAAAAATAACGAAAATCTGTGATCACTTGTATTCCCACCTAAAAATTGATTTTCTTAGGATTTTTGTATGGAAAACTTATAATGCGTTTTTCTTGAAAACTAGAAGAGCTAGAGCGAAAATAACGAAAATCTGTGATCACTTGTATTCCCATCTAAAAATTGATTTTCTTAGGATTTTTTAATGGAAAACTTTAAATGCGTTTTTCTTGAAAACTAGAAGATCTAGAGCAAAAATAACGAAAATCTGTGATCACTTGTATTCCCACCTAAAAATTGATTTTCTTAGGATTTTTGTATGGAAAACTTTAAATGCGTTTTTCTTGAAAACTAGAAGAGCTAGAGTAAAAATAACGAAAATCTGTGATCACTTGTATTCCCACCTAAAAATTGATTTTCTTAGGATTTTTGTATGGAAAACTTTAAATGCGTTTTTCTTGAAAACTAGAAGAGCTAGAGTAAAAATAACGAAAATCTGTGATCACTTGTATTCCCACCTAAAAATTGATTTTCTTAGGATTTTTGTATGGAAAACTTATAATGAGATTTTCTTGAAAACTAGAAGAGCTAGAGCGAAAATAACGAAAATCTGTGATCACTTGTATTCCCACCTAAAAATTGATTTTCTTAGGATTTTTTAATGGAAAACTTTAAATGCGTTTTTCTTGAAAACTAGAAGATCTAGAGCAAAAATAACGAAAATCTGTGATCACTTGTATTCCCACCTAAAAATTGATTTTCTTAGGATTTTTGTATGGAAAACTTATAATGCGTTTTTCTTGAAAACTAGAAGAGCTAGAGCGAAAATAACGAAAATCTGTGATCACTTGTATTCCCACCTAAAAATTGATTTTCTTAGGATTTTTTAATGGAAAACTTTAAATGCGTTTTTCTTGAAAACTAGAAGATCTAGAGTAAAAATAACGAAAATCTGTGATCACTTGAATTCCCACCTAAAAATTGATTTTCTTAGGATTTTTGTATGGAAAACTTTAAATGCGTTTTTCTTGAAAACTAGAAGAGCTAAAGCGAAAATAACGAAAATCTGTGATCACTTGTATTCGCACCTAAAAATGGATTTTCTTAGGATTTTTGTATGGAAAACTTTAAATGCGTTTTTCTTGAAAACTAGAAGAGCTAGAGCGAAAATAACGAAAATCTGTGATCACTTGTATTCCCACCTAAAAATTGATTTTCTTAGGATTTTTTAATGGAAAACTTTAAATGCGTTTTTCTTGAAAACTAGAAGATGTAGAGCAAAAATAACGAAAATCTGTGATCACTTGTATTCCCACCTAAAAATTGATTTTCTTAGGTTTTTTTTATGGAAAACTTTAAATGCGTTTTTCTTGAAAACTAGAAGAGCTAGAGCGAAAATAACGAAAATCTGTGATCACTTGAATTCCCACCTAAAACTTGATTTTCTTAGGATTTTTGTATGGAAAACTTTAAATGCGTTTTTCTTGAAAACTAGAAGAGCTAAAGCGAAAATAACGAAAATCTGTGATCACTTGTATTCCCACCTAAAAAATGATTTTCTTAGGATTTTTGTATGGAAAACTTTAAATGCGTTTTTCTTGAAAACTAGAAGAGCTAGAGCGAAAATAATGAAAATCTGTGATCACTTGTATTCCCACCTAAAAATTGATTTTCTTAGGATTTTTGTATGGAACACTTTAAATGCGTTTTTCTTGAAAACTAGAAGAGCTAGAGCGAAAATAACGAAAATCTGTGATCACCTGTATTCCCACCTAAAAATTGATTTTCTTAGGATTTTTGTATGGAAAACTTTAAATGCGTTTTTCTTGAAAATTAGAAGAGCTAGAGTGAAAATAACGAAAATCTGTGATCACTTGTATTCCCACCTAAAAATTGATTTTCTTAGGATTTTTGTATGGAAAACTTTAAATGCGTTTTTCTTGAAAACTAGAAGAGCTAGAGCGAAAATAACGAAAATCTGTGATCACTTGTATTCCCACCTAAAAATTGATTTTCTTAGGATTTTTGTATGGAAAACTTTAAATGCGTTTTTCTTGAAAACTAGAAGAGCTAGATTGAAAATAACGAAAATCTGTGATCACTTGTATTCCCACCTAAAAATTGATTTTCTTAGGATTTTTGTATGGAAAACTTTAAATGCGTTTTTCTTGAAAACTAGAAGAGCTAGAGCGAAAATAACGAAAATCTGTGATCACTTGTATTCCCACCTAAAAATTGATTTTCTTAGGATTTTTGTATGGAAAACTTTAAATGCGTTTTTCTTGAAAACTAGAAGAGCTAGATTGAAAATAACGAAAATCTGTGATCACTTGTATTCCCACCTAAAAATTGATTTTCTTAGGATTTTTGTATGGAAAACTTTAAATGCGTTTTTCTTGAAAACTAGAAGAGCTAGAGCGAAAATAACTAAAATCTGTGATCACTTGCATTCCCACCTAAAAATTGATTTTCTTAGGATTTTTGTATGGAAAACTTTAAATGCGTTTTTCTTGAAAACTAGAAGAGCTAGAGCGAAAATAACGAAAATCTGTGATCACTTGTATTCCCACCTAAAAATTGATTTGCTTAGGATTTTTGTATGGAAAACTTTAAATGCGTTTTTCTTGAAAACTAGAAGAGCTAGATTGAAAATAACGAAAATCTGTGATCACTTGTATTCCCACCTAAAAATTGATTTTCTTAGGATTTTTGTATGGAAAACTTTAAATGCGTTTTTCTTGAAAACTAGAAGAACTAGAGCGAAAATAACGAAAATCTGTGATCACTTGTATTCCCACCTAAAAATTGATTTTCTTAGGATTTTTGTATGGAAAACTTTAAATGCGTTTTTTTGAAAACTAGAAGAGCTAGAGCGAAAATAACGAAAATCTGTGATCACTTGTATTCCCACCTAAAAATTGATTTTCTTAGGATTTTTGTATGGAAAACTTTAAATGCGTTTTTCTTGAAAACTAGAAGAGCTAGATTGAAAATAACGAAAATCTGTGATCACTTGTATTCCCACCTAAAAATTGATTTTCTTAGGATTTTTGTATGGAAAACTTTAAATGCGTTTTTCTTGAAAACTAGAAGAGCTAGAGCGAAAATAACGAAAATCTGTGATCACTTGTATTCCCACCTAAAAATTGATTTTCTTAGGATTTTTGTATGGAAAACTTTAAATGCGTTTTTCGTGAAAACTAGAAGAGCTAGAGCGAAAATAACGAAAATATGTGATCACTTGTATTCCCACCTAAAAATTGATTTTCTTAGGATTTTTTGTATGGAAAACTTTAAATGCGTCTTTCTTGAAAACTAGAAGAGCTAGAGCGAAAATAACGAAAATCTGTGATCACCTGTATTCCCACCTAAAAATTGATTTTCTTAGGATTTTTGTATGGAAAACTTTAAATGCGTTTTTCTTGAAAATTAGAAGAGCTAGAGTGAAAATAACGAAAATCTGTGATCACTTGTATTCCCACCTAAAAATTGATTTTCTTAGGATTTTTGTATGGAAAACTTTAAATGCGTTTTTTTTGAAAACTAGAAGAGCTAGAGCGAAAATAACGAAAATCTGTGATCACTTGTATTCCCACCTAAAAATTGATTTTCTTAGGATTTTTGTATGGAAAACTTTAAATGCGTTTTTCTTGAAAACTAGAAGAGCTAGATTGAAAATAACGAAAATCAGTGGTCACTTGTATTCCCACCTAAAAATTGATTTTCTTAGGATTTTTGTATGGAAAACTTTAAATGCGTTTTTCTTGAAAACTAGAAGAGCTAGAGCGAAAATAACGAAAATCTGTGATCACTTGTATTCCCACCTAAAAATTGATTTTCTTACGATTTTTGTATGGAAAACTTTAAATGCGTTTTTCTTGAAAACTAGAAGAGCTAGAGCGAAAATAACGAAAATCTGTGATCACTTGTATTCCCACCTTAAAATTGATTTTCTTAGGATTTTTGTATGGAAAACTTTAAATGCGTTTTTCTTGAAAACTAGAAGAGCTAGAGCGAAAATAACTAAAATCTGTGATCACTTGCATTCCCACCTAAAAATTGATTTTCTTAGGATTTTTGTATGGAAAACTTTAAATGCGTTTTTCCTGAAAACTAGAAGAGCTAGAGCGAAAATAACGAAAATCTGTGATCACTTGCATTCCCACCTAAAAATTGATTTTCTTAGGATTTTTGTATGGAAAACTTTAAATGCGTTTTTCTTGAAAACTAGAAGAGCTAGAGCGAAAATAGCGAAAATCTGTGATCACTTGTATTCCCACCTAAAAATTGATTTTCTTAGGATTTTTGTATGGAAAACTTTAAATGCGTTTTTCTTGAAAACTAGAAGAGCTAGAGCGAAAATAACGAAAATCTGTGATCACTTGCATTCCCACCTAAAAATTGATTTTCTTAGGATTTTTGTATGGAAAACTTTAAATGCGTTTTTCTTGAAAACTAGAAGAGCTAGAGCGAAAATAACGAAAATCTGTGATCACTTGTATTCCCACCTAAAAATTGATTTTCTTAGGATTTTTGTATGGAAAACTTTAAATGCGTTTTTCTTGAAAACTAGAAGAGCTAGAGCGAAAATAACGAAAATCTGTGATCACTTGTATTCCCACCTAAAAATTGATTTTCTTAGGATTTTTGTATGGAAAACTTTAAATGCGTTTTTCTTGAAAATTAGAAGAGCTAGAGTGAAAATAACGAAAATCTGATCACTTGTATTCCCACCTAAAAATTGATTTTCTTAGGATTTTTGTATGGAAAACTTTAAATGCGTTTTTCTTGAAAACTAGAAGAGCTAGAGCGAAAATAACGAAAATCTGTGATCACTTGTATTCCCACCTAAAAATTGATTTTCTTAGGATTTTTGTATGGAAAACTTTAAATGCGTTTTTCTTGAAAACTAGAAGAGCTAGAGCGAAAATAACGAAAATCTGTGATCACTTGTATTCCCACCTAAAAATTGATTTTCTTAGGATTTTTGTATGGAAAACTTTAAATGCGTTTTTCTTGAAAACTAGAAGAGCTAGAGCGAAAATAACGAAAATCTGTGATCACCTGTATTCCCACCTAAAAATTGATTTTCTTAGGATTTTTGTATGGAAAACTTTAAATGCGTTTTTTCTTGAAAATTAGAAGAGCTAGAGTGAAAATAACGAAAATCTGTGATCACTTGTATTCCCACCTAAAAATTGATTTTCTTAGGATTTTTGTATGGAAAACTTTAAATGCGTTTTTCTTGAAAACTAGAAGAGCTAGAGCGAAAATAACGAAAATCTGTGATCACTTGTATTCCCACCTAAAAATTGATTTTCTTATGATTTTTGTATGGAAAACTTTAAATGCGTTTTTCTTGAAAACTAGAAGAGCTAGATTGAAAATAACGAAAATCTGTGATCACTTGTATTCCCACCTAAAAATTTATTTTCTTAGGATTTTTGTATGGAAAACTTTAAATGCGTTTTTCTTGAAAACTAGAAGAGCTAGAGCGAAAATAACTAAAATCTGTGATCACTTGCATTCCCACCTAAAAATTGATTTTCTTAGGATTTTTGTATGGAAAACTTTAAATGCGTTTTTCTTGAAAACTAGAAGAGCTAGAGCGAAAATAACGAAAATCTGTGATCACCTGTATTCCCACCTAAAAATTGATTTTCTTAGGATTTTTGTATGGAAAACTTTAAATGCGTTTTTCTTGAAAATTAGAAGAGCTAGAGTGAAAATAACGAAAATCTGTGATCACTTGTATTCCCACCTAAAAATTGATTTTCTTAGGATTTTTGTATGGAAAACTTTAAATGCGTTTTTCTTGAAAACTAGAAGAGCTAGATTGAAAATAACGAAAATCTGTGATCACTTGTATTCCCACCTAAAAATTGATTTTCTTAGGATTTTTGTATGGAAAACTATAAATGCGTTTTTCTTGAAAACTAGAAGAGCTAGAGCAAAAATAACGAAAATCTGTGATCACTTGCATTCCCACCTAAAAATTGATTTTCTTAGGATTTTTGTATGGAAAACTTTAAATGCGTTTTTCTTGAAAACTAGAAGAGCTAGAGCGAAAATAACGAAAATCTGTGATCACTTGTATTCCCACCTAAAAATTGATTTTCTTAGGATTTTTGTATGGAAAACTTTAAATGCGTTTTTCTTGAAAACTAGAAGAGCTAGATTGAAAATAACGAAAATCTGTGATCACTTGTATTCCCACCTAAAAATTGATTTTCTTAGGATTTTTGTATGGAAAACTTTAAATGCGTTTTTCTTGAAAACTAGAAGAGCTAGAGCGAAAATAACGAAAATCTGTGATCACTTGCATTCCCACCTAAAAATTGATTTTCTTAGGATTTTTGTATGGAAAACTTTAAATGCGTTTTTCTTGAAAACTAGAAGAGCTAGAGCGAAAATAACTAAAATCTGTGATCACTTGCATTCCCACCTAAAAATTGATTTTCTTAGGATTTTTGTATGGAAAACTTTAAATGCGTTTTTCTTGAAAACTAGAAGAGCTAGAGCGAAAATAACGAAAATCTGTGATCACTTGCATTCCCACCTAAAAATTGATTTTCTTAGGATTTTTGTATGGAAAACTTTAAATGCGTTTTTCTTGAAAACTAGAAGAGCTAGAGCGAAAATAACGAAAATCTGTGATCACTTGCATTCCCACCTAAAAATTGATTTTCTTAGGATTTTTGTATGGAAAACTTTAAATGCGTTTTTCTTGAAAACTAGAAGAGCTAGAGCGAAAATAACTAAAATCTGTGATCACTTGCATTCCCACCTAAAAATTGATTTTCTTAGGATTTTTGTATGGAAAACTTTAAATGCGTTTTTCTTGAAAACTAGAAGAGCTAGAGCGAAAATAACGAAAATCTGTGATCACTTGCATTCCCACCTAAAAATTGATTTTCTTAGGATTTTTGTATGGAAAACTTTAAATGCGTTTTTCTTGAAAACTAGAAGAGCTAGAGCGAAAATAACGAAAATCTGTGATCACTTGTATTCCCACCTAAAAATTGATTTTCTTAGGATTTTTGTATGGAAAACTTTAAATGCGTTTTTCTTGAAAACTAGAAGAGCTAGAGCGAAAATAACGAAAATCTGTGATCACTTGCATTCCCACCTAAAAATTGATTTTCTTAGGATTTTTGTATGGAAAACTTTAAATGCGTTTTTCTTGAAAACTAGAAGAGCTAGAGCGAAAATAACGAAAATCTGTGATCACTTGTATTCCCACCTAAAAATTGATTTTCTTAGGATTTTTGTATGGAAAACTTTAAATGCGTTTTTCTTGAAAACTAGAAGAGCTAGATTGAAAATAACGAAAATCTGCGATCACTTGTATTCCCACCTAAAAATTGATTTTCTTAGGATTTTTGTATGGAAAACTTTAAATGCGTTTTTCTTGAAAACTAGAAGAGCTAGAGCGAAAATAACGAAAATCTGTGATCACTTGTATTCCCACCTAAAAATTGATTTTCTTAGGATTTTTGTATGGAAAACTTTAAATGCGTTTTTCGTGAAAACTAGAAGAGCTAGAGCGAAAATAACGAAAATATGTGATCACTTGTATTCCCACCTAAAAATTGATTTTCTTAGGATTTTTGTATGGAAAACTTTAAATGCATTTTTCTTGAAAACTAGAAGAGCTAGAGCGAAAATAACGAAAATCTGTGATCACCTGTATTCCCACCTAAAAATTGATTTTCTTAGGATTTTTGTATGGAAAACTTTAAATGCGTTTTTCTTGAAAATTAGAAGAGCTAGAGTGAAAATAACGAAAATCTGTGATCACTTGTATTCCCACCTAAAAATTGATTTTCTTAGGATTTTTGTATGGAAAACTTTAAATGCGTTTTTCTTGAAAACTAGAAGAGCTAGAGCGAAAATAACGAAAATCTGTGATCACTTGTATTCCCACCTAAAAATTGATTTTCTTAGGATTTTTGTATGGAAAACTTTAAATGCGTTTTTCTTGAAAACTAGAAGAGCTAGATTGAAAATAATGAAAATCTGTGATCACTTGTATTCCCACCTAAAAATTGATTTTCTTAGGATTTTTGTATGGAAAACTTTAAATGCGTTTTTCTTGAAAACTAGAAGAGCTAGAGCGAAAATAACTAAAATCTGTGATCACTTGCATTCCCACCTAAAAATTGATTTTCTTAGGATTTTTGTATGGAAAACTTTAAATGCGTTTTTCTTGAAAACTAGAAGAGCTAGAGCGAAAATAACGAAAATCTGTGATCACTTGCATTCCCACCTAAAAATTGATTTTCTTAGAATTTTTGTATGGAAAACTTTAAATGCGTTTTTCTTAAAAACTAGAAGAGCTAGAGCGAAAATAACGAAAATCTGTGATCACTTGTATTCCCACCTAAAAATTGATTTTCTTAGGATTTTTGTATGGAAAACTTTAAATGCGTTTTTCTTGAAAACTAGAAGAGCTAGATTGAAAATAACGAAAATCTGTGATCACTTGTATTCCCACCTAAAAATTGATTTTCTTAGGATTTTTGTATGAAAAACTTTAAATGCGTTTTTCTTGAAAACTAGAAGAGCTAGAGCGAAAATAACGAAAATCTGTGATCACTTGCATTCCCACCTAAAAATTGATTTTCTTAGGATTTTTGTATGGAAAACTTTAAATACGTTTTTCTTGAAAACTAGAATAGCTAGAGCGAAAATAACGAAAATCTGTGATCACTTGTATTCCCACCTAAAAATTGATTTTCTTAGGATTTTTGTATGGAAAACTTTAAATGCGTTTTTCTTGAAAACTAGAAGAGGTAGAGCGAAAATAACGAAAATCTGTGATCACTTGCATTCCCACCTAAAAATTGATTTTCTTAGGATTTTTGTATGGAAAACTTTAAATGCGTTTTTCTTGAAAACTAGAAGAGCTAGAGCGAAAATAACGAAAATCTGTGATCACTTGTATTCCCACCTAAAAATTGATTTTCTTAGGATTTTTGTATGGAAAACTTTAAATGCGTTTTTCTTGAAAACTAGAAGAGCTAGAGCGAAAATAACGAAAATCTGTGATCACTTGTATTCCCACCTAAAAATTGATTTTCTTAGGATTTTTGTATGGAAAACTTTAAATGCGTTTTTCTTGAAAACTAGAAGAGCTAGATTGAAAATAACGAAAATCTGTGATCACTTGTATTCCCACCTAAAAATTGATTTTCTTAGGATTTTTGTATGGAAAACTTTAAATGCGTTTTTCTTGAAAACTAGAAGAGCTAGAGCTAAAATAACTAAAATCTGTGATCACTTGCATTCCCACCTAAAAATTGATTTTCTTAGGATTTTTGTATGGAAAACTTTAAATGCGTTTTTCTTGAAAACTAGAAGAGCTAGAGCGAAAATAACGAAAATCTGTGATCACTTGCATTCCCACCTAACTTCCCACTTATGATTTTTGTATGAAAAACTTTAAATGCGTTTTTCTTGAAAACTAGAAGAGCTAGAGCGAAAATAACGAAAATCTGTGATCACTTGTATTCCCACCTAAAAATTGATTTTCTTAGGATTTTTGTATGGAAAACTTTAAATGCGTTTTTCTTGAAAACTAGAAGAGCTAGATTGAAAATAACGAAAATCTGTGATTACTTGTATTCCCACCTAAAAATTGATTTTCTTAGGATTTTTGTATGGAAAACTTTAAATGCGTTTTTCTTGAAAACTAGAAGAGCTAGAGCGAAAATAACGAAAATCTGTGATCACTTGCATTCCCACCTAAAAATTGATTTTCTTAGGATTTTTGTATGGAAAACTTTAAATGCGTTTTTCTTGAAAACTAGAAGAGCTAGAGCGAAAATAACGAAAATCTGTGATCACTTGTATTCCCACCTAAAAATTGATTTTCTTAGGATTTTTGTATGGAAAACTTTAAATACGTTTTTCTTGAAAACTAGAAGAGCTAGATTGAAAATAACGAAAATCTGTGATCACTTGTATTCCCACCTAAAAATTGATTTTCTTAGGATTTTTGTATGGAAAACTTTAAATGCGTTTTTCTTGAAAACTAGAAGAGCTAGAGCGAAAATAACGAAAATCTGTGATCACTTGCATTCCCACCTAAAAATTGATTTTCTTAGGATTTTTGTATGGAAAACTTTAAATGCGTTTTTCTTGAAAACTAGAAGAGCTAGAGCGAAAATAACGAAAATCTGTGATCACTTGTATTCCCACCTAAAAATTGATTTTCTTAGGATTTTTGTATGGAAAACTTTAAATGCGTTTTTCTTGAAAACTAGAAGAGCTAGAGCGAAAATAACGAAAATCTGTGATCACTTGTATTCCCACCTAAAAATTGATTTTCTTAGGATTTTTGTATGGAAAACTTTAAATGCGTTTTTCTTGAAAACTAGAAGAGCTAGAGCGAAAATAACGAAAATCTGTGATCACTTGTATTCCCACCTAAAAATTGATTTTCTTAGGATTTTTGTATGGAAAACTTTAAATGCGTTTTTCGTGAAAACTAGAAGAGCTAGAGCGAAAATAACGAAAATATGTGATCACTTGTATTTCCACCTAAAAATTGATATTCTTAGGATTTTTGTATGGAAAACTTTAAATGCGTTTTTCTTGAAAACTAGAAGAGCTAGAGCGAAAATAACGAAAATCTGTGATCACCTGTATTCCCACCTAAAAATTGATTTTCTTAGGATTTTTGTATGGAAAACTTTAAATGCGTTTTTCTTGAAAACTAGAAGAGCTAGAGTGAAAATAACGAAAATCTGTGATCACTTGTATTCCCACCTAAAAATTGATTTTCTTAGAATTTTTGTATGGAAAACTTTAAATGCGTTTTTCTTGAAAACTAGAAGAGCTAGAGCGAAAATAACGAAAATCTGTGATCACTTGTATTCCCACCTAAAAATTGATTTTCTTAGGATTTTTGTATGGAAAACTTTAAATGCGTTTTTCTTGAAAACTAGAAGAGCTAGAGCGAAAATAACGAAAATCTGTGATCACTTGCATTCCCACCTAAAAATTGATTTTCTTAGGATTTTTGTATGGAAAACTTTAAATGCGTTTTTCTTGAAAACTAGAAGAGCTAGAGCGAAAATAACGAAAATCTGTGATCACTTGTATTCCCACCTAAAAATTGATTTTCTTAGGATTTTTGTATGGAAAACTTTAAATGCGTTTTTCTTGAAAACTAGAAGAGCTAGATTGAAAATAACGAAAATCTGTGATCACTTGTATTCCCACCTAAAAATTGATTTTCTTAGAATTTTTGTATGGAAAACTTTAAATGCGTTTTTCTTGAAAACTAGAAGAGCTAGAGCGAAAATAACGAAAATCTGTGATCACTTGTATTCCCACCTAAAAATTGATTTTCTTAGAATTTTTGTATGGAAAACTTTAAATGCGTTTTTCTTGAAAACTAGAAGAGATAGAGCGAAAATAACGAAAATCTGTGATCACTTGTATTCCCACCTAAAAATTGATTTTCTTAGAATTTTTGTATGGAAAACTTTAAATGCGTTTTTCTTGAAAACTAGAAGAGCTAGATTGAAAATAACGAAAATCTGTGATCACTTGTATTCCCACCTAAAAATTGATTTTCTTAGAATTTTTGTATGGAAAACTTTAAATGCGTTTTTCTTGAAAACTAGAAGAGCTAGAGCGAAAATAACGAAAATATGTGATCACTTGTATTCCCACCTAAAAATTGATATTCTTAGGATTTTTGTATGGAAAACTTTAAATGCGTTTTTCTTGAAAACTAGAAGAGCTAGAGCGAAAATAACGAAAATCTGTGATCACCTGTATTCCCACCTAAAAATTGATTTTCTTAGGATTTTTGTATGGAAAACTTTAAATGCGTTTTTCTTGAAAACTAGAAGAGCTAGAGTGAAAATAACGAAAATCTGTGATCACTTGTATTCCCACCTAAAAATTGATTTTCTTAGAATTTTTGTATGGAAAACTTTAAATGCGTTTTTCTTGAAAACTAGAAGAGCTAGAGCGAAAATAACGAAAATCTGTGATCACTTGTATTCCCACCTAAAAATTGATTTTCTTAGGATTTTTGTATGGAAAACTTTAAATGCGTTTTTCTTGAAAACTAGAAGAGCTAGAGCGAAAATAACGAAAATCTGTGATCACTTGCATTCCCACCTAAAAATTGATTTTCTTAGGATTTTTGTATGGAAAACTTTAAATGCGTTTTTCTTGAAAACTAGAAGAGCTAGAGCGAAAATAACGAAAATCTGTGATCACTTGTATTCCCACCTAAAAATGGATTTTCTTAGGATTTTTGTATGGAAAACTTTAAATGCGTTTTTCTTGAAAACTAGAAGAGCTAGAGTGAAAATAACGAAAATCTGTGATCACTTGTATTCCCACCTAAAAATTGATTTTCTTAGGATTTTTGTATGGAAAACTTTAAATGCGTTTTTCTTGAAAACTAGAAGAGCTAGAGCGAAAATAACGAAAATCTGTGATCACTTGTATTCCCACCTAAAAATTGATTTTCTTAGGATTTTTGTATGGAAAACTTTAAATGCGTTTTTCTTGAAAACTAGAAGAGCTAGAGCGAAAATAACGAAAATCTGTGATCACTTGCATTCCCACCTAAAAATTGATTTTCTTAGGATTTTTGTATGGAAAACTTTAAATGCGTTTTTCTTGAAAACTAGAAGAGCTAGAGCGAAAATAACGAAAATCTGTGATCACTTGTATTCCCACCTAAAAATTGATTTTCTTAGGATTTTTGTATGGAAAACTTTAAATGCGTTTTTCTTGAAAACTAGAAGAGCTAGATTGAAAATAACGAAAATCTGTGATCACTTGTATTCCCACCTAAAAATTGATTTTCTTAGGATTTTTGTATGGAAAACTTTAAATGCGTTTTTCGTGAAAACTAGAAGAGCTAGAGCGAAAATAACGAAAATATGTGATCACTTGTATTCCCACCTAAAAATTGATATTCTTAGGATTTTTGTATGGAAAACTTTAAATGCGTTTTTCTTGAAAACTAGAAGAGCTAGAGCGAAAATAACGAAAATCTGTGATCACTTGTATTCCCACCTAAAAATTGATTTTCTTAGGATTTTTGTATGGAAAACTTTAAATGCGTTTTTTTGAAAACTAGAAGAGCTAGAGTGAAAATAACGAAAATCTGTGATCACTTGTATTCCCACCTTAAAATTGATTTTCTTAGGATTTTTGTATGGAAAACTTTAAATGCGTTTTTCTTGAAAACTAGAAGAGCTAAAGTGAAAATAACGAAAATCTGTGATCACTTGTATTCCCACCTTAAAATTGATTTTCTTAGGATTTTTGTATGGAAAACTTTAAATGCGTTTTTCTTGAAAACTAGAAGAGCTAGAGCGAAAATAACGAAAATCTGTGATCACTTGTATTCCCACCTAAAAATTGATTTTCTTAGGATTTTTGTATGGAAAACTTTAAATGCGTTTTTCTTGAAAAATAAAAGAGCTAGAGCGAAAATAACGAAAATCTGTGATCACCTGTATTCCCACCTAAAAATTGATTTTCTTAGGATTTTTGTATGGAAAACTTTAAATGCGTTTTTCTTGAAAACTAGAAGAGCTAGAGTGAAAATAACGAAAATCTGTGATCACTTGTATTCCCACCTAAAAATTGATTTTCTTAGAATTTTTGTATGGAAAACTTTAAATGCGTTTTTCTTGAAAACTAGAAGAGCTAAAGTGAAAATAACGAAAATCTGTGATCACTTGTATTCCCACCTTAAAATTGATTTTCTTAGGATTTTTGTATGGAAAACTTTAAATGCGTTTTTCTTGAAAACTAGAAGAGCTAAAGTGAAAATAACGAAAATCTGTGATCACTTGTATTCCCACCTTAAAATTGATTTTCTTAGGATTTTTGTATGGAAAACTTTAAATGCGTTTTTCTTGAAAACTAGAAGAGCTAGAGCGAAAATAACGAAAATCTGTGATCACTTGTATTCCCACCTAAAAATGGATTTTCTTAGGATTTTTGTATGGAAAACTTTAAATGCGTTTTTCTTGAAAACTAGAAGAGCTAGAGCGAAAATAACGAAAATCTGTGATCACTTGTATTCCCACCTAAAAATTGATTTTCTTAGGATTTTTGTATGGAAAACTTTAAATGCGTTTTTCTTGAAAACTAGAAGAGCTAGAGCGAAAATAACGAAAATCTGTGATCACTTGTATTCCCACCTAAAAATTGATTTTCTTAGGATTTTTGTATGGAAAACTTTAAATGCGTTTTTCTTGAAAACTAGAAGAGCTAGAGCGAAAATAACGAAAATCTGTGATCACTTGTATTCCCACCTAAAAATTGATTTTCTTAGGATTTTTGTATGGAAAACTTTAAATGCGTTTTTCTTGAAAACTAGAAGAGCTAGAGCGAAAATAACGAAAATCTGTGATCACTTGTATTCCCACCTAAAAATTGATTTTCTTAGGATTTTTGTATGGAAAACTTTAAATGCGTTTTTCTTGAAAACTAGAAGAGCTAGAGCGAAAATAACGAAAATCTGTGATCACTTGTATTCCCACCTAAAAATGGATTTTCTTAGGATTTTTGTATGGAAAACTTTAAATGCGTTTTTCTTGAAAACTAGAAGAGCTAGAGCGAAAATAACGAAAATCTGTAATCACTTGTATTCCCACCTAAAAATTGATTTTCTTAGGATTTTTGTATGGAAAACTTTAAATGCGTTTTTCTTGAAAACTAGAAGAGCTAGAGCGAAAATAACGAAAATCTGTGATCACTTGAATTCCCACCTAAAAATTGATTTTCTTAGGATTTTTGTATGGAAAACTTTAAATGCGTTTTTCTTGAAAATTAGAAGAGCTAGAGCGAAAATAACGAAAATCTGTGATCACTTGTATTCCCAGCTAAAAATTGATTTTCTTAGGATTTTTGTATGGAAAACTTTAAATGCGTTTTTCTTGAAAACTAGAAGAGCTAGAGTGAAAATAACGAAAATCTGTGATCACTTGTATTCCCACCTTAAAATTGATTTTCTTAGGATTTTTGTATGGAAAACTTTAAATGCGTTTTTCTTGAAAACTAGAAGAGCTAGAGCGAAAATAACGAAAATCTGTGATCACTTGTATTCCCACCTAAAAATTGATTTTCTTAGGATTTTTGTATGGAAAACTTTAAATGCGTTTTTCTTGAAAACTAGAAGAGCTAGGTGAAAATAACGAAAGTCTGTGATCACTTGTATTCCCACCTTAAAATTGATTTTCTTAGGATTTTTGTATGGAAAACTTTAAATGCGTTTTTCTTGAAAACTAGAAGAGCTAGAGCGAAAATAACGAAAATCTGTGATCACTTGTATTCCCACCTAAAAATTGATTTTCTTAGGATTTTTGTATGGAAAACTTTAAATGCGTTTTTCTTGAAAACTAGAAGAGCTAGAGCGAAAATAACGAAAATCTGTGATCACTTGTATTGCCACCTAAAAATGGATTTTCTCAGGATTTTTGTATGGAAAACTTTAAATGCGTTTTTCTTGAAAACTAGAAGAGCTAGAGCGAAAATAACGAAAATCTGTGATCACTTGTATTCCCACCTAAAAATTGATTTTCTTAGGATTTTTGTATGGAAAACTTTAAATGCGTTTTTCTTGAAAACTAGATGAGCTAGAGCGAAAATAACGAAAATCTGTGATCACTTGTATTTCCACCTAAAAATTGATTTTCTTAGGATTTTTGTATGGAAAACTTTAAATGCGTTTTTCTTGAAAACTAGAAGAGCTAGATTGAAAATAACGAAAATCTGTGATCACTTGCATTCCCACCTAAAAATTGATTTTCTTAGGATTTTTGTATGGAAAACTTTAAATGCGTTTTTCTTGAAAACTAGAAGAGCTAGAGTGAAAATAACGAAAATCTGTGATCACTTGTATTCCCACCTAAAAATTGATTTTCTTAGGATTTTTGTATGGAAAACTTTAAATGCGTTTTTCTTGAAAACTAGAAGAGCTAGAGCGAAAATAACGAAAATCTGTGATCACTTGTATTCCCACCTAAAAATTGATTTTCTTAGGATTTTTGTATGGAAAACTTTAAATGCGTTTTTCTTGAAAACTAGAAGAGCTAGAGTGAAAATAACGAAAATCTGTGATCACTTGTATTCCCACCTTAAAATTGATTTTCTTAGGATTTTTGTATGGAAAACTTTAAATGCGTTTTTCTTGAAAACTAGAAGAGCTAGAGCGAAAATAACGAAAATCTGTGATCACTTGTATTCCCACCTAAAAATTGATATTCTTAGGATTTTTGTATGGAAAACTTTAAATGCGTTTTTCTTGAAAACTAGAAGAGCTAGAGCGAAAATAACGGAAATCTGTGATCACTTGTATTCCCACCTAAAAATTGATTTTCTTAGGATTTTTGTATGGAAAACTTTAAATGCGTTTTTCTTGAAAACTAGAAGAGCTAGAGTGAAAATAACGAAAATCTGTGATCATTTGTATTCCCACCTTAAAATTGATTTTCTTAGGATTTTTGTATGGAAAACTTTAAATGCGTTTTTCTTAAAAACTAGAAGAGCTAGAGCGAAAATAACGAAAATCTGTGATCACTTGTATTCCCACCTAAAAATTGATTTTCTTAGGATTTTTGTATGGAAAACTTTAAATGCGTTTTTCTTGAAAACTAGAAAAGCTAGAGCGAAAATAACGAAAATCTGTGATCACTTGTATTCCCACCTAAAAATTGATTTTCATAGGATTTTTGTATGGAAAACTTTAAATGCGTTTTTCTTGAAAACTAGAAGAGCTAGAGCGAAAATAACGAAAATCTGTGATCACTTGTATTCCCACCTAAAAATTGATTTTCTTAGGATTTTTGTATGGAAAACTTTAAATGCGTTTTTCTTGAAAACTAGAAGAGCTAGAGTGAAAATAACGAAAATCTGTGATCACTTGTATTCCCACCTTAAAATTGATTTTCTTAGGATTTTTGTATGGAAAACTTTAAATGCGTTTTTCTTGAAAACTAGAAGATCTAGAGCAAAAATAACGAAAATCTGTGATCACTTGTATTCCCACCTAAAAATTGATTTTCTTAGGATTTTTGTATGGAAAACTTTAAATGCGTTTTTCTTGAAAACTAGAAGAGCTAGAGCGAAAATAACGAAAATCTGTGATCACTTGTATTCCCACCTAAAAATTGATTTTCTTAGGATTTTTGTATGGAAAACTTTAAATGCGTTTTTCTTGAAAACTAGAAGAGCTAGAGCGAAAATAGCGAAAATCTGTGATCACTTGTATTCCCACCTAAAAATTGATTTTCTTAGGATTTTTGTATGGAAAACTTTAAATGCGTTTTTCTTGAAAACTAGAAGAGCTAGAGCGAAAATAACGAAAATCTGTGATCACTTGTATTCCCACCTAAAAATTGATTTTCTTAGGATTTTTGTATGGAAAACTTTAAATGCGATTTTCTTGAAAACTTTAAAAGCTAGAGCGAAAATAACGAAAATCTGTGATCACTTGTATTCCCACCTAAAAATTGATTTTCTTAGGATTTTTGTATGGAAAACTTTAAATGCGTTTTTCTTGAAAACTAGAAGATCTAGAGCAAAAATAACGAAAATCTGTGATCACTTGTATTCCCACCTAAAAATTGATTTTCTTAGGATTTTTGTATGGAAAACTTTAAATGCGTTTTTCTTGAAAACTAGAAGAGCTAGAGCGAAAATAACGAAAATCTGTGATCACTTGTATTCCCACCTAAAAATTGATTTTCTTAGGATTTTTGTATGGAAAACTTTAAATGCGTTTTTCTTGAAAACTAGAAGAGCTAGAGCGAAAATAACGAAAATCTGTGATCACTTGTATTCCCACCTAAAAATTGATTTTCTTAGAAAAGAGCTAGAGGGAAAATATTGATTTTCTTAGAAAAGAGCTAGAGCGAAAATAACGAAAATCTGTGATCACTTGTATTCCCACCTAAAAATTGATTTTCTTAGAAAAGAGCTAGCGCGAAAATAACGAAAATCTGTGATCACTTGTATTCCCACCTAAAAATTGATTTTCTTAGAAAAGAGCTAGAGCGAAAATAACGAAAATCTGTGATCACTTGTATTCCCACCTAAAAATTGATTTTCTTAGGATTTTTGTATGGAAAACTTTAAATGCGTTTTTCTTGAAAACTAGAAGAGCTAGAGCGAAAATAACGAAAATCTGTGATCACTTGTATTCCCAGCTAAAAATTGATTTTCTTAGGATTTTTGTATGGAAAACTTTAAATGCGTTTTTCTTGAAAACTAGAAGAGCTAGAGTGAAAATAACGAAAATCTGTGATCACTTGTATTCCCACCTTAAAATTGATTTTCTTAGGATTTTTGTATGGAAAACTTTAAATGCGTTTTTCTTGAAAACTAGAAGAGCTAGAGCGAAAATAACGAAAATCTGTGATCACTTGTATTCCCACCTAAAAATTGATTTTCTTAGGATTTTTGTATGGAAAACTTTAAATGCGTTTTTCTTGAAAACTAGAAGAGCTAGAGTGAAAATAACGAAAGTCTGTGATCACTTGTATTCCCACCTTAAAATTGATTTTCTTAGGATTTTTGTATGGAAAACTTTAAATGCGTTTTTCTTGAAAACTAGAAGAGCTAGAGCGAAAATAACGAAAATCTGTGATCACTTGTATTCCCACCTAAAAATTGATTTTCTTAGGATTTTTGTATGGAAAACTTTAAATGCGTTTTTCTTGAAAACTAGAAGAGCTAGAGCGAAAATAACGAAAATCTGTGATCACTTGTATTCCCACCTAAAAATGGATTTTCTCAGGATTTTTGTATGGAAAACTTTAAATGCGTTTTTCTTGAAAACTAGAAGAGCTAGAGCGAAAATAACGAAAATCTGTGATCACTTGTATTCCCACCTAAAAATTGATTTTCTTAGGATTTTTGTATGGAAAACTTTAAATGCGTTTTTCTTGAAAACTAGAAGAGCTAGAGCGAAAATAACGAAAATCTGTGATCACTTGTATTTCCACCTAAAAATTGATTTTCTTAGGATTTTTGTATGGAAAACTTTAAATGCGTTTTTCTTGACAACTAGAAGAGCTAGATTGAAAATAACGAAAATCTGTGATCACTTGCATTCCCACCTAAAAATTGATTTTCTTAGGATTTTTGTATGGAAAACTTTAAATGCGTTTTTCTTGAAAACTAGAAGAGCTAGAGTGAAAATAACGAAAATCTGTGATCACTTGTATTCCCACCTAAAAATTGATTTTCTTAGGATTTTTGTATGGAAAACTTTAAATGCGTTTTTCTTGAAAACTAGAAGAGCTAGAGCGAAAATAACGAAAATCTGTGATCACTTGTATTCCCACCTAAAAATTGATTTTCTTAGGATTTTTGTATGGAAAACTTTAAATGCGTTTTTCTTGAAAACTAGAAGAGCTAGAGTGAAAATAACGAAAATCTGTGATCACTTGTATTCCCACCTTAAAATTGATTTTCTTAGGATTTTTGTATGGAAAACTTTAAATGCGTTTTTCTTGAAAACTAGAAGAGCTAGAGCGAAAATAACGAAAATCTGTGATCACTTGTATTCCCACCTAAAAATTGATATTCTTAGGATTTTTGTATGGAAAACTTTAAATGCGTTTTTCTTGAAAACTAGAAGAGCTAGAGCGAAAATAACGGAAATCTGTGATCACTTGTATTCCCACCTAAAAATTGATTTTCTTAGGATTTTTGTATGGAAAACTTTAAATGCGTTTTTCTTGAAAACTAGAAGAGCTAGAGTGAAAATAACGAAAATCTGTGATCATTTGTATTCCCACCTTAAAATTGATTTTCTTAGGATTTTTGTATGGAAAACTTTAAATGCGTTTTTCTTAAAAACTAGAAGAGCTAGAGCGAAAATAACGAAAATCTGTGATCACTTGTATTCCCACCTAAAAATTGATTTTCTTAGGATTTTTGTATGGAAAACTTTAAATGCGTTTTTCTTGAAAACTAGAAAAGCTAGAGCGAAAATAACGAAAATCTGTGATCACTTGTATTCCCACCTAAAAATTGATTTTCATAGGATTTTTGTATGGAAAACTTTAAATGCGTTTTTCTTGAAAACTAGAAGAGCTAGAGCGAAAATAACGAAAATCTGTGATCACTTGTATTCCCACCTAAAAATTGATTTTCTTAGGATTTTTGTATGGAAAACTTTAAATGCGTTTTTCTTGAAAACTAGAAGAGCTAGAGTGAAAATAACGAAAATCTGTGATCACTTGTATTCCCACCTTAAAATTGATTTTCTTAGGATTTTTGTATGGAAAACTTTAAATGCGTTTTTCTTGAAAACTAGAAGATCTAGAGCAAAAATAACGAAAATCTGTGATCACTTGCATTCCCACCTAAAAATTGATTTTCTTAGGATTTTTGTATGGAAAACTTTAAATGCGTTTTTCTTGAAAACTAGAAGAGCTAGAGCGAAAATAACGAAAATCTGTGATCACTTGTATTCCCACCTAAAAATTGATTTTCTTAGGATTTTTGTATGGAAAACTTTAAATGCGTTTTTCTTGAAAACTAGAAGAGCTAGAGCGAAAATAGCGAAAATCTGTGATCACTTGTATTCCCACCTAAAAATTGATTTTCTTAGGATTTTTGTATGGAAAACTTTAAATGCGTTTTTCTTGAAAACTAGAAGAGCTAGAGCGAAAATAACGAAAATCTGTGATCACTTGTATTCCCACCTAAAAATTGATTTTCTTAGGATTTTTGTATGGAAAACTTTAAATGCGATTTTCTTGAAAACTAGAAAAGCTAGAGCGAAAATAACGAAAATCTGTGATCACTTGTATTCCCACCTAAAAATTGATTTTCTTAGGATTTTTGTATGGAAAACTTTAAATGCGTTTTTCTTGAAAACTAGAAGATCTAGAGCAAAAATAACGAAAATCTGTGATCACTTGTATTCCCACCTAAAAATTGATTTTCTTAGGATTTTTGTATGGAAAACTTTAAATGCGTTTTTCTTGAAAACTAGAAGAGCTAGAGCGAAAATAACGAAAATCTGTGATCACTTGTATTCCCACCTAAAAATTGATTTTCTTAGGATTTTTGTATGGAAAACTTTAAATGCGTTTTTCTTGAAAACTAGAAGAGCTAGAGCGAAAATAACGAAAATCTGTGATCACTTGTATTCCCACCTAAAAATTGATTTTCTTAGGATTTTTGTATGGAAAACTTTAAATGCGTTTTTCTTGAAAACTAGAAGAGCTAGAGCGAAAATAACGATAATCTGTGATCACTTGTATTCCCACCTAAAAATTGATTTTCTTAGGGTTTTTGTATGGAAAACTTTAAATGCGTTTTTCTTGAAAACTAGAAGAGCTAGAGTGAAAATAACGAAAATCTGTGATCACTTGTATTCCCACCTTAAAATTGATTTTCTTAGGATTTTTGTATGAAAAACTTTAAATGCGTTTTTCTTGAAAACTAGAAGAGCTAGAGCGAAAATAACGAAAATCTGTGATCACTTGTATTCCCACCTAAAAATTGATTTTCTTAGGATTTTTGTATGGAAAACTTTAAATGCGTTTTTCTTGAAAACTAGAAGAGCTAGAGCGAAAATAACGAAAATCTGTGATCACTTGTATTCCCACCTAAAAATTGATTTTCTTAGAAAAGAGCTAGAGCGAAAATAACGAAAATTTGTGATCACTTGTATTCCCACCTAAAAATTGATTTTCTTAGAAAAGAGCTAGAGCGAAAATAACGAAAATCTGTGATCACTTGTATTCCCACCTAAAAATTGATTTTCTTAGAAAAGAGCTAGCGCGAAAATAACGAAAATCTGTGATCACTTGTATTCCCACCTAAAAATTGATTTTCTTAGAAAAGAGCTAGAGCGAAAATAACGAAAATCTGTGATCACTTGTATTCCCACCTAAAAATTGATTTTCTTAGGATTTTTGTATGGAAAACTTTAAATGCGTTTTTCTTGAAAACTAGAAGAGCTAGAGCGAAAATAACGATAATCTGTGATCACTTGTATTCCCACCTAAAAATTGATTTTCTTAGGGTTTTTGAATGGAAAACTTTAAATGCGTTTTTCTTGAAAACTAGAAGAGCTAGAGTGAAAATAACGAAAATCTGTGATCACTTGTATTCCCACCTTAAAATTGATTTTCTTAGGATTTTTGTATGGAAAACTTTAAATGCGTTTTTCTTGAAAACTAGAAGAGCTAGAGCGAAAATAACGAAAATCTGTGATCACTTGTATTCCCACCTAAAAATTGATTTTCTTAGGATTTTTGTATGGAAAACTTTAAATGCGTTTTTCTTGAAAACTAGAAGAGCTGGATCGAAAATAACGAAAATCTGTGATCACTTGTATTCCCACCTAAAAATTGATTTTCTTAGGATTTTTGTATGGAAAACTTTAAATGCGTTTTTCTTGAAAACTAGAAGAGCTAGAGCGATAATAACGAAAATCTGTGATCACTTGTATTCCCACCTAAAAATTGATTTTCTTAGGATTTTTGTATGGAAAACTTTAAATGCGTTTTTCTTGAAAACTAGAAGAGCTAGAGCGAAAATAACGAAAATCTGTGATCACTTGTATTCCCACCTAAAAATTGATTTTCTTAGGATTTTTGTATGGAAAATTTTAAATGCTTTTTTCTTGAAAACTAGAAGAGCTAGACTAAAAATAACGAAAATCTGTGATCACTTGTATTCCCACCTAAAAATTGATTTTCTTAGAATTTTTGTATGGAAAACTTTAAATGCGTTTTTCTTGAAAACTAGAAGAGCTAGAGCGAAAATAACGAAAATCTGTGATCACTTGTATTCCCACCTAAAAATTGATTTTCTTAGGATTTTTGTATGGAAAACTTTAAATGCGTTTTTCTTGAAAACTAGAAGAGCTAGAGCGAAAATAACGAAAATCTGTGATCACTTGTATTCCCACCTAAAAATTGATTTTCTTAGGATTTTTGTATGGAAAACTTTAAATGCGTTTTTCTTGAAAACTAGAAGAGCTAGAGTGAAAATAACGAAAATCTGTGATCACTTGTATTCCCACCTAAAAATTGATTTTCTTAGGATTTTTGTATGGAAAACTTTAAATGCGTTTTTCTTGAAAACTAGAAGAGCTAGAGCGAAAATAACGAAAATCTGTGATCACTTGTATTCCCACCTAAAAATTGATTTTCTTAGGATTTTTGTATGGAAAACTTTAAATGCGTTTTTCTTGAAAACTAGAAGAGCTAGAGTGAAAATAACGAAAATCTGTGATCACTTGTATTCCCACCTAAAAATTGATTTTCTTAGGATTTTTGTATGGAAAACTTTAAATGCGTTTTTCTTGAAAACTAGAAGAGCTAGAGCGAAAATAACGAAAATCTGTGATCACTTGTATTCCCACCTAAAAATTGATTTTCTTAGGATTTTTGTATGGAAAACTTTAAATGCGTTTTTCTTGAAAACTAGAAGAGCTAGAGTGAAAATAACGAAATCTGTGATCACTTGTATTCCCACCTAAAAATTGATTTTCTTAGGATTTTTGTATGGAAAACTTTAAATGCGTTTTTCTTGAAAACTAGAAGAGCTAGAGCGAAAATAACGAAAATCTGTGATCACTTGTATTCCCACCTAAAAATTGATTTTCTTAGGATTTTTGTATGGAAAACTTTAAATGCGTTTTTCTTGAAAACTAGAAGAGCTAGAGTGAAAATAACGAAAATCTGTGATCACTTGTATTCCCACCTAAAAATTGATTTTCTTAGGATTTTTTGTATGGAAAACTTTAAATGCGTTTTTCTTGAAAACTAGAAGAGCTAGAGCGAAAATAACGAAAATCTGTGATCACTTGTATTCCCACCTAAAAATTGATTTTCTTAGGATTTTTGTATGGAAAACTTTAAATGCGTTTTTCTTGAAAACTAGAAGAGCTAGAGTGAAAATAACGAAAATCTGTGATCACTTGTATTCCCACCTAAAAATTGATTTTCTTAGGATTTTTGTATGGAAAACTTTAAATGCGTTTTTCTTGAAAACTAGAAGAGCTAGAGCGAAAATAACGAAAATCTGTGATCACTTGTATTCCCACCTAAAAATTGATTTTCTTAGGATTTTTGTATGGAAAACTTTAATGCGTTTTTCTTGAAAACTAGAAGAGCTAGAGTGATAATAACGAAAATCTGTGATCACTTGTATTCCCACCTAAAAATTGATTTTCTTAGGATTTTTGTATGGAAAACTTTAAATGCGTTTTTCTTGAAAACTAGAAGAGCTAGAGCGAAAATAACGAAAATCTGTGATCACTTGTATTCCCACCTAAAAATTGATTTTCTTAGGATTTTTGTATGGAAAACTTTAAATGCGTTTTTCTTGAAAACTAGAAGAGCTAGAGCGAAAATAACGAAAATCTGTGATCACTTGTATTCCCACCTAAAAATTGATTTTCTTAGGATTTTTGTATGGAAAACTTTAAATGCGTTTTTCTTGAAAACTAGAAGAGCTAGAGTGAAAATAACGAAAATCTGTGATCACTTGTATTCCCACCTAAAAATTGATTTTCTTAGGATTTTTGTATGGAAAACTTTAAATGCGTTTTTCTTGAAAACTAGAAGAGCTAGAGTGAAAATAACGAAAATCTGTGATCACTTGTATTCCCACCTAAAAATTGATTTTCTTAGGATTTTTGTATGGAAAACTTTAAATGCGTTTTTCTTGAAAACTAGAAGAGCTAGAGTGAAAATAACGAAAATCTGTGATCACTTGTATTCCCACCTAAAAATTGATTTTCTTAGGATTTTTGTATGGAAAACTTTAAATGCGTTTTTTCTTGAAAACTAGAAGAGCTAGAGTGAAAATAACGAAAATCTGTGATCACTTGTATTCCCACCTAAAAATTGATTTTCTTAGGATTTTTGTATGGAAAACTTTAAATGCGTTTTTCTTGAAAACTAGAAGAGCTAGAGTGAAAATAACGAAAAATCTGTGATCACTTGTATTCCCACCTAAAAATTGATTTTCTTAGGATTTTTGTATGGAAAACTTTAAATGAGTTTTTCTTGAAAACTAGAAGAGCTAGAGTGAAAATAACGAAAATCTGTGATCACTTGTATTCCCACCTAAAAATTGATTTTCTTAGGATTTTTGTATGGAAAACTTTAAATGCGTTTTTCTTGAAAACTAGAAGAGCTAGTGTGAAAATAACGAAAATCTGAGATCACTTGTATTCCCACCTAAAAATTGATTTTCTTAGGATTTTTGTATGGAAAACTTTAAATGCGTTTTTCTTGAAAACTAGAAGAGCTAGAGCGAAAATAACGAAAATCTGTGATCACTTGTATTCCCACCTAAAAATTTATTTTCTTAGGATTTTTGTATGGAAAACTTTAAATGCGTTTTTCTTGAAAACTAGAAGAGCTAGAGTGAAAATAACGAAAATCTGTGATCACTTGTATTCCCACCTAAAAATTGATTTTCTTAGGATTTTTGTATGGAAAACTTTAAATGCGTTTTTCTTGAAAACTAGAAGAGCTAGAGTGAAAATAACGAAAATCTGTGATCACTTGTATTCCCACCTAAAAATTGATTTTCTTAGGATTTTTGTATGGAAAACTTTAAATGCGTTTTTCTGAAAACTAGAAGAGCTAGAGTGAAAATAACGAAAATCTGTGATCACTTGTATTCCCACCTAAAAATTGATTTTCTTAGGATTTTTGTATGGAAAACTTTAAATGCGTTTTTCTTGAAAACTAGAAGAGCTAGAGTGAAAATAACGAAAATCTGTGATCACTTGTATTCCCACCTAAAAATTGATTTCTTAGGATTTTTGTATGGAAAACTTAAATGCGTTTTTCTTGAAAACTAGAAGAGCTAGAGTGAAAATAACGAAAATCTGTGATCACTTGTATTCCCACCTAAAAATTGATTTTCTTAGGATTTTTGTATGGAAAACTTTAAATGCGTTTTTCTTGAAAACTAGAAGAGCTAGAGTGAAAATAACGAAAATCTGTGATCACTTGTATTCCCACCTAAACATTGATTTTCTTAGGATTTTTGTATGGAAAACTTTAAATGCGTTTTTCTTGAAAACTAGAAGAGCTAGAGCGAAAATAACGAAAATCTGTGATCACTTGTATTCCCACCTAAAAATTGATTTTCTTAGGATTTTTGTATGGAAAACTTTAAATGCGTTTTTCTTGAAAACTAGAAGAGCTAGAGTGAAAATAACGAAAATCTGTGATCACTTGTAGTCCCACTAAACATTGATTTTCTTAGGATTTTTGTATGGAAAACTTTAAATGCGTTTTTCTTGAAAACTAGAAGAGCTAGAGCGAAAATAACGAAAATCTGTGATCACTTGTATTCCCACCTAAAAATTGATTTTCTTAGGATTTTTGTATGGAAAACTTTAAATGCGTTTTTCTTGAAAACTAGAAGAGCTAGAGTGAAAATAACGAAAATCTGTGATCACTTGTATTCCCACCTAAAAATTGATTTTCTTAGGATTTTTGTATGGAAAACTTTAAATGCGTTTTTCATGAAAACTAGAAGAGCTAGAGTGAAAATAACGAAAATCTGTGATCACTTGTATTCCCACCTAAAAATTGATTTTCTTAGGATTTTTGTATGGAAAACTTAAATGCGTTTTTCTTGAAAACTAGAAGAGCTAGAGTGAAAATAACGAAAATCTGTGATCACTTGTATTCCCACCTAAAAATTGATTTTCTTAGGATTTTTGTATGGAAAACTTTAAATGCGTTTTTCTTGAAAACTAGAAGAGCTAGAGTGAAAATAACGAAAATCTGTGATCACTTGTATTCCCACCTAAAAATTGATTTTCTTAGGATTTTTGTATGGAAAACTTTAAATGCGTTTTTCTTGAAAACTAGAAGAGCTAGAGCGAAAATAACGAAAATCTGTGATCACTTGATTTTCTTAGGATTTTTGTATGGAAAACTTAAATGCGTTTTTCTTGAAAACTAGAAGAGCTAGAGTGAAAATAACGAAAATCTGTGATCACTTGTATTCCCACCTAAAAATTGATTTTCTTAGGATTTTTGTATGGAAAACTTTAAATGCGTTTTTCTTGAAAACTAGAAGAGCTAGAGCGAAAATAACGAAAATCTGTGATCACTTGTATTCCCACCTAAAAATTGATTTTCTTAGGATTTTTGTATGGAAAACTTTAAATGCGTTTTTCTTGAAAACTAGAAGAGCTAGAGTGAAAATAACGAAAATCTGTGATCACTTGTATTCCCACCTAAAAATTGATTTTTCTTAGGATTTTTGTATGGAAAACTTTAAATGCGTTTTTCTTGAAAACTAGAAGAGCTAGAGTGAAAATAACGAAAATCTGTGATCACTTGTATTCCCACCTAAAAATTGATTTTCTTAGGATTTTTGTATGGAAAACTTTAAATGCGTTTTTCTTGAAAACTAGAAGAGCTAGAGTGAAAATAACGAAAATCTGTGATCACTTGTATTCCCACCTAAAAATTGATTTTCTTAGGATTTTTGTATGGAAAACTTAAAATGCGTTTTTCTTGAAAACTAGAAGAGCTAGAGTGAAAATAACGAAAATCTGTGATCACTTGTATTCCCACCTAAACATTGATTTTCTAGGATTTTTGTATGGAAAACTTTAAATGCGTTTTTCTTGAAAACTAGAAGAGCTAGAGTGAAAATAACGAAAATCTGTGATCACTTGTATTCCCACCTAAAAATTGATTTTCTTAGGATTTTTGTATGGAAAACTTTAAATGCGTTTTTCTTGAAAACTAGAAGAGCTAGAGTGAAAATAACGAAAATCTGTGATCACTTGTATTCCCACCTAAAAATTGATTTTCTTAGGATTTTTGTATGGAAAACTTTAAATGCGTTTTTCTTGAAAACTAGAAGAGCTAGAGTGAAAATAACGAAAATCTGTGATCACTTGTATTCCCACCTAAAAATTGATTTTCTTAGGATTTTTGTATGGAAAACTTTAAATGCGTTTTTCTTGAAAACTAGAAGAGCTAGAGTGAAAATAACGAAAATCTGTGATCACTTGTATTCCCACCTAAAAATTGATTTTCTTAGGATTTTTGTATGGAAAACTTTAAATGCGTTTTTCTTGAAAACTAGAAGAGCTAGAGTGAAAATAACGAAAATCTGTGATCACTTGTATTCCCACCTAAAAATTGATTTTCTTAGGATTTTTGTATGGAAAACTTTAAATGCGTTTTTCTTGAAAACTAGAAGAGCTAGAGTGAAAATAACGAAAATCTGTGATCACTTGTATTCCCACCTAAAAATTGATTTTCTTAGGATTTTTGTATGGAAAAACTTTAAATGCGTTTTTCTTGAAAACTAGGAGAGCTAGAGTGAAAATAACGAAAATCTGTGATCACTTGTATTGTCCACCTAAAAATTGATTTTCTTAGGATTTCTGTATGGAAAACTTTAAATGCGTTTTTCTTGAAAACTAGAAGAGCTAGAGTGAAAATAACGAAAATCTGTGATCACTTGTATTCCCACCTAAAAATTGATTTTCTTAGGATTTTTGTATGGAAAACTTTAAATGCGTTTTTCTTGAAAACTAGAAGAGCTAGAGTGAAAATAACGAAAATCTGTGATCACTTGTATTCCCACCTAAAAATTGATTTTCTTAGGATTTTTGTATGGAAAACTTTAAATGCGTTTTTCTTGAAAACTAGAAGAGCTAGAGTGAAAATAACGAAAATCTGTGATCACTTGTATTCCCACCTAAAAATTGATTTTCTTAGGATTTTTGTATGGAAAACTTTAAATGCGTTTTTCTTGAAAACTAGAAGAGCTAGAGTGAAAATAACGAAAATCTGTGATCACTTGTATTCCCACCTAAAAATTGATTTTCTTAGGATTTTTGTATGGAAAACTTTAAATGCGTTTTTCTTGAAAACTAGAAGAGCTAGAGTGAAAATAACGAAAATCTGTGATCACTTGTATTCCCACCTAAAAATTGATTTTCTTAGGATTTTTGTATGGAAAACTTTAAATGCGTTTTTCTGAAAACTAGAAGAGCTAGAGTGAAAATAACGAAAATCTGTGATCACTTGTATTCCCACCTAAAAATTGATTTTCTTAGGATTTTTGTATGGAAAACTTTAAATGCGTTTTTCTTGAAACTAGAAGAGCTAGAGTGAAAATAACGAAAATCTGTGATCACTTGTATTCCCACCTAAAAATTGATTTTCTTAGGATTTTTGTATGGAAAACTTTAAATGCGTTTTTCTTGAAAACTAGAAGAGCTAGAGTGAAAATAACGAAAATCTGTGATCACTTGTATTCCCACCTAAAAATTGATTTTCTTAGGATTTTTGTATGGAAAACTTTAAAGTGCGTTTTTCTTGAAAACTAGAAGAGCTAGAGTGAAAATAACGAAAATCTGTGATCACTTGTATTCCCACCTAAAAATTGATTTTCTTAGGATTTTAGTATGGAAAACTTTAAGTGCGTTTTTCTTGAAAACTAGAAGAGCTAGAGTGAAAATAACGAAAATCTGTGATCACTTGTATTCCCACCTAAAAATTGATTTTCTTAGGATTTTTGTATGGAAAACTTTAAATGCGTTTTTCTTGAAAACTAGAAGAGCTAGAGTGAAAATAACGAAAATCTGTGATCACTTGTATTCCCACCTAAAAATTGATTTTCTTAGGATTTTTGTATGGAAAACTTTAAATGCGTTTTTCTTGAAAACTAGAAGAGCTAGAGTGAAAATAACGAAAATCTGTGATCACTTGTATTCCCACCTAAAAATTGATTTTCTTAGGATTTTTGTATGGAAAACTTTAAATGCGTTTTTCTTGAAAACTAGAAGAGCTAGAGTGAAAATAACGAAAATCTGTGATCACTTGTATTCCCACCTAAAAATTGATTTTCTTAGGATTTTTGTATGGAAAACTTTAAATGCGTTTTTCTTGAAAACTAGAAGAGCTAGAGTGAAAATAACGAAAATCTGTGATCACTTGTATTCCCACCTAAAAATTGATTTTCTTAGGATTTTTGTATGGAAAACTTTAAATGCGTTTTTCTTGAAACTAGAAGAGCTAGAGTGAAAATAACGAAAATCTGTGATCACTTGTATTCCCACCTAAAAATTGATTTTCTTAGGATTTTTGTATGGAAAACTTTAAATGCGTTTTTCTTGAAAACTAGAAGAGCTAGAGTGAAAATAACGAAAATCTGTGATCACTTGTATTCCCACCTAAAAATTGATTTTCTTAGGATTTTTGTATGGAAAACTTTAAATGCGTTTTTCTTGAAAACTAGAAGAGCTAGAGTGAAAATAACGAAAATCTGTGATCACTTGTATTCCCACCTAAAAATTGATTTTCTTAGGATTTTTGTATGGAAAACTTTAAATGCGTTTTTCTTGAAAACTAGAAGAGCTAGAGTGAAAATAACGAAAATCTGTGATCACTTGTATTCCCACCTAAAAATTGATTTTCTTAGGATTTTTGTATGGAAAACTTTAAATGCGTTTTTCTTGAAAACTAGAAGAGCTAGAGTGAAAATAACGAAAATCTGTGATCACTTGTATTCCCACCTAAAAATTGATTTTCTTAGGATTTTTGTATGGAAAACTTTAAATGCGTTTTTCTTGAAAACTAGAAGAGCTAGAGTGAAAATAACGAAAATCTGTGATCACTTGTATTCCCACCTAAAAATTGATTTTCTTAGGATTTTTGTATGGAAAACTTTAAATGCGTTTTTCTTGAAAACTAGAAGAGCTAGAGTGAAAATAACGAAAATCTGTGATCACTTGTATTCCCACCTAAAAATTGATTTTCTTAGGATTTTTGTATGGAAAACTTTAAATGCGTTTTTCTTGAAAACTAGAAGAGCTAGAGTGAAAATAACGAAAATCTGTGATCACTTGTATTCCCACCTAAACATTGATTTTCTTAGGATTTTTGTATGGAAAACTTTAAATGCGTTTTTCTTGAAAACTAGAAGAGCTAGAGTGAAAATAATGAAAATCTGTGATCACTTGTATTCCCACCTAAAAATTGATTTTCTTAGGATTTTTGTATGGAAAACTTTAAATGCGTTTTTCTTGAAAACTAGAAGAGCTAGAGTGAAAATAACGAAAATCTGTGATCACTTGTATTCCCACCTAAACATTGATTTTCTTAGGATTTTTGTATGGAAAACTTTAAATGCGTTTTTCTTGAAAACTAGAAGAGCTAGAGTGAAAATCACGAAAATCTGTGATCACTTGTATTCCCACCTAAAAATTGATTTTCTTAGGATTTTTGTATGGAAAACTTTAAATGCGTTTTTCTTGAAAACTAGAAGAGCTAGAGTGAAAATAACGAAAATCTGTGATCACTTGTATTCCCACCTAAAAATTGATTTTCTTAGGATTTTTGTATGGAAAACTTTAAATGCGTTTTTCTTGAAAACTAGAAGAGCTAGAGTGAAAATAACGAAAATCTGTGATCACTTGTATTCCCACCTAAAAATTGATTTTCTTAGGATTTTTGTATGGAAAACTTTAAATGCGTTTTTCTTGAAAACTAGAAGAGCTAGAGTGAAAATAACGAAAATCTGTGATCACTTGTATTCCCACCTAAAAATTGATTTTCTTAGGATTTTTGTATGGAAAACTTTAAATGCGTTTTTCTTGAAAACTAGAAGAGCTAGAGTGAAAATAACGAAAATCTGTGATCACTTGTATTCCCACCTAAAAATTGATTTTCTTAGGATTTTTGTATGGAAAACTTTAAATGCGTTTTTCTTGAAAACTAGAAGAGCTAGAGTGAAAATAACGAAAATCTGTGATCACTTGTATTCCCACCTAAAAATTGATTTTCTTAGGATTTTTGTATGGAAAACTTTAAATGCGTTTTTCTTGAAAACTAGAAGAGCTAGAGTGAAAATAACGAAAATCTGTGATCACTTGTATTCCCACCTAAAAATTGATTTTCTTAGGATTTTTGTATGGAAAACTTTAAATGCGTTTTTCTTGAAAACTAGAAGAGCTAGAGTGAAAATAACGAAAATCTGTGATCACTTGTATTCCCACCTAAAAATTGATTTTCTTAGGATTTTCAGTATGGAAAACTTTAAATGCGTTTTTCTTGAAAACTAGAAGAGCTAGAGTGAAAATAACGAAAATCTGTGATCACTTGTATTCCCACCTAAAAATTGATTTTCTTAGGATTTTTGTATGGAAAACTTTAAATGCGTTTTTCTTGAAAACTAGAAGAGCTAGAGTGAAAATAACGAAAATCTGTGATCACTTGTATTCCCACCTAAAAATTGATTTTCTTAGGATTTTTGTATGGAAAACTTTAAATGCGTTTTTCTTGAAAACTAGAAGAGCTAGAGTGAAAATAACGAAATCTGTGATCACTTGTATTCCCACCTAAAAAATTGATTTTCTTAGGATTTTTGTATGGAAAACTTTAAATGCGTTTTTCTTGAAAACTAGAAGAGCTAGAGTGAAAATAACGAAAATCTGTGATCACTTGTATTCCCACCTAAAAATTGATTTTCTTAGGATTTTTGTATGGAAAACTTTAAATGCGTTTTTCTTGAAACTAGAAGAGCTAGAGTGAAAATAACGAAAATCTGTGATCACTTGTATTCCCACCTAAAAATTGATTTTCTTAGGATTTTTGTATGGAAAACTTTAAATGCGTTTTTCTTGAAAACTAGAAGAGCTAGAGTGAAAATAACGAAAATCTGTGATCACTTGTATTCCCACCTAAAAATTGATTTTCTTAGGATTTTTGTATGGAAAACTTTAAATGCGTTTTTCTTGAAAACTAGAAGAGCTAGAGTGAAAATAACGAAAATCTGTGATCACTTGTATTCCCACCTAAAAATTGATTTTCTTAGGATTTTTGTATGGAAAACTTTAAATGCGTTTTTCTTGAAAACTAGAAGAGCTAGAGTGAAAAATAACGAAAATCTGTGATCACTTGTATTCCCACCTAAAAATTGATTTTCTTAGGATTTTTGTATGGAAAACTTTAAAGTGCGTTTTTCTTGAAAACTAGAAGAGCTAGAGTGAAAATAACGAAAATCTGTGATCACTTGTATTCCCACCTAAAAATTGATTTTCTTAGGATTTTTGTATGGAAAACTTTAAATGCGTTTTTCTTGAAAACTAGAAGAGCTAGAGTGAAAATAACGAAAATCTGTGATCACTTGTATTCCCACCTAAAAATTGATTTTCTTAGGATTTTGTATGGAAAACTTTAAATGCGTTTTTCTTGAAAACTAGAAGAGCTAGAGTGAAAATAACGAAAATCTGTGATCACTTGTATTCCCACCTAAAAATTGATTTTCTTAGGATTTTTGTATGGAAAACTTTAAATGCGTTTTTCTTGAAAACTAGAAGAGCTAGAGTGAAAATAACGAAAATCTGTGATCACTTGTATTCCCACCTAAAAATTGATTTTCTTAGGATTTTTGTATGGAAAACTTTAAATGCGTTTTTCTTGAAAACTAGAAGAGCTAGAGTGAAAATAACGAAAATCTGTGATCACTTGTATTCCCACCTAAAAATTGATTTTCTTAGGATTTTTGTATGGAAAACTTTAAATGCGTTTTTCTTGAAAACTAGAAGAGCTAGAGTGAAAATAACGAAAATCTGTGATCACTTGTATTCCCACCTAAAAATTGATTTTCTTAGGATTTTTGTATGGAAAACTTTAAATGCGTTTTTCTTGAAAACTAGAAGAGCTAGAGTGAAAACTAACGAAAATCTGTGATCACTTGTATTCCCACCTAAAAATTGATTTTCTTAGGATTTTGTATGGAAAACTTTAAATGCGTTTTTCTTGAAAACTAGAAGAGCTAGAGTGAAAATAACGAAAATCTGTGATCACTTGTATTCCCACCTAAAAATTGATTTTCTTAGGATTTTTGTATGGAAAACTTTAAATGCGTTTTCTTGAAAACTAGAAGAGCTAGAGTGAAAATAACGAAAATCTGTGATCACTTGTATTCCCACCTAAAAATTGATTTTCTTAGGATTTTTGTATGGAAAACTTTAAATGCGTTTTTCTTGAAAACTAGAAGAGCTAGAGTGAAAATAACGAAAATCTGTGATCACTTGTATTCCCACCTAAAAATTGATTTTCTTAGGATTTTTGTATGGAAAACTTTAAATGCGTTTTTCTTGAAAACTAGAAGAGCTAGAGTGAAAATAACGAAAATCTGTGATCACTTGTATTCCCACCTAAAATTGATTTTCTTAGGATTTTTGTATGGAAAACTTTAAATGCGTTTTTCTTGAAAACTAGAAGAGCTAGAGTGAAAATAACGAAAATCTGTGATCACTTGTATTCCCACCTAAAAATTGATTTTCTTAGGATTTTTGTATGGAAAACTTTAAATGCGTTTTTCTTGAAAACTAGAAGAGCTAGAGTGAAAATAACGAAAATCTGTGATCACTTGTATTCCCACCTAAAAATTGATTTTCTTAGGATTTTGTATGGAAAACTTTAAATGCGTTTTTCTTGAAAACTAGAAGAGCTAGAGTGAAAATAATGAAAATCTGTGATCACTTGTATTCCCACCTAAAAATTGATTTTCTTAGGATTTTTGTATGGAAAACTTTAAATGCGTTTTTCTTGAAAACTAGAAGAGCTAGAGTGAAAATAACGAAAATCTGTGATCACTTGTATTCCACCCTAAAAATTGATTTTCTTAGGATTTTTGTATGGAAAACTTTAAATGCGTTTTTCTTGAAAACTAGAAGAGCTAGAGTGAAAATAACGAAAATCTGTGATCACTTGTATTCCCACCTAAAAATTGATTTTCTTAGGATTTTTGTATGGAAAACTTTAAATGCGTTTTTCTTGAAAACTAGAAGAGCTAGAGTGAAAATAACGAAAATCTGTGATCACTTGTATTCCACCTAAAAATTGATTTTCTTAGGATTTTTGTATTGAAAACTTTAAATGCGTTTTTCTTGAAAACTAGAAGAGCTAGAGTTGAAATAACGAAAATCTGTGATCACTTGTATTCCCACCTAAAAATTGATTTTCTTAGGATTTTTGTATGGAAAACTTTAAATGCGTTTTTTCTTGAAAACTAGAAGAGCTAGAGTGAAAATAACGAAAATCTGTGATCACTTGTATTCCCACCTAAAAATTGATTTTCTTAGGATTTTTGTATGGAAAAACTTTAAAGCGTTTTTCTTGAAAACTAGAAGAGCTAGAGTGAAAATAACGAAAATCTGTGATCACTTGTATTCCCACCTAAAAATTGATTTTCTTAGGATTTTTGTATGGAAAACTTTAAATGCGTTTTTCTTGAAAACTAGAAGAGCTAGAGTGAAAATAACGAAAATCTGTGATCACTTGTATTCCCACCTAAAATTGATTTTCTTAGGATTTTTGTATGGAAAACTTTAAATGCGTTTTTCTTGAAACTAGAAGAGCTAGAGTGAAATAACGAAAATCTGTGATCACTTGTATTCCCACCTAAAAATTGATTTTCTTAGGATTATGTATGGAAAACTTTAAATGCGTTTTTCTTGAAAACTAGAAGAGCTAGAGTGAAAATAACGAAAATCTGTGATCACTTGTATTCCCACCTAAAAATTGATTTTCTTAGGATTTTGTATGGAAAACTTTAAATGCGTTTTCTTGAAAACTAGAAGAGCTAGAGTGAAAATAACGAAAATCTGTGATCACTTGTATTCCCACCTAAAAATTGATTTTCTTAGGATTTTTGTATGGAAAACTTTAAATGCGTTTTTCTTGAAAACTAGAAGAGCTAGAGTGAAAATAACGAAAATCTGTGATCACTTGTATTCCCACCTAAAAATTGATTTTCTTATGAATTTTGTATGGAAAACTTTAAAGCGTTTTTCTTGAAAACTAGAAGAGCTAGAGTGAAAATAACGAAAATCTGTGATCTACTTGTATTCCCACCTAAAAATTGATTTTTCTAGGATTGTTTGTATGGAAAACTTTAAATTCGTTTTTCTTGGAAAACTAGAAGAGCTAGAGT